>CM062809.1:547837805-548437805 GCA_031772625.1 Pinus tabuliformis
AGGCTTGTACCTCAGCCTCTTTCTCTTTGATGATCATTTCTTTGATTCTTGAGCCTTGAGAGCATGGTAAACTTACTTGGCACAAGAATAAAAGTGATTTTTGAGAAGTTTGAAGGCGATTTGCAGTAATTTGGTCTTCCACAATAGGTGTGTAGCGAGAGTCAACAGGTGTGCAATGCACTTTTAATGTGCAACACCAGACCAAAATTTCACTGCCAAACTTCAATAGGTGTGCAGCTCACTTTTAATGCGCATCGCCGGGGAAATAATGCGCAGCGCATGTGAATTTCAGCGAAATTTTCCCTATTTTTCCTTGTTTGCTCATGAGGGTTAGAAAAACACAATTTAGGAGCTCTCCTTGGTTTTCAAACTTGCAAGAATGAGAAATGACTTGAATGAATGGGGTTTTATACCTTTTTTGGTTTTGATTTTTCACTAAACCAAACCCACTTTCCTAATGTTTTGATAGCCTTTAGAAATACTCTGTTTTTATGATATTTTCCTTTCTGACCTTTGTAGGTGAATTGATACTAATCTGTTTGACTTTTTGCAATGGCAGGAGCTGGCATTGTCACCAGGGGCAGCTTGTGGATACTTATTACATATAGGAACAATAAAATTACATAAATTACATGAAATGAAACTATTTAAGTACAAATGCTCTATTTTACCTCAAAACAGAGTTTTGAGGTTAAAGAGCTTTATTCAGTTTTCAAAAGAAATATAATGTCTTTATGAACTTTTTCATCCTCCTCATGTGTCTACTGACGATTTTTATTCATTTTGAATGACCATGATGATAAATGCTAAAATCTAAGGAAACCCTAACGCTAAACCTTAGGACTGGTAGAAAATGAAATTGAACTGATTATGGACAACTAAAAGATGTTTGAACAAGTCAGCAGGTATATGACATGATGGAAATTGAAATGAAACCACTATCATCAGTGGATCCATGACCTAATGGAATGCAGCTGATCGAATGAGACACCTAACATGGATGCAAAAGAGTAATTTTGATCACCGATGGCAGTGTGAAGACATTGACACTAACATTGGCTCCAATGGGGATGGTAGCTCCTTGGAGGTGCCAAGAACTGCAGATATTTGGGAGAGCAGACCAGTTCCTTATCCATTGGGCAATGGAATCAATATCTTGGCAACAAAAACACCAAAAACACAAGACTCAAGACTCAAAAGTCATAACTGAAATGACTAAAAAACCGAAACTCACTCAAGACTGATACTGACTCAAGTACTTACAAAGCTTTTTAATGGTAGTAGACCATCGAGATTTGAGGGCTTCAAATCATGATGACAACCACCCGCCTATTGATGAAATATGTACAATCATGTGAAGTGGGCCTTCCAGTGTAACCAATCCAGCAGATGGCTACTTATTGAAATTATGCTCTCACTTTCTCTGAGCAAGAAAAACAATGTACATGTAGGCAACTCACAATAACAACTAAAACCAAGGCTTATGCGAACAAACTAGGCAACATTCATCTTTTCTAATGATTGCAAAAGAATTCCAAAGGGATCTTGAAAATCCTGAAGCACTAGCTTGTCTTGAGATCCAACAACAAAAATACAAGTACTCCCTTCATTCTGATCTGAAAGAACATTTGGTTGTTGATTGATTGGAAGGCATATAGAGGTATAATCTTCTACCATCTGAGTGTTAGGTGTAAATTCCTCGAGCATGAGAAATTCTGATTCGATTTCTGGCATATTGTCTCTCTAAGGCTCATATTCCTCAATTTCATAGTTTAAGTCATTCTTAAACAGAAAACAATCTTCAAGATTATCAAACATGACAGCCCTATCATCTTCATGAAAGAAAACATTATATGTTCGCTGATCTATAAATCTAATTTCAAGATTGTCATAATTTTCAAAAGTGGAAGAAGTTTCACCAACACCTTCTTGACCAAATGCACACTGCAAACCTGCATTAGCTTGGGCTTTAACCTGACCTTTCAGGAGTTGATCTATCTCATCTTCAGATAGATGAGATAATAGTTTTTGTTTTCTTTTGCTCAAACAATTATTGTCGTCTTGAAATAACATTTCAAAACATGAAAAACCTGAATGATAGTCCTCAATTCCCTGGTCTTCTGAAATTTGAAAACATTGTTGATGATCTTCATATGTCATGGCAATCAAATTGTCATGTTTCTTATCGCACTCACCAGTCATACGAGGGAAACCTTCAAATAGTTCTTGAAGCTCAAAACTAACACTTCTATCATTTACCACTGAGTTATCCAAAGAACATTTTTCACTTACATGAACAAAGATCTCATCTTGTTTTTCATAAAAGCACTAGATTACCTCCTCGTGAAGGCTTTGTTCTAATGAAATGAGAACACTTGGGTCAATAACTTTGTCTTCTTCTTTCCAGATGATCTCAACAACAAAGCTCTCCTTCATGGGATTCAGAACAAGGTACTCTTCATCATCATGATCTAAATCTAGATCTGAAATAGCCAACTTGACATTATCACAATCTAAAATTGAAACTTGATTTCCTACATACTGTCTTCTTCTATGAGCAGATCTAAAATAAGACCTTGTCTTCCATCATTTCCCATTGTACTAAGATCTTGATCCCGCTACAAATTTTCCTAAGCAACTTGATAAGTATCCTCTAAGTTCTCTTTATGCTGCTGAAATGGATTTTCATATAGGGCTTCTATGATCTCATCGTCCATGAAATCATCATCTTCATAAACTTTCTCAATATTTTCAATAAAACTATAAGCATGTCTACAACAGTTCTGAACTAAATTTAAGGATAGATACGATTCTTTATACCTTTTAAAGAACATGGTATGAAAATCTTTCAAACAGTGAATATTAGCAGGCAGCAAACTTTCATACCAAGATCGGGCTTCTCCTTCCAGAGTGGCCATGAATATCTTCATCAAGTAGTCTTCAGGAAAATCAACCTTCAACTTGCGAATATGCATGTGAAATCTAACCAGATGTAAAGTAGCATCATTCCTATCATCATCTTTAAACATAGGAAAATTCCTTTGCCAATCTACCTTAGGAATTTTATTTGGGAAATCTGGAATGTGATCTCGGCTCATGGGAGCATACCTTCGATCCAGCGAATCCATTTTGATAACAATGAATTTAACCAAGAAATGCTTCAGGCTATTGATTCTTGAAGAGTATAGTTGCCATAAAAATTTTGAACCTTGGGATTTTTTGACACTGGAGTCGCCAGCTGAATGATTTCAGCATTTCGGTGTCTGATCATTGTCCGCCATCAACAATCAGATCTAAACTTGATACATTTTGCTGAGCAACATAAAACTACGTTCCCCAGTGTGGTCGCCACTATGTTAGAGCCTAGATTGCCTCCCTTCAGCCTGAGGTCGATCTAGGCTCTAACACATCGATTTTGGTGTGAACATGGTTTGATGAGGGTGGAGGTGGGTTAACTTATGGATTCCCTTGGTTGTTTTTGGATTGATTTTTCTATCAGATCCTATATTCATGCTTGGTATATGGCATGGGGGTGATTGGCTGAAAGAGAGATTTGGTTCAGCCATGTCTATGGTCGGGTGGTATGTGGAAGTACCAAACCTAGTCGGATTTGACTATGATTAATAAAATCTAAGTTCTCTTACTTTTGCACTGATTTATATGTGGATTTAATGGTTGTCTTATATATTATATTTACATGGATTTATGTTGGTTATAAGCATGGTTAAATGATTGGTTCATGTCATGATTATTTCATGTATTTACTTGTAAATATTAAATGGAGGGATACAAGACCTAATTGATGATGCAATAGTTCACTGGAGAAGGAGGTGATCCTTCTGGTTATGCTTTGTAAGTTGTTTCAGTCATTTATGCTCTATCTTGTATCCTATATTGTAAGTTGCATTGATGCCAAGTGTTTGATAGACTGTCAGTCCCGATTAGGGATGCTCAGGCCTAGTCATGAGGTTAATTTTGATTGATGAACGTTGTTATCATGTCTTTAATGAATTCTGAAAGTTGTAGCAAGTTTTGGGAAAAATCTAGAATTCTAGGCTAGAAAAGTGGATTAAATATCAGGGTCACTGACACAAAACTAGAAATTTTGGTCCATGGTTCCTAGTAGGCAGGCCTGTGAAAGTCACTTTAGGTTTTTGGTCACTCCCTTGCCCATAGCATGAGAGTGATTATGGCCTACGAGATCCAGAACAATAGTGGGACCCAAGGACAGGCTGTCTGAGTGGCTGAATTGTCTTCTAAGGATTTTTTTGATGATGTTGGATGACTATGTGTGATGTGATTCCATTTCCTTAAGGTCACCAAGGACATTGAATCCCTTATAGCAACCTCTCTCATCACATGTTTTCCTAGTTACTTAGCTGCTTGGCTGGACTTGGGAGGAGGGGGTGTTACAGATTGGTACCAAAGCATGGTTCACCCCTCAGACTAGATGGGTTGCGTGTGATGGTCATGCATGCATGTCAGTTGCATGTGTGCTCTTACACTTGTGTTCCATGTGCTTGTTGCATTGCATCATGTTGATCATGGTTGTAGTAAGGTTATCATGAGGAACTTGATGTGATTTAATGAAACATAACGTTAGAAGTATATGTCTGGTTACTTGATTATATGAAACTTATATACAACTTGATTATACACAACTTCATTACATCCTTTTATGTGGGTTGTACTCTTGATTGTTTGATTACATGTATTAGTCTTGTAGGTTGGTTACAAGAATTGATTGCTTATGCTCGACTACATGCAATTATGTGTATGTGTAGTTGATTAGGAATTTCTTATGCATGTTGATGGTTTCATGTGGCAATGTGTATGATGGAATAATGGTTGTTGTCATGCATAAGGTCATAGAATGCATTGCTAATATGGCCTTGCATTGATGACTGGGCCCTACCTAGAAGGATGTTTATGTGTTGATGCATTTATTCGATATATGTCTATATGATATTATGATTATGTTATATATGTATCACACTAATTTGATGATATTGCAGACAAGTTATCCTCCCCAAGTTATGCTAAGGTACGTTGGTTTATTATAATTGGTTTAGATGACATAGTATGCCTTGCAGGAAAGAGATCAGATGGCTAGCAAGGTGGTAGACTACATAGGATCTCCCTATGCATCAGATGAGCAACGTGGTGTGTGGCATTCTTCTGATTTGGAAAACACATTGAGAAGCTTGTGGGAAGGAATAAGCAAAGTGGAAAATGATAAAATCATGCAGGCACAAGAAAAACAAGCATAGCTTTAGAGTTTGTCAGAATTGTAGTGGCAAGGGACACTTCGTATCAGTGCTAGGAAAGAGGAAAAAACTAAGGGGGCATGTGGAAGTAGATCTCCTAGTAGACATAGGTCTTATGGTGGACACAGGTTGGATAAATCTGACACGATTAGATATGGCAAGTTGTTGGACACTCCAGACATGAGAGGTACTAGACATAGGTATTATTCTGGTTCTGGTTCTGACAGGCATCATGATCACCCTTATAGGAGGGGTGATAGGGGATACTTTCTGGATGAGTTCAAGAAAGAGAAGCCACCTACCTTTGATGGAGAGATGAAGAAATCACAAGATGCAGAGGCATGGCTGCTTGATATGAGGAAATTATTTAGATTGCATGATTATTTAGAAAACATGAAAGCAAGGATAACCCTTTTCAGTCTCAAAGGTAAAGAAAATATTTTGTGGGAAGATGTGAAGAATGTTAAAGGTAGTGATGAAGATGATTTGACATGGCATGCATTTGAAAGGCTCTTGAAGAATAAGTCAAAGATGTACTATGATGACAGAGCTAAGGAGAGTTGCATATGGGTTCCATGACAGACGAGGAGTATACTAGCAGGTTCTCAGATCTGTTGAGATATGTGCCTTACCTCAAGGAGGAGAAGGCCAAGGTTCAAAGATTCATCAGTGGATTTACAATAACATACAAAGATCAGATTGAGTTCAATGAGCCTAGATCGTTAGAGGAGGCCATCTGAAAGTTGAAGCATTGTTATGAGCAGTCAAAGCGCAAAGTTGAGCTGAAGCGTGACTTGAAAGGAAATGAGAAAGCTAAAGGAAAATGGCCACCAAAGCGAGGAAGACCTCAAGATGCAAGTGAGAAAGAGAATGCAATTCCTTACAAGAGATTCAATACAACTGAGAAAGGACATGGAGAGCAGCAGGCTAGAGGCGGTGGTAGAGAACCATTGCAGTGTTGGATATGTGGTAAGGATCATTGTAAGAAGGATTGTCCGTAGTATCAGAGTGGTGGTAGACCCCAGATCTACAGTGCTCAGGAGGCACATATAGTTGGTGATGTTGGTCATAACATTCCTCAGATCTATGCAACTGTTGACAATAGGTAGGTAGCTCATCAGGCATCGATCATTGAGATGGACAGTAATCTTTGTGATCAGGTTGTTTATATTTTTATTGATCTGGAATCTAACTATAGTTATATTAGTCTTGACCTAGTGGATAATTCTAGTTTGAGAAAAGAAGTGCATGAAAAATCTTGGTTGTTATAGTTGGCTACTGGTACAAAGGAGCGAGTTCACCATTGGGTAAGAGCTTGTGCATTTGATTTAAATGGTATGCCTACAACAACACACTTGAATGTGTTTCCATTGGGATCGTATAGCATGATTTTGGGTATGGATTGGCTATACCTTCACAAAACCAAAGTGGACTGCTTCGACAAGGCCATTGAGTGTGTGGATGATAGTGGGGAAAAGAGGACTTTGCAAGGAAAGAAGAAGCCTACATCAGTGAGGATGGTTACCACTATGCAGGCTAAACATAGTCGTAGAAAAGGTTGTGTGATGTTGTAGTGCACATTTATAGTGACAATGGTAAGGAGGTTGAGGACGCAGATGTGTTAAGTAAGTACCCAGTTTTGTAGCAGTTTTAGGATGTATTCCCTGAGGACATTACAAAGTTTGCACTTCATAGGGAGGTAGACCTTTCTATTGATTTAGTGCCAGGGGCAACTCCAGAATTAAAAGCACCTTATAGGATGAGCACACTTGAGTTGGTTTAGCTAAAATTGCGGCAGAAGGAAATGTTGGACAAGGGGTACATTAGGCCAAGTGTATCACCTTGGGGCACACTAGTGTTGTTCGTGAAGAAGAAAGATGGCACTCTTAGATTGTGCATTGACTACAGGAAACTGAACAAAGTAACGATCAAGAATAGATACCCTTTGCCAAGGAATCAAGATTTGTTTGATCAGCTAAAGGGAGAAACAACGTTCTCTAAGATTGACCTGAGATCGGGATACCATCAGGTATACATCAAGGAAGAGGATATATTCAATACTACATTCAGGACCAGTTATGGACATTATGAGTTTGTTGGTGTTCCATTCAGTTTGACTAATTCCCAACTACATTTATGTGTTTGATGAATAGTGTTTTGCGTCCTTATCTAGACAAGTTTGTTATTGTATTCATTGATGACATACTGGTATATTCTAAAAATGAGGAAGACAATGCCGAACATTTAGCAGCAGTGTTGAGGTTGCTAAGAAAGAATCAGTTGTATACTAATCTTAGGAAGTGCAACTTCTTTCAGACTGAGGTACACTACTTGGGACATGTTGTCTCCAAGGAAGGCATTGTAGTAGATCTAGAAATATAAGGGCTATCATGAAGTGGGCAGCTCCTAAGAATGATGAGGTGAGATAATTTATGGGATTGGTAGGTTACTGCAGGAGGTTCATCATGAACTTATCATGCATTGCATATCCTATCACATCATTGTAGAGGAAAGATAACAAGTTTGAATGGACAAAGGAATGTGAGGCTAGTTTTGAGCAACTTAAGAAGTTGTTGACACATGCACCAGTGTTGAATATTATGGATTCGAACAAGGAGTTTATAGTGTGTACAAATGCTTTCAAGAGAGGACTTGGTGGAGTTCTCATGCAATAAGGACAGGTAGTCTGTCATGAGTAATGAAAACTGAATGAGAATGAATAGAACTACCCAACACACGATATTGAGCTAGCAATGATTATACATGCATGAATATGTGGAGGCACTATCTTCTTGGAAAGAGGTTTACATTGATGAGCATCACAGTGGGTTGAGATATTTGTTTGATCAACCGAATCTGAATGCCAGGAAAGCTAGATGGTTGGCTATTCTTAGTGAGTTTGACTTTGAGATTAGATACATCAAAGGGAAGGAGAATTGGGTTGCAGATGCTCTTAGTAGGAAGGTACAGGTAAATCATATAATAGCTATGAGCTCTTATGGGGCAGAGTTATAGGATAGGATCTTGCAGGCAGGACAACGAGATGACAAATACATGGATATCATGCATAGGTTAAGAAGAGTACATGTAAAGGTGATCAAGATGTAGACTATCGTCTCACGACAGATGGTTTGGTGACATTCAGGGACATGATCTATGTTCCGAATTGTAGTGAGCTCAAGAAGCTTATCTTGAGGGCATTTCACGTCAAGCCATACTCGAGTCATCTAGGATATCAGAAGACATTGACGATGGTGAAAAAGTTTTACTATTGGCCAAATCTAAAGAAGGAAGTGGTAGAGTTCGTGGTTAGATGTTTAGATTGTCAGTAGGTAAAGGCATAATGTAAGCATCTAGGTGGTCTACTATAGCCTATTACGATTCTGGAATGGAAATGGGAGGTCATTTCCATGGATTTCATCACAGGTATTCCGAGGATAGTGAGGCAACATTATTCTATTATGATTGTGGTTGACAAGTTGAGCAAGGTAGCTCACTTCATTCCATTGAAGACTACATATTCAACCAATGGGGTAGCATAGGTGTTCATTAGAGATATAGTGAGACTACATGGTGTTCCAAAGAAGATTGTGTTAGACAGGGATGGAAATTTCACTTCCAAGCTTTTAAAGGAGCTATTTGTAGGCTTGGGCACAAAGTTGGCCTTTAGCAAAACTTATCATCCGCAAAAAAATTTACAGACAGAGAGGGTCAACATGATCTTAGAGGATATGATGAGGATGTACATGGTGCACCAACAGAGGAAATGGGAGGAGTATATTCCATTGGTCGAGTTCACATACAACAATGGTTATCAGGAGCCATTGAGGATGAGTCCTTTTGAGGAATTATATGGATGAAGTTGTAACATTCCCATCAGCTGGATTGATCCAGTGAATAAGGTACTTATTGGACCATATATTTTGGTAGACATGGAGAAGGAAATGCAGGTTATAAAGAAGAATATAAAGGCAACACATGATAGACAATAGATTTATGTGGATGAACACACGATATTCAAGGAGTTTCAAGTTGGGGAGCATGTGTATTTGCGCATCAAGCCCAAGAAAATCTCTTTGAGGAATGGTTCATGTGCCAAGATAGCACCACGATATTGCGGGCCATTTGAGATCCTTGAAAGGACTCAACCAGTGGCATATCGACTTGCATTGCCTCCAACAATGAAAGTGCATGATGTTTTCCATATTTCATTTCTTAAGAAGTATATAAAGGATCCTGATCATGTTATTGATTGGTATGTATTGCAAGTGCAGCAAGAAGGAGAGTTCCAGCTGGAGCCTATGTGCATATTGCAACAAAAAAATCTCATGCTCAAGAAAATATCCATAGAGAAAGTTAAAGTGTAGTGGAAGCACTTTGGGCCTGAAGAAGCTACATGGGAGATGGCAGATTAGACGAGGGCCCTATATCCTTCATTGTTTGTCAGTTGAGGCAAAGTAGTTTTGGTTTGATGTTGGTATATGTTTGGCATATGTCCTTTTGATGTTTTGGTATATGTATATGGATGTAAATAATGCCATGAGCTAAGTTATAAAGCTCCAATAAGTGGTAAGGGTGTCATATTATTATGGTTGTTATCTTTTCATGTTGTCATTATGTTTTTCTTTTGAGCAGGTCTTTCATTGTAAATATTGCAATGAGCTAAGTATAAAGCTCCATATGCAGTATGTTCACTTTTCAATGGTTTTGATGAGGTCATGGTTTGGTTTAACACCGAGGACAATGTTCCCCCAAGGGTGAGGGTTCTGTAGCATCCCCGGTGAAAAGTTCATGCAATAAAGGTTAATAAAGGAAAAATAAGACCATGGTTAAGGGAAAATTATTCCAAGCTGAATGTTGGTAAAATATATCCTAGTGGGCATCAGTGGATGTGTTTTGGCTAAGGAAAATTGGCAAAGGCTAAGGTAAAGGAATTAAAAGGCAAAACATGAATTGTGGCACATTTATTTATGAAAATAAAGGAAATTAGGAGAAAAGAAAAGTGAAAGGTCACCAGTTGCATGTGAGGAGGAAATTGAAGGAAAATAATGGAAAATGAAGAAATTAGAGGCCTCATGCATAAATGGGCTTCTAAGGATCAGTTCATGGTTTTTATCAAGTTCAAGTTTGGAGCTCTCTCATTATTCTCTCTCTCTCTCTCTCTCTTGGTCACTTAGAGTTTTCTTGGAGCACTCTAACTTTGGATCAAGGAAGGAAAATCAAGCAAAGGAAAAGGAAGACAACTAAGGACTAGGGAAAGGAAAGCAGGATCAAGTTGCTTTAGCAGGAATACTTGCAGGTAACCTTTTTCATGTGTGGTTTCCTAGCTGGTTTTGACATGCATGGCTTTGTATGTTGGTGTATGGTTCTCTTACTGTTGATGGCATGGTTTTTCTGGGTTATGAGAGTGGTTTTCAGCCTAGCCTAACCTTTTCCAGATGCCATGGTGTTGGGATGTTTATTTCAGTTTTTGAGCTTTGGTTTGTCAGATGGATTTCAGAATCTGGGGCAGGATACATGGTAAAGCCTGAGGGAGATGCATGGGTTTAGGGCCTAGTGATCTAGGGTTGGATTGCAGTAAAGCCTTAGAGACAAGGAGACAAAAAATTCCTCAAGGATAGTGATGGATTCAAGATCACATTCCAAGTTTTGTTTGGTTGTGATCAGAGCATCGATTTTGGTATGATCACGGTTTGATGAGGGTGGAGGTGGTTTAAGCTATGGATTCACTTGGTTGTTTTTGGATTGGTTGTTCTATGATATCCTACATTCATGCTTGGAAAATGGAACGGGAGTGACTGGCTGAAAAAGAGATTTGGTTTGGCCATGTCTATGGTCGGGTGGTACGTGGAAGTCCTGAACCTGGTCAGATATGCCTATGATTCATAAAAGCTAAGTTCTCTTACTTTTGAAATGATTTATATGTGGATTTAATGATTGTCTTATCTCTAACATTTACATGGATTTATGTTGGTTATAAGCATGGTTAAATGACTGGTTCATGTCATGGTTATTTCATGTATTTACTTGTAACTATTAAATGGATGGATGCAAGAAATAATTGATGATGCATTAGTTCAATGGAGAAGGAGGTTATCCTTCTGGTTATGCTTCATAAGTTATTTTATTCATTTTTGCTCTATCTTGTTTCCTAGACTTGTAGGTTGCATTCATGCCAAGTGTTTGAAAGAATAAAAATCCTGGTTGGGGATGCTCAGGCCTAGTCCCAAGGTTGATTTTGATCGATCAACATTGTTATCATGTCCTTAATGAATTCTAAAGGTTGTAGCAAGTTATGGGAAGAAGATGGGATTCTGGGCTAGAAAAGTGGCTTAAATCCCAGGGTCGCTGGCACATAACTAGAAATTTTGGTCCATAGTCACTAGCAGGTAGGCTTGTGAGAGTGACTTTAGGTTGTTGGTCACTCCCTTGCTCATAGCATGAGAGAAACTATGGCCTAAGAGATACAGAACAATAGTGGGGCCTAGGGACAGGTTTTTTGAGTGGCTGACTTGTCCCCTGAGGATTCTGTTGATGATGTTGGATGACTGTGTGTGATGTTTCATCGATTCCATTTCCTTAAGGTGACCAAGGAGATTGAATCCCTTAGATTAACCTCTCTCATCACATGTTTTCTTGGCAGCTTGGGTGGACTTGGGAGGAGGAGGTGTTATAGCCTTGAGCTAAGGAATTCATAAAGCCCAAAATGCATATATTTTTCTTAGATTTTTGTGAGTATAATGACTCTAGACTGGTATTAAAGTAAGGCTTATATGAGAACAATGTAGAAGCTCATCACTTTTTGGTGTTGTTGTCAGAGTAACACCAATTCTTGGAATATTTTTGGTATAAGAACTTTTTATAAGAGTGAATTGAGAATGAATGCAGAGAAAGAGGGATACATTGGGGTGCTTTCTTCCAAAACCCCTCCAAAATCAATTCCAAACAAAGAAGTAAAGCAAGAAATTGCTTCTAGCTCAATAGTTTTTCAAGAAGAAGCACAAACAATCATTAAGTACAAATGCCTAAAATATAGTCTTTTTGCATTTGAAATAAAAGAGGAATCATAATCCATTGACCATGAATTAGAATCAAATTATTTCAATACGAGTGGTCACGAGGAAGACAATATAAGAGGAATATAAGAGAAGAAATAAGAGATGATGAAGAAGAGGAATAGTCTCCTTTTCCAATAAGGGAAAGTAATGATGAGGCCAAAATGAAAAGTATTAACTATTTTGTTCTTCCAGTATTCTATGGATTACCTACAAAAGACCCCAATTCTTCCTTATTTGAATTTGAAGTTCTATATAGAACTTATGATTATAAGTCAAACTCTTAGATGTTAAGGTTGTTTCCTTCAATTCTTAAATATGCCACTTTAAGATGGTTTATGGGATTAATAGGAGGAAGATCCATATTTATGAAGGAAAGAAATGAAATACATATTTAAACAAGAACACAAATATACAATGAAACAAAACTTCAATTAATAAATAACAAGTGTTGAAAACTATTTACATACATAAGAGAAACTTGACTAGCTCGGGTGATGGTAGCTTATCTCTAAGGACAGATGCAACTACTACATTCCTTTTGAAATGTGTTACAATGAGGCTCGCTACCCTTTTTATCAACTAAAAATAATGGAAAACTGTAAACATCGAAAAACCTAACCCTAGGAGATGTATAGCCAAAAGCTTGTGGGCCCTGTTAGGGTTAGTTGGAACGTCAACTTCCCAGGGTCATAACTTTGGCATACGATCTCCGTTTGGCACACATGATACCTTTTTATAAATATATATATGAGGAAAATAAATTTCGACTAAAAACCCATGCCATAGAGGACAAACTTTTTAGAATGAATCAAAGACCATATAAAACTTTAGAAGATTATGTTGAACATTTTCAGTTTAGCTACAAAAGGTCAACATACAAATTGGATGATGAGTCACTAAAGTTAGTTTTGCTTAGGAGTTAGAGAGGAATTAATGGATGCTTTAATTATTATAACTACTAGAGACATTTATCAACTCACCTATTGTGAAATTAGGGAACTCTTTAGGAACTACTCAAGAGAAAACATGAGGTAAGATAGAGGAACAAGAAGTTCGGTAACTATGACATCTAAGAATAGTTCATGAGTAACAAAAGATGATATTAGAAATTTATTGGAGGATATGAAAACTGAAATATTAAATTCATTTTCTATGCAATTATATACTTTGCAAACAAAGAAGAAATAAGAAGACAATGAAAATCATCTAGCTATATTTTTCCTCGATGTACTAAGAAACATCCTAGGAATGAGTGCTTGTTAGATGCAGTAAATTTTTTCAATTTTTTTCCCTGAAAATCATAATTTCAATAACTACTTAGAACTACCGTGTTTGAATTAAATGTACCAAACAACTAATCAGCATGCCTAACAAGTTGATTTTATTAATCAACAACAATTTGGACATTTTCAACAATCATTTCCTCGAGGAAATTAAGATCCTCAATCTTTTAATCAACCTTGGTATAATCCTTAGATCAACCAAGGAAAACAATTACTTTCTTCTCAATTTTCCAACAATCCACAACCTTGGAAACCATCTATTCCAAATCCTTGGAATTATACACTTCCTTACAACCAACAATTTTATTCTAATCCACAATATTTTCCTATACAAGGTAATCAATGGCCTATACAACAATTCAATAGACCATATCAAAAATTGCCACAACAACAATTTTATCCTTTATAACAATGCATAATTTCAATCAACCACCTAGGCATAATTAATTACTTGCTCAACTGAATCCAAATCCAAATATTTTAATGTGTCAATAAAATCAACAACCATAATCAAATCAAGCGATTAAATCAATTCAAGAAATTTATACTAATGACTCTAGGGAATCTTCAACCCTTACTTTTGCTACAATTAAATCTCAAACCACATCTTTAAGATCAAGAAGTATTTTAGAAGACCCAAATCTACCTAGGATTAAGGATGCAAGTGAAGAAATGAATCAATCTAAGGAAGAAAAAGATGAATATTTATTGTTGAACTCTCAAGATTCAAATCAAATAGAAAATCAACAATCTGATCAGTTTCAATCTCCACCATTTCTTGAAAGGCTTACAAATACTAAGATATCTATGCAACTAGTATTTGATATATGAGAATAATCGAAGAATACATGTGTAAAAATCCCTATAATCCAAGAAATAAGGGACATATTGATATTTAACAAGGTTATAAGGGATTTATGTATTAGGAAACCAAGTAAACAGAAACGAGATCCTCCTAATATCCAAGTAATTAGTCAATTGTTTTGAAATTATGCTTGGAAAAAATTTAAATTTGAAATATGTGATTTGGGTACTCTTGTTGTCCAAGTAATTCTAAATACTCTAATTTATCTTGAGTAGCCATTAATTTGATAAGTGATAAAATTATGAGGATTTTAAGTCTTCAGGGTCTCCTAAGGCAAACCCCAACTTTATTGCAAATGGATGATACATCAATTGTTAAGCTAGAGGGTAATTTGGATGATATAGTTATTATTGTAGATTCATGGGAATAACCTACCGATTTTATTATCTTGAATACCAAACCAATATAGGAGGATATTCATTAATCTTAGGATGACCTTGGTTAACAACCATAGATTCTTATATTTGATTTTGGTCAAGAGATATGACAACTTATCAACAAGAAATAGTGAAGAAAATAAAGTTATACCCTCTTACAAAATCTATTGAAGAAATTGAAGAACCATTATGGATTCCTGTAGATGATGAAAATTATTATCTTGATGAATATTCCACACCGATATTTACTATAGCCCAAGCACTAACTCTAAAATAACCAATTTATGAAAGGATGATATATAACTATATGCATAATATTTATTCCTCCACAGTTGACATAAGAAAATCCAATAGATGAGAAGAAAAAAATAAAAAAAATTCAATTCATGAATCAAGTTCATCAAAAGCTTATCTATTGATCATATTGAATTTTTAAGAGAAGAAGGAAGCATACATCAATATCTGGAAGAATATTTTACTAATGAATATGTAAATGCAAGAATTAAAGAAATTGAATTATTTCTAGGAAAGTGTTGACGATGCTAGATTTTGCCAATATAGGGGGTCTCCCTAGTATGTAGTCCCATTATCAGACCTCACACTGTTTGGAGTAGGAAACCGATTTAGATAATGGATTTGACCACCATAACTTAATGTTTTTCCTTGGCTACAATAAACAACATAAGAGAGTATTCACATAACCTTTGAAACAAGCAAGTTGACATTGTGGAGCATACAATTGGAATGTATATGAGCTAATTTCACAGACGAAAGAGAGAAAGTGGGATTCTAGAAGAAAAGTAATAGTACTATCCTAATAAAGACACATGGGAGCATATAAATAATTGTTGATTAACTTGCAAAAATCATTCACAAGGTAACAACAATAAAAAAAGCAAATAAAAACGCACATTCAACAAGATTTATACCAAAGCCAACGAAATAGTTCATTTTCCTTAGTATATATCAACCAAAAAATATACTGCAAACATTAAAAGAATAGTTTTACAACATCCATGATACATGGTTGAAAGTGTGCTAGCTTTGAGAGTGTTGGGGCAGGTTCCCCTATGGTAAATTTTGTCATTAATTTTGTTATAATTGTAAAGTCTTCGCATTTTGTGGGAGTGGAGCACGAAGGTCATAGGAGTCAAAAGGGGATTAGTTTGTTAGTTTGTTAGAAGATAGGTGGTTTTGTGATCCACCCATGGTTCACAAACCATGATATTGTAAAAGAGAAGGCTATATATAAAGGAGTCATAACGAGTCTAGGAGATCATCATAGAATAGAAGATCATTGTATGGGAAAGTAACCTAAGGTAGGAAAGTTTGTTTCCTATACTTAGGCGAAGGGGAAGGATCCTGCTATTGAGTGCACAGAGACCTTGGTAAGACTACAGGCTGAGTGTGCGGGCCCCTATAGCTGAGTGCACAGGGAAGAAGAGTCTGTAACAACAAAGAATACATCTAATAAAGACTATTTTGAGCCATAATTGTGTATCTGTGCATTTGTGTTTACTTATGAAATTTTTGTATATTCATTGTGTTATTATGAAATTATATGAATAAATGCTTAATTGATGCACGAAAGTAGTAGATCTGCTTATTTACTTACTGTTATGAATGTTTAAAGCATTTCACAAAGACCTTGATTCAATTTCTTGAACGTTACTGTAAATTATCTATATTATAAGGGTTAGGGTTCACGAAGTTTGAAATAAGCCCTAGAAACTGTAGGAACCCATCACACCAATCTCTGGCTACATAAACCTCATTATGTCATCCCCCAATACTACTTTGGGTGAGACTATAGCCTACGGTACGTGGGTTGTTTCCGAAAGGGCCAGCAGTTTAGGGTTTTGTTGGTTGGCGCATCTAACTCTGAACCTGGGTCAGGACCAATTAAGTGAACAAATGGTTTCATTGCTGGGACTGGGATCTATCTAAGGAATGTGTGATGTTGAATAAATGGTTCCCAACTAAGAAATAAATTGAGAAGTGGATGGATCAGAAGCTGCATGAATTCGCGACTCAAGAAAACAGGAATTTGTGCCTGTCAAAAGAAGAGTGGATGAATAGATACCTATTCACAGAAGAACATGAGATCTTCTTTTGCTCTTTTCTATGCAAATTACATGAGTGGTTGTCTAAATTAGAGGATAGTCAGGGTACCTTGATGGACCTATTATGTGGACCCTAGAACTGGTGATGCACTTATAGGCTTCAGAAAACAAAATCACGCAGGCTATGGACTACTGGATCAATAGCATTTTGGGTGGATTCATCCATGAGTTTGCGATCGATACATTTGTAAGTTATAGCGAAGTTGAATGACGATTCTTCAAGGGACCTAGAGGTAAGTATCTAAAATCCCTAAAGACTTGGATTAAAATGTTGTTGTTCGAAAAGAGGGTTATGACACTAAATTAATGTTTAGAAGGGATTTGATGGGAGCTATGCAGAGTGGAAAAACATTCAGAAGAGACCTAGACTTAGGTGCTGAATACAATCCCTTGTTAGGAACGTAGGACAGTGATGAAGAAAGCAGTTTTATGAGGACACCGCTAGGTGCACTATAGGCAGTAAGATAGGGTATCACAAGGATATCGAATCCATCCACTTTACCTTCACCATCACCTCCGCCTCACACCCCTACACCCACACCTCCGCCTCCACCTCCACCTCCATCATTCAACATGGTGAACGCGATGAAGATGCTTGTCTTTAAGGGTATGGGGACTGAAGACCATGAATAATTCTGGGTCGCGCAGATTACAGATGATGATATAAACAAAGTGTAGTTGGTTACAACGCTATAGGATAGAGCGTTGAGTTGGTATATCAATTTTTTTGCGGGTAAACCCAATGCAACTATGCTGGAAACACAACAAGCACTAAAAATGAGTTTAAGAAGCCTAAATCACAAGCCTAGTTAGTGATGAAATTTAAATAAATCCAGCAGAGGGTAAATGAGTCCGCGCGGGAATTTGATCAAAGACTGAAGTGTTTGATTCAACAGGCTAATATGAAGATCACATATGATTAACACAGAGATTTGTTGAAAATAGCAACAAGAAATGCTAAATATAGAAGTGCTAAATTTTGTACTACTATAAATAACATTTCAGGATACCTTCCTATTTTAGTTGGTCCCTGAACTAAAGTAGAGAAGTAAAAAATTCGAATTTTATCTTAGCAGCTATTTGTAAAATAATTAATTAGTTCACCATGAGTTAATTAGTTGTAGAAAATCAAACATGACGTCTATGTGGGGACATGCAACAATTTCTCCATTAATTGAGGAATTTATCCTTCAGTTAAAGAGATAAGGCTGACTTGTAATATTGAGTTGTAATTAGTTGGCTCAGTTAACTGAGTCAAGTCCATTTAGATTAATTCAAACAATTCGTTGAATTAATTATGAGTTTAGTTAGTTAATGCATGTATGCATGTAACTGCTACACTTCAGATAACTGAATATTCTGTCATAAATAACTCATGCATGTCAGTTCAGACAGAGACGCAGTTGAGATCAAATGGAGGGGCAGTGTACTATCAGTTGTAGGAATATTCCATTGTGAATATCTCTTGCATGCAGAAGGAATTATTTCCTTGAGGATTGCGCAATTACTTCTTCAGTTTAGTGAGTGTGACGAGGTCAATTCACACATGTGAGATCATTGGACCCCAAGAAAAATTGTGGAAGGAAATAGGAGGCTTGGAGGGCTGAGGGAAGGCATATCTAGTGTCTACTCAGTTTGTGAGTTGTATTGTTTGATTGCAGAGAGAGAAGGATAGCTTGAGAGCTGATTCTTTTTGTAACTTGAACATATTTCCACTTGTATGATAATACAGAGATTGGGGTTTTAGGTTGAGGCTTTCCCCAAGTTATTTCTTCTGTGTTATGTGTGATTGATTTCTCATTCTCAATTATATGTGTTCTCATTGATCTTGCTCATATTCGGTTAAGCTTCCGCAAGTTTGTTTGTAGAAGTAGATCAAGTATTTTGCTTTAGTATATTGCATTATCAGGTGATCTATAGTGGGAATTTCAACATGGTGTGAGAGCAAAGGTGATCAAAGCGAAGAAAAATATACAAGAAGGGAGAAGTTCGAAGTTTCAAGTTCCTGAATATAGAAATCGAGTTCTTATCACATCTCAATTTCACCAATGGTGTTCAACGGTTTAAGACTCGAGTATGCCCTTGATGGCAGCTCAAATTATATAGCCTGGAAGGATCACATGGAAGTAGTATTTGTTAAAAACACATGGGAGCGAGAGAAAATATGAAAGATAAATCATGCAGTACATTTTTTATTAACATGAGATATACATTTATAGTACAATACGTGACTCTTGGGTTTCAAATCCCAAGGTCTCTTGGACTGCTTTGGTCTATTCGGCTTCCACACTAACCCATTTAGGATTAGGTGTCCAACATTCCCCCCTTAATCCGAAGGGTTATGTATGAGTCCAAGAAGAGAGCTGTAATACAAAATGTGCAAAAAATGCATGGCAGCACTAGGCTGAATGTGCTCTATGAAATGTTGGTATAAAGGGCAGTGGTTTAAGGATGACCACCAACACTGGAACGCTTAGTGCAGTTCCTGGAACTCTTCCAAAACTGGCAAGAAACTGAAGTTTTCTGCTAGAGGAAGTGATCCTATTCTTTTAAAGAGGGAAACCTTCAACCATAAAAGGGAGGTCTCACCCTGCATAAAAGGTAAAACTTCAACCTGAAAAGGGAAGTCTCAACCTGTGATGGTTTAAGGATAACCAACAACTCTGGAATGCTTAATGCAATTCCTGGAACTCTTCCAAAACTGGCAAGAAGATGGAGTCTTCTGCTAGAGGAAGTGTTCTCAATTTTGTTACTGGAATTCTTCCAAAGCTGGCAAGAAGCTGAAGTCTTCTGCTAGAGGAAGTGTCCCAGATTGCCAACTAAAGGCATGTTCATGGGCATCTTTGTCTCTGGCTACAACTCTGAAACTGGTGTGGCAGGTTGTGGCTCAGGCTCGCTTGATGTGACTTTGAAGCTTGTGGATGACCATCATTTCCCCCCCTGTCAGATACAAGGTGAGATGATGGAGAAAACTCAGCTGCAAGACTTTTCAATACTCTGGAACAAGTTCTGACATGTGTTTTGAATATCTTCTTGGCTGTTGATGCCCATTGCCAAGAAGCGATCCATCCAAGATGAATCTTTGTTCTTGCAGGACGTTTGTTTTTGAAGCATCTGTGTGAAGAATGGCTAGTTTTATGACAGTGCTTACATGGATGAAGATCAAAACAGTGATCTTTTAGATGGCCAACTCGGTCACAGTGTTGGCATTTCACGATCTATTGTTGTTGTTGTTGCTGTGGAAGAGGGGCAAAATCTAGAACAGCTGAAGGTGAAATGTCATGAGGAGCAGGTGAACTGTCATGAATGAATCCAGCACTCTGAAACTGAATGGGCTTGGCATAGTCTGGAATATGAAAGGACAAGTCCTTGTCATATCCAAGACCAGTTCTGTGCTTGTTGTGGACAAGCTTTTCCCAAGGTCTGATGATGGGCTTAGGAAGTGCAGACTGAGTTTCTGCATTTGCATGTACAACTGCTGCTTTATTTGAATGAACTGTAACATTATTGACTTGTTGTTTATGGGAGTCTGTTTCAATCTTCTGAATAGAAACAGGTTCAGAATGATGACTCCATTGCTGTAGTTCTTCCTGCTGTAGCTTTGTCTCAAGCTGCAAAAACTCTATCTTTTCTTGTGCATTTTGTATACATTTTTGAATGTCAACAATAATGTCTTTATTGATTATGATTGCGCTGTCAGCAGTGGATACGATTAGAGTTCTCAATAACTCTAATATTCTTTCAAGCTTAGCCATTTTTCTACACCTTAAAAATCCTCCAAAATCCCACAGAAAAATGTCAGCTGCTAAATATCTTCAAGTTACACAAGAAAGCCCTGTAGCTTAAAGGGAAAAAACCAACCAGATATATCTTGAAACTATGAAAATTATACAAATATCACCGAGTCCTTCTATATTTAGCCGATAGTTACCCAAATCCTCTAATATTTTGAAGAAATCCCTCGACTGCTGCAAAACTATCAGCTGCTAAATATCTTCAAGCTACACAAAGAAAATCCTGCAGATTAAAGAAAACCACAGGGCAAGCCACGGATATCCTGAGATTTTTCAGAAAATCTCCAAGATATTATCCTTCAATATTTAGCCGAGAGAATCCAACATCATCCAGATTCCTTTTTCTGATTTGGTTATGGACACAAAGGGTTTCTCAACTGTGCCAGGGGTGAATTTGTGCAACTCCAACTCCTTTCCTTTACTCAGTTACTTCATTCGATACTCAATACTGCCATATAATATTCTTATGTTGATATTGTTCTTCTCCTCAGCAAGAAGCTCATCAAGAGATAGTACTCTCCGATATTACTCCTGAGAAATAGACAGTCAATGGCAGTCCACATACACAGCTCAGTCACAGAAGAAAACTCGCACTAGGGTAGTGGATAGGCTGTAGACATAAATCGATTTACTCAGCAGAAAAACCACATGGTACTCAGGTACAAACTTCATTTGTCACAGCCATATGGACTCGTCCTGTAAAATCCACTCCTTAAGAATACCTCTGTTCTACAATATATTTCCGAGTTTTATGGGTCCATTCTTTTTTTGGAATTCTGGCATATGAGTGGCAAGGTGTCTTCCAGAATTTTTGACCCGCTCCAAGGGAACTTCCAGCAGTGTAATCTCCAGGTGGCCGAACCCAACGATAATGCGTGTTATCTCCACTGATACGGTCTCCAAATTAACACTGCAAACACACAAAGCCAGCAAAGATATATGTGGAGCCTTAGACTGATATGCAGGGTCTCTTCATGTCCACTTCTTGATCCTAACTTGACCCATGGAGATGAATAACCTTTCCTCAGTGGCCACGCTCAAGCACTGAATGGTACACGGCCCAGGCAAACAACGGTATCAGCCCTTTGTAAACAGGTAATGCGTAGCTCCAGGACAATGCGTATTCAATATTTAAAACAGCGCACATTCAACAACGCATTCAATATTATTGAATCGTTTCATATATCAATCTAAAACTTCGATGCGTAATGGTTGTCATGCGGACACACTCGTTTGGAAGTTTGGTCTGCGTGAAGGTCGGGGTTTCGAGTCTGACGAGGGCGATTATGTTCCTTTGAAGAATTACTTGGATGCTCAGTACTTCGGAGAGATTGGAATTGGAACTCCAGCTCAGACTTTTACGGTCATATTTGATACCGGCAGCTCAAATCTTTGGGTGTCGTCTTCCAAATGTTACTTCTCGTTGGCTTGCTATTTCCATTCAAGGCATCCGAGTCAAGCACCTTCAATCTTCATCATCATTGTATACATAATTGCAAACCGCTGACAAAGCACCCGTGACCGGTGAGGATCGAACGAGGGAAATCACAAGACTGTGAATTAAGTCCTCAATTCGCCTGAAAGACCGTCGGAAGCTTTGACAGACAAATCTCTTTCAAGGTTTAATATTTTTTGCCTTATATACAAAGTTATAGTGAACCACAGGCTGGTTGCGGGTTCGTGCGAGCCATACTCCTGGACATTCGTCGGATGCACAGGAAATAACTCCAATGTCCGACGTTCACCCGAGTTGCCAGCGTTTAATCCCTCACTATCATCTTTAGAAGCATTCCTGTGCGATGTGCCGGCGAACGAATGTGGTTGAGGAAATTGATTGGTGGGTGACACTCTCTCTTCTTTCTGTCTCCGTTCTGCATTTTTGCGATTTTGAAACCAGAAGTACATGCTCTTGCTTTGAATGGCACCATACGTCTGCAGTCGACCGGCAATCTCATTAATTTGATCGGGAGTCAGATTGCGGATCCCTTCCCTGTATGCCCACGATGGCCTTATGTATACATTCGAAAATTCTATTAACTATCCATCGTTCGCATTACAAACCATAAACCCTTGCCATTCGTACCTTTTTCAAACCACAACTGTAAACACCTGATTGATTGAGTAGAGGAATGAGAGTTTACCGCACCAGCGTAGCTCGAATTTCCTGATACAGACGCCCACACAATAATGGAGAACGGGGAAGGCACAACCTCTTCCCGCGGGCCAGCTAATAACTCCTCTCAAGCATTTTGGACGCAAGAAGACACCGCAGATGTATCCGGGGCTGCTACGAATGTCGAGCTTCTAAAACGGGCCTGGAGAAATGAGAAAGCTGCTCTAGAAATTCTTACCTTCCAGAATGACCTGGTTCAGCGCTCATGGGGACACTGACCGCTACGAGACCCGGTTTCTGCAGCTCGAACCGCAACGGCACTCTCAACGCATCCAGATGAACAGAATGTAAGGTGAATGTCAGGCGACGGTTTAATGGAATATGGCAGAAGAGCAAACGTTCATCAGGCAGTCAAAGAGGGCAGGTAAGGAATATGGCAGACAGGCACAGGCAGTGTCAGACAAAGGTTATGCAGAGATGAGCAGCGCAGAGGACAATACAGGAATATTAATGAACAGCTGATTATATGAAACAACGTCAGGGGCAGCGCAGCGTTACATGCAGGTGATTATAAAAAACGGTCAGAGCAAAGCAGGAGCAGTGCATAAAATGGCGCTGGAGAAATGACAGGTCACAGCTAAAATTTAGCTGATAAAATATTCATGAGATGCAGAATTGATGGCAGAAATGATCTGCGCATAAAGGCCATAAAACAAGTGGCTCAAAATAATTATGCAGGGCAGGAATACGCCTGCTCTGATACCATGTTAAACACACATGGGAGCGAGAGAAAATATGAAAGATAAATCATGCAGTACATTTTTTATTAACATGAGATATACATTTATAGTACAATACGTGACTCTTGGGTTTCAGATCCCAAGGTATCTTGGACTGCTTTGGTCTATTCAGCTTCCACACTAACCCATTTAGGATTAGGTGTCCAACATATTATAGGATATCCGTCTAAAGGAATTCATTGATCAAGAATTCCCCAAGTTGACTGACGCTACAGAATTGGCGGAATGGAAGAAATGTGTGGCCAGAGCAAGGAGAATCCTCCTGGAGGGAGTTTGAGACCACGTTGTCTCGAGCCTCCATGGGAAGGAGACACCATTTTTGATGTGGAAAACATTGAAAGATATATATTAGAACAACAGTGATCAGAGGAAGCTGGCACTGAAAGACAAGCTTCAGAAAATCAAGTGTGAAAAGGGCGACATGATCTCTACATATCTGAACAAGCTCACCACCTACAGGGATGAGCTTGGAAGTGTAGCGATCACGGCCACTGATGATGACATGGTGAGTCTTGCACCCCTCAGTCTTCCTAAGTGTTGGAATAACTACCAAGACTCGGTTAATGGAAGCGAAAAACTACCAGATTAGGAATGACTTTGGTCGGATCTGATGCAGGAGGAGATAAGAAGAATCACCAGAGATGGATCCTCGTCAAATCAAGATGATGAGGAAAATCTAGCCTTAGTGAGTAAGGTGAGGAAAGGGAAAGGGAAGGCATCCCAT
Source organism: Pinus tabuliformis (assembly GCA_031772625.1). Lineage (NCBI taxonomy): Eukaryota > Viridiplantae > Streptophyta > Pinopsida > Pinales > Pinaceae > Pinus > Pinus tabuliformis. Next base: position 547,862,210 of record CM062809.1, read on the forward strand.
CCCAAATCCAGTTCTTCCCATGGTGGGAAGAAGTTTAACAAATCGAAAGTGCAATGATTTCATTGTCATGAAGTGGGCCATTATGCTACAAATTGTTCATAGAAAATATCCAAGAAGGGATCCTCGAAGGGATCTGATGGTGAGGCATTGGCTTCACAGTTGGAGTTGGATTTCTCTCTTATCACGTGCATGGTTTCATCCATGGTGGGATGTGTGTGGTACCTGGACAATGGAGCTTCATTCCACATGTTAGGTGACAAGAATCTTTTCAGTACCTTGGAGAAGAAGGATCTCCAAATATGGATCGAGATAGGTGATGATGGAAAGTACCATGTTTCAGGTGAAGGTACAATTGTGTTTCAGAGGAAGCATGGAGCTCCCCTCACCCTGACTGATGTAACGAGTGTACCAGGTCTGAAGAAGAATCTTGTGTCTGCCGCTATGCTAGAAGATAAAGGCTATGATGTAGTCTTTAGTAAAGGAAAAATATTATTGAGGCATATTGGTATTGGACAAACAAAGCGATTAGGGATTCAAGTAAAGAATATCTACAAGCTAGAGGTAGACGACTGTGCTGTGTTGAGTTCCAAAGCTGAGATGGTGTAGAGCCAAGATGTTGGTGAGCTATGCCATAGAAGATTGGGCCACTTGCACCTTGGAGCCCTGAAGATCATGCAATAGATTTATACCGGACTTCCCAAAGGAAAACCGGAGCAGATGAATACATGCAAAGGTTGTACCTTGGGTAAGTATGCGAAATCTTCCTTTTCAGATCGAGACAGTAGAGCTGGAGCAATCTTGGAGTGAGTTCACTCAGATGTTTGTGGACCTTTCTTTATAGCTTCCACCACTAAACAAAGGTACTATGTTATTTTTATTAATTATTTTTCTCGTAGATGCTGGATCTACTTTATGCAAAAGAAGGATCATACCTTCTTGAGGCTTTGTGAGTTTAAAGCCTTGGTAAAGAAAGAATTTGGAAAGAAAATAAAAGCCTTGCGTAGTGACAATAGTGGAGACTATGTCTCTCAACAATTCAAAGAATTCTGCACTATAAAAGGAATTAAATGGGAATTGAGGGCACCCTATAACCCACAACAGAATGGGGTGGCCGAAAGGAAGAACAGATTTATTGTGGGAGCAGCTTGAGCGATGTTGCACGACCAAAGCCTACCACTGAATTAGTGGGCCGAGGCATGCAATACAACAGTATACTTGCAGAACAGAGGCCCGCATCGTATACTGGGAGTGAAGACACCTATGGAGGCCATTTCCAGGAATCAACCAGATGTGAATCACTTCTGGATATTTGGATCATCAGTTTACTACCATGTGACCAAAGATGCCCGAAAAAAGTTGGATCCAACAGCTGAGTTGGGAATACTTGTGGGGTATGCTGATACACCCCACAACTATCGGGTGTACCTACCTACCAGTCATAGGACAGTGGTACACAGGGATCTGAAGTTCAACAAGTAGAAAGCCATGCGATTATCACTTGAGAGGGAGCTCAAGTTGCATGCAGAGGAGGAACTTTCAGTTCCTAAGCAAGAGGAGCCTTAGATTGATGCAGAGGATTTAGGAGTGGAGACATCCACTCATGTTGAGACTTCTAGAGATGGGCGAAAACACTCAAGGGAAGCTGATAGGTTGATGCTGGATGTGCGGGAGAATGTGGGAAAACCATCTTCTCAGCACAGAAAAAGGAGGTTGCCTGAGTAATGCACTGGGTACATGGCCTTGGTTGGGGAGTGTGTAGATACCGAACCTTCCTCATTTGAGGAGGTAGTGTAGCAACCAGTCTGGGTTGATGCAATGGTAGAGGAATATGACTCTATCATTCGGAACAGTGTGCGGGATGTTGTCCCAAGACCTCAGGGCAAGTCAGTGGTGAGTTCTAGATGGCTTTACAAGGTAAAGCAGGTAGCTGATGGCAGTGTTGAGAAACATAAGGCAAAGTTTGTTGCCCGAGGTTTCTCACAGGTTGAGGGGATCGACTACGATGAGACATTTGATCCTGTAGCAAGGTACTCATCTATCAAGTCAATGTTGGCACTATCAGCTCAAGTGGGTTGGAAGATCCATTAGATGGACGTGAAGACAACATTCCTCAATGGGAAGATTGACAAGGAGGTGTCTATTGAGCATCCATAGGGTTTCGAGACCTTCGATCGTGAATCACATGTGTGCCGACTCAAGAGGGCTTTGTATGGGTTGAAGCAAGCACCCCGTGCTTGGTACACCAGGATCGATAGCTATTTCACCGGGTTGGGCTTCACCAAGAGTAAAGCAGATGCAAACCTTTACCACATCATGGTAGAAGGTAAGCCATTGATCATTGTTCTTTATGTCGATGATCTGATTTTGATAGGTGATGATCAGCTGATCCAGTCTTGTAAGGAGGACCTTGCAAGACAGTTCGAAACGAAAGACATGGGACTTATGCACTACTTTCTAGGCATGGAGGTGTGGCAGAAAGATGGTGAAGTATTTGTGTCTCAAGGAAAGTATGCCAATGAGATACTTAGGCGCTTTCACATGGAGAAGTGAAAACCCATGCAGACTCCTCTAGCTAGGAATTGGAGGAAGGAGGATGCTACTTCAGGTGAGGTAGTAGCTGCTACTGTTTATCAGCAACTGGTGGGTTCACTTATGTATCTGGGGAGCACATGACCTGATTTATCCTTTGCGGTGAACCAGCTGAGTCAAGCTATGGTTCAGCCTACCAAGATGTTTTGGAAGGCAGTGAAGCATGTGCTGAGATACCTCAGAGGCAAATCTCAGTTCGGATTGTGAACAAACGGACAGAGTGAGTGAAGCTTCAAGGCTTCACAGATGCAGATTGGGCAGGGAGTCCATCATACCGGAAGAGAACTTTTGGAGGAATCTTCAACCTTGGCTCAGCTGTAGTTTCCCGGTACAACAAGAAACAAAGGTCAGTTGCACTTAGCTCAAAAGAGGTTGAATACAAGGCTGCTAGTCAGGCTGCATGTGAGGCCATTTGGATGCGGAAGATTCTAGTGGAATTGTTTGGTTAGAGGATGGATCCAACCGTGATCTACTACAATAATCAGAGTTGTATCAAACTCTATGAGAATCCATTTTTTCATGACAGGTCCAAGCACATTGATATCCGGTATCACCATCTTCGAGACTATGTGGTCAAGGGGATCATGTTGTTGCTGTATGTTTCGACCGAGGAACAAGATGCAAATATTTTGATGAAGGCATTGTCAAAATGCAAGTTTGAGTTCCACAAAGACAGGATTGGGGTTATTGATAATCCATTTCTTGTTGAGAGGGAGTGTTGAAAATAACAACAAGAAATGATAAATATAGAAGTGCTAAATTTTGTACTGCTATAAATAGCATTTCAGGATACCTTCCTATTTTAGTTAGTCCCTGAACTAAAATAGAGAAGTAAAAATTTGAATTTGATCTTAGTAGCTGTTTGTAAAATAATTAGTTAATTCACCATGAGTTAATTAGTTGTAGAAAATCAAAGATGAAGTCTATGTGGGGACATGCAGTAGTTTCTCCATTAATTGAGGAATTTATCCTTCAGTTAAAGAGATAAGGACGAGTTGTAATTAGTTGGCTCAGTGAACTGAGTCAAGTCCAGTTAGATTAATTCAAATAGTTCATTGAATTAATCGTGAGTTTAGTTAGTTAATGCATGCATGCATGTAACTGCTGCACTTCAAATAACTGAATGTTCTCTCATAAATAACTCATGCATGTTAGTTCAAACAAAGACCCAGTTGAGATCAGATGGAGGGGCAGTGTATTATCAGTTGTAGGAATATTCCATTGTGAATATCTCTTGCATGCAGAAGGAATTATTTCCTTGAGGATTGCACAGCTACTTCTTCAGTTTAGTGAGTGTGACAAGGCCAATTCACACATGTGAGATCATTGGACCCCAAGAAAAAATGTGGAAGGAAATAGGAGGCTTGGAGGGCTGAGGGAAGGCATATCTAGTGTCTACTCAGTTTGTGAGCTATATTGTTTGATTGTAGAGAGAGCAGGATAGCTTGAGAGCTGATTCTTTTTGTAACTTGAACATATTTCCACTTGTATGATAATACAGAGATTGGGGTTTTAGGCTGAGGCTTTCCCCAGGTTATTTCTTCTGTGTTATGTGTGATTGATTTCTCATTCTCAATTATATGTGTTCTCATTGATCTTGCTCATATTCGGTTAAGCTTCTGCAAGTTTGTTTGTAGAAGTAGATCAAGTATTTTGCTTTAGTATATTGCATTATCAGGTGATCTACAATGGGAATTTCTACAAGATTGGTACATTGCTTCATTATTGCCTCGTTTGAGACTTCCACTGTCTCAATAGAAGATAGGAACACAAGCTGAAGCCTTAGATATTTCCATGAGATTGGAGGCTTCACCCATGCAGGATACAAATCTTGGGGTGCAATAGATTCAATCACAGTTGGATAGCTTACACATGGAGTTGCAGAGCCTCAAGAAGGGAAAGGAAGTTCAGCTGGAGGTGTGTGCAGAAGTCTGGTGCCTGAAATGCAAAGGCCATGGTCATGATAAGGACCATTGCCCGGTCTATCAGAACTATCTTATAGGGGGAGGCCCTATCCCCCTGAAGCCAAAAAATGCCACTGGGCCAAGTGCAGGAGTAGCATTATGGTGCACTATTTGTCAAATTTCTGGGAAGCACATGACGGATAATTATCATCTTTTGCAAAAGTTTGTACAAATCTTGTAACTTTTTGTACTTTCTGCAAATCGGTAGGTCATGATGAGCGCAATTGCCATAGTTATGAACTAATGATGGAGCGGACCCCTACGTATAGGATGTAGGCAGAATATCGGCCTCAGGATCAGGGCACAATTGTGGCATGTGGAGGATTCCAAGTCCGAAGAAGAGGGCAAGGAGGAGGAGCTGGAAGGGGTCGAGGACAAATTATCTATTACAACTATGGGGAAGCAGGTCATTTCACGCATGACTGTGAGAATCTGACACACCCCTCCTGTCAATATTGTAGGAAGTTTGACCATGTCATAGAAGATTGCTCGGTACTTATAGTGAAGATGCAAGAAAATAAGACTCAGACCTAGCAACCTAAGCAAAATATCTAAATGATGAGGTTGGAGCCTCGTGAAGATGAACCTATTGTTAATATCGTTACGTGAAGTGGTATCGCCATTGGAGAAGACAAGGGGAAGCATCCAGAAGTTGAAGAATGGGTACACAAGGCTGTTGAAAAATAATTTGGGTTTGATTTAAGCAAAGAAAAGGAAACCTTTATGGAGGCTAAGAAGAGCTTCGCGAAAGCTTCTACATCAGGAAGTCAGGGAAAATCCGAGGAAGCGATAATACACAAGACATAGACCCTTCGTTGCTAGCGACATTTTTGAAGACTTGCATGAAGCTTCTAAGGGATAGGAAGGTGGTAGAGGGGCTACAAGAACTAATAGATAAATGTACGGGTAAAAATAAACCTCTGTCAGAACAACATGCAGTACGCAAAGTGGGAAAAAGCAAGAAGCGAACCGGTCACGAGATGAGACTGACTGCGCAAATTGGAGAGTACGAAATGGATCAGGTAATTCTTGATCTGGGATCTGATGTGAACGTTTTGCCAAAGAAAACTTGGGAGAGAATGGGGAGACCTACGCTGTAGTGGTCTCCTATCCAGCTACGAATGACGAACCAACAAAATATCATTCCTATGGGCCACCTATACGGGGTAATGGTAGATATTGAAGGAGCAAGTTCTCTAGCTGATTTTGAAGTGATTGAGATAGTCGATCAGAGAAACCCTTACCCTGCATTACTTGGCATCGATTGGGCCTTTGATACAGACATGGTCATTAATCTCAAAAAGCACATAATGACATTCGAAAGGAAGAAGCTTAGGTTTATTATTCCATTGGTTCCAACTGAAGGTGCATGATATACTGAACCAGTCCGTGATTATGAAGAAGAAGACAACCTTGATCAGATCTATAAGATCACTGCACGTGATGAGGACTGGATCAACCCCACTGTGGATGGACAGATCACGTGGGATAAGGATAGTTCTTGCACTTCAGATTACAATGAGGAGTTTGAGCATTAGAAGAACCGACTATATGAAGTATCATCGCTGTGCTGTAACAGGCCTACAAAGTTGCTTCGATGCATATCCACTGAGGTATGGAATTTACCTTATTATGATGGTTTAGAAGATGTCAATTTGTTTTTGAATAAGTTTGAAAGGGATGTACTGGAGGAACATTGGTTCCAAGCTCTAGATATTGTGCTATGAGCTATGCCTGCCCGATGGTGGGGTACACATAAAGACAACTTTGCCAATTGGAAGGAGTACCAAAGAATGATGAAGTTGAGGTTTAGGTACACCAATACCCGCATGATGGAAAAATACACAGGGAAGGATTATCGACACGAGCATTTGGCGTGATGGATGAAAGCATGGGGAGAAGAATCGTAGCTAGAGTGGGTTCATATATTCTGCCACACATGGATACAATACCAATGAATTGGTATTTGGAAACGGAGCTGTGACATGGGACCATAGAATGGGATGTTTTGAAATAAAGTTTTCTATTAAATTTTAGCTTTGAAGATGGGTTTGAATGTATAGATGAAGCACTGCAAATGATCAAAGTTGTGATATTCAAGATGATTGAAGAACCAATTGTGTGGGTATAGCCAAATTAGAGTATGTAGTTGTGTCATGCACTTGAATGCTATAATGTGACCGCAGAGGAGGGTGAAGAAGGTCCCAAAAACATCAACATTCCTGATTCTGAATGAGAGCACAAAGTCGAGGGACCTAAGGCGGAAATCCTTGATATATTAGATCCTTTAAGCACCAAGCAAGTGAATATTGGATCAGAAGCACAACCAAAGTTTGCAAAGATAGGCAATTATGGGGATGAATATACAGTTGATAAAGTCACAAAGCTATTTCATGAATATCATGACTTGCTTCCCACCAAGTTCTCTGATCTCAAAGGGATAGTAGGGGATCTAGGTGTCATGAAGATCACTTTGAAGCCAAATGCAAAGCCAGTAAAGCAACACTCCTACTAATTAAATACCAAGTATAAAGAAAAGGTGCGCAAGGAGTTGGATAAGATGCTGGAAGTTGGGATCATTGAACCTTTGGAGGAGTCAGACTGGGTGAGTCCCATGGTGTTTCAAGAAAAAAAGAAACAGGATGAATTTCAGATATGCATAGACTTGAGGAAGTTGAATGATGCATGCATCCATGATCCATTCCCTACGCAATTTATAGATGAGGTACTGGAGAATGTTGGAGGGTAGGAAGCCTACTCATTCACAAATGGGCTCTCATGGTACCATCAGGTCAAGATTGTGCCAGAGGATTAGAGTAAGAATACCTTCGCAACTGAGTGGGGTTGTTTTCAATACACAGTGATGTCTTTTGGACTGAAGAATGTGCCTGCAATCTTTTCATGAGTGGTAATTGCAACCTTAAAGGAATTTATCCAAATTTTTTTGGAGGTCTACCTTGATGACTGGACAATGTTTGGATTTGTAAAGTGCCATGTTTCTAGTATGCACCTCATGTTGGACACCTGTCAAAGACATCAGATAGCCCTTAATATGAAGAAGTGCATCTTCTGTGTCCCTTATGGGATACTCTTGGGTCACCTGGTTTGTAAGCAGGGATTGATGGTCGACCCTGTTGAGATAGCAATCATTGTTAATTTGGAGGCCTCGAAGAATGTTAAGTAGTTGCATGCAACGTTGGGCCATACCGGGTATTACAGGAAGTTCATCAAAGTGTATGCACAAATCACTGCACAAATGGAGAAACTGTTGAAAAAGAATGTGACCTTTTGTTGGGACGAGGATTGTCGAAGAATTTTGGATGTTTTTAAGGTTAAAATGGTCACCATGCCAATTTTAGTATTCCTGGATTGGAAGAAGGAGTTTCATGTTCATGTAGACGCGTCCTCTATTGCGCTAGGTGTAGTACTAACCCAACCAGGCGAAGGAGATATTGACCACCCAATAGCATTTGCAAGTAGGAAGTTGTTGAAGGCAGAAAATAACTACTCGACCACAGAGCGCGAAGGACTAGCGATGGTCTACGTGCTGCAAAAATTTCGGCACTATCTGTTAGGAGTGCACTTCAAGATGTATACGGACCATTCTACTTTGAAATACTTGGTCAACAAGCTTGTTTTGGGGGGGGGGGGGGGGGGGGGGGGGGAGATTTGTAGGTGGTTGTTACTATTCCAGGAATACAATTTGAGGTGATTGTGATGCCAGGACGCCTGATTGTTAGTCCTGGTCACCTCTCGTAGATTGAGACTGGTGATGAGCCTATGAGTTTGGAGGAAGGGTTTCCTGATGCGTAGTTCTTCACTGTTCGCATCACAGATGATCACTTTGTAGATATAATTTAGTTTTTGTCTATAGGTATAACCCTAGAAGGATATTCAACGCAAAAGAAGAAAGAACTGGTGGTTTGCGTGACTGATTTTTTTGTGATTGCTGGACACTTATACAAAATGGGCTCTGATGAAATATTGCATAGATATGTCCCAGAGTATGAGTGGCCAAGAATTCTTGCAGAAGCACATGGAGAAATAATGGGAGGACATTACGTAGGATGAGAAACTATGCAGAAAACCCTACACATAGGACTATGGTGGCCTATTGTGCATAAGGACTCTAAGACCTATTGCAGGGCATGCGATGTTTGTCAAAGGATGGGGAGACCATCGTGAAGAGATGAATTTCCCTTGAATCCACAAGTGACGTTGCAGGTGTTTGATAAGTGGGTGATAGACTTTATGGGTCCAATACAACCACCAGGGAAAAATATGGGGGCTAGATACATTATTACAATTATAGAATACTTGACTAGGTGGGCGAAGTCATAACCTATAAAAGATTGTAGCACAACTATAGCCGCGAAGTTTATCTTTGAGTATATCTTGTCTCGGTTCGGCTGCCCTAAAATTTTAATGAGTGATAGGGGTACGCACTTCTTAAATGAAACAATTATTGTGTAGCGCTAGGAATTCTAAGTATATAATCAAAAGAGTACACCTTATCACCCTTAAGTGAATGGCATGGTGGAAGCCTTCAATAAAATTATGGAGAGTGCCTTGACAAAGATTTGCAACATGAAATGGAATGACTGGGAAGTGCACATACCATCGGTCCTTTGGGCGTACAAGACTACTTGTAAGAAGTTGACAGTCTATACCCAGTTCAGATTGGTATATGGGCAAGAGGCTGTAATGTCCATGGAATAAATTGTTCCAATTCTGTGGATTGCAGCAGTTATAGACATGGATGATCACGATACTATGGAGGGGCATCTCACAGCTGGTAGAACTGGAAGAAGATCACTTCTTGGCAAGTTTTCATCAACAGGTGCAGAAGGATCTTGAAAAGACATTGTGTGATCACAATATAAAATAATGCACCTTCTAGAAGGAATATTTGGTATTGCTTTATGACAGTAGATTTACAAAATTCCTTGAAAAAATTAAAATGCATTGACTGGGACCTTATGTTGTTAAGGAAATTACAGATGGTGGCGCAGTCCAGCTCGCGAAGTTGAATGGGAATTATTCCTGGCAAAGGTCAATGGAAGTCGCTTGAAGTCGTATAGGGGTGATCCCGCCCCAATGCAATGACTATATGATTGCAGGATACTCTTAGTACTCTAGGTAGCTACAAGGAAGTAGGAGACTATAAACTACACTGCCCTGAAAGTTGGAAAACCGAAATGATGAGGTTGCACGATGAATTGAAGTAAGGCGCCGAGGGGAGTTGCGGCAAAGGAGCTGTGCCACAAGGTTGGGTGTCGTGCAGCTTGGCCAAAAAGTGACCGTTGGAAGAACTGTAGATGATTGGATGGTGGAATTTTTATTGCAAGGAGTGGGGAAAACACATTTATGGAGCATATCTTTGGAAATATGTAGCCAAATATGCATTAATGACTAGGAATTGGAGGGAACAATTGGATTTGAAATCATATTGGTCTATAAATATGGCATGTCGCTTCGCATTCAAACACTTTTATTCCTGAGAGTTTGCCTTAGCATTTTTCACCTTGATTTGTGCCAAGAACTGCATTGTATGTTTGGTCCAATTGGGAGGAACTCTTTTCAAGACCAGGGTTGGAAGACGTGCCTGAAAGTTTCCATAAGAGTTTCCTAGAAATAATGATTGCAAAACCCCCTAAGACGACACCTCAGTCTCCCAAACCTAAGACTTCTAATTCCAAGGCAGGAGACAAGAAGTAGAAGAAACCTCAGCAGGTCCCCATGAGGTAGTCATCATGGAAAAACCCCACAGAAATCTGCCAGAAGGGGAAGATGGATTGGGGGCTGACAAAGCCGATGGATTCCGATGAAGAAGAACTGCATGGAGGCATAGAAGAAATTGATGATGAGGAGGGTGAGCCAATGTCTTAACTGCCAAAATATATTTCGTTGCGAAAGCCCACAGATAAAGTACCAAAATATCTAGACCTCACAATGTTCATGGTGTCCACGCCACTATTTCTGGAGAAAGTGATGTTTGAGGGTGCATTGTTGGCCTGCATACTGACCCTAAAGATGGAGGATTGGGACTTAGGGGACCATGAGAAGTTCCCTCAGTTGGCACTGAGCAAATACATGTCCCAGGTTTAATATGAAGATTCGGAGGTCATACGATTGGAGATGATGAAATGGGTAGCTGGTTTTGGGGCAGTGGGGCTCCTCAATATGCTATGGGTGCCGCACTTTAGTCGCACCAATATAAAGACCATCTGTGTGCGTCAATTTCTCACACTAGTCCATGATGGGTGTCTCTGGATGGGAGAACCCATCCCTATAACTGACATGTTTTTCCATCGGATTACATTGTTGTCGTACCAAGGAGTGGACCCTGCAGAGGCGTTTGGAGGAAAAACGCGAGAAAAGAAACTTGCGGACCAAATGAAGAGTGAGTTTCGTATGATGAAGAAGTTGCGAGGATACTCCATTCGCTCTATCATGGATCCCATGGTGCAGTTTTCCGCCTAGATATTAGTGGGAAAGATTATGTGTAAGTGTTGCACAGATGAAGTACCAACATTGGTGATCACTTTGGTTGCGCAATGCACCAAAGGGGTTCAGTATAACTGTGCTTAGTATTTATGCAAGGAGTTTTTGGAGAATTGTAGGGAGGCCTAAGATGAGGGCAAGGCATTCCATTATGCCTGGTTGCTACTCCTGATAGCACTGGTGGCTTGGAGGATACCTAAGGATAGCCAGTTTCCTCTGCATGACTCAGACCTGCTTCGCTCTGGACTACCAAGGATGTTGCGCACATCACAGAGGTGAAGATTTTTTGGGTTTTTTTGAGATGGAACTAAGGATGGTGATTAGCCAAAGGTCGAGGCTATCACCCACATTGCACACACAGTATGAAACCATAGCTGACTTTAAAGCAGATTTCCACAATCTGCATATTCGTGCGAAGAAGGATGCCATGAGGGTATGGCACAAGTTTCATTACTTGGTGGCCGAGGAGGATATAATAGGGGTCATCAGCAAGTGGCCAAATTATTGTCTCACCCCTTCAGATGTTGGTGCAGGTATCAGTAAAGCCGTGGAAGGTTCAACCGCATAGATCACAACAACTAGGAAGACAAAGGAAGCATAGAGGGCTTCCACTTGGGCAAAGCTACACAGAAGGAGGAAGTTGTTGCATGAGAGAAAGAAGAGGCAACCACAGAAAAAGAAGCACAAGAGAAAATGATGTCAGAGGCCACAATTGATGTTGAGGAGTTAGAAAAGGAGAAAACACCGGAGGAGGAAGAAATAGAGGAACATGATGAAGGGGGTGCGGAGTTAGAATCCCCCTTCGTAGTTTGAACAAGGAAGAAGCAAACCTCAACTGGGTTGCGCAAGAAACAAAAGTTCGACAGATCAACATGTGTGACCCCTTTGGTCCTCACAAAAGGGGACTTAGATGAAATAAGTGATGTGGTCCACGACACGACCTTAGATCTTTGGGGCCACTTTGAGGAACAATACTAGTAGGCATTGGGAAAGGTTCAACAAGACCTGCACGAGTTGCAGGTCCAAATAGGTAGGATACAAGTGAGCATGGGATAGGCGAGCGGGAAGCAAGCGAGCTTGAGTCAAGTGAGCGGGTCAGTTCTGGACACAGAGATGACCTTGGATCTCTACACCATTCAACTACTAGAAGGATCTCTGCACACCAAGATAGAGGAAGAAAGTGCCCAACTGATGAAAATGAAGAACTTGAGCTTGAATCTCGCGGTGCTCCCCATCCAGACCTTGCATGAACTACACCAAGGGGTGTCTAATGAATTGAGGGTTCGAGAGAAATGCACATTGTTCATAATAAGTGAAGTCAAGACAAATAATCAACAGATTTTTGAGGAGAAGGCACAGGCGCTTAAAGAAAAAGAGGAAATCACAGCGCGAAGTCAACAGTTGGAAGTCTCCCTTGCACAGGCCTGTAGTGAGCTTCTAGAGCTCAAGATCCTGACAGAAGTGGCCTTAATAGAAAAGATTCAGAAACTGGCCGCTGCAGTGAAGGAGTCCAAGGATGAAATAGGCCAAGTCTAGTTCGAGCTAGAGCTATAGATATTAGAGTTACAACTTAAACTGCAGCCCATGACTCCTCTAGAAGTTAGAGAGTAGTGCAAAGCTACTATCAAAGTAGGCATGGTAACCTTGGAAGGTGCAATGAAGGGCTGCACTGAGATTTTTGAGAAAGCCATGGAATTGTGGACCTCACTATAGGAGGATCCCACTCTGCAAAATATTGTCATTGACATCAGGGATAGGTAGAGGCAATTAGACAAAATCAGGTAAACAACTAAGACCTTAGCACTAGTGCAAATGTTCACCAGACTACAGGAAGGCAAGTTAATTTAGAGCGAGATCAATGAGTTGTGCTACAAGGAAATGATCATCTATTCGAGGATGCATCCATGGGTAGATGAGGCCAGCTAGTTTAACCTGTACATGTAGAGTAAGCTCAAGGGCATGTAGCAGACTCAAAGGACCATGGGCCTTGCAGTTGAAGGCCCAACTATTGAAAATTTGGTCGAGGAGGTGCAAAATGCTGCTACGCAAGGAACTACAGACCTGCAAGTTTTGAAGATCAAGTTTAGTGAGCTACAAAAGAAGATCGAGGCGCTACCAGCAGAGTGACTCAAGGACGAGTCACCAAATTATGTTGGGGGCCTGTTGGGACAGGGTCCCCTGGGGTACATTTTTTCATTAATTTTGTTATAATTGTAAAGTCTTCACATTTTATGGGAGCGAAGCACAAAGGTCATAGGAGTCAAAACGGGCTTAGTCCCTTAGTTTGTTAGAATATAGGAGGCTTTGTGACCCGCCCATGGTTCGTGAACCATGGATTGTAAAAGAGAAGGCTATATATAAAAGAGTCATAGCGAGTCTAGGATATCATCATAGAATAGAATATCATTGTATGGCAAAGTAAGCTAAGGCAAGAAAGTCTATTTCCTGTACATAGGCGAAGGGGAAGCCTCCTGCTGCTGAGTGTGTGGAGACCTTGGTAAGTTTGCAGGGTGAGTGCGAGGGACCCTACAATTGACCGCACAGGGAAGAAGAGTCTATAACAACAAAGAACACATCTAAATGAACACTATTTTGAGCCATAATTGTGTATCTGTGCATTTGTGTTTACTTATGAAATTTCTGTATATTTGTTTTGTTATTCTGAAATTATATGAATAAATTCTTAATTGATCAATGAAAGTAGCAGATCTTCTTATTTACTCACTATTATGAATTTTTAAAGCATTTTGTGAAGACCTAGATTCAATTTTTGAACGTTAGTGAAAATTATCTATATTATAAGGGTTAGGTTTCACGAAGATTGAAATAAGCCCTAGAAACCACAAGAACCAATCACACTGACCTCTGGATGTAGAAACCTAGTTCTATCATCCTCCAATACTACTTTGGGTGAGATCGCGACCTGCGTTATGCGGGTTGTTGCCGAAAGGGCCAACAGTTTAGGGTTTTTTTGGTTGGCGCAACTAACTTTGAACTTGGGTTAGGACCCCTTAAGCCAATAGAGAGCTTCAAATATTAAGTGAAAGTTACAAGATACAATATTACAATGATTCAACACTAGCTCCAATACTGGAACATTAAGTTGTTGATTAGTGGTTGTTATTGATGTCAACCCAAGCAACACCAGGTTCTACCCCAATCTTGCATGGGAATTTCGACATGACAAATTACTCTATTTTGAGTCAAGTATCTTCTATATGGAATCTACTCGTTGAGATGTTTCCTTTGATATATGGCACACCATGTAATTCTTCACGGTTTGAGAGATATTTGTGTTTGAAGTTAGTAACCCCAGTTAGTGGGATAAAACTCTATGGAGTTGTGGCATGGAACTCATAATTGGTTGTGTTTATTGAATAACCAATAATAAATAATATTTTTTTTTTCTCCTAAATTCCCTCCAACGTTCACTTGTTGAGGACCCTCTCAACTCAAGACATTCATATAAATAGTGACCCTCATATCCTCCTCTAGTAGGGATTTTGTGGCTTCAAAAGCTTAAATTAAAACACATTTGACCCTAAATCTTGATGAATGTCTTTACTAAATTTGAGATATTGGTTCACTATAATTTTGGAGATATGATATGAGGACGTTAGGGTTTTTGCAGGCTCTCGAATTCCATGTCAAACAGGTGATGTTGCGAAAATCGTCATAACTTTCTCTCTGAGCATTGGATTCAACTTTCGTAAATAGTGACAGAAATATGACATACTTTAGTTTTCTGGATATTGTTTTCAGGGCCGAGGGTTGCAACAGTGACATGTGGCACTTCATACAAGTTCATTCTACTGAACTATTCTATAATCATGCTATCGTGGGAGATTGGGCATAAATCTTTATTGAAAAATCCAATATTGATCAAGTCTGTGGGGTTGGAAAGAGGAATTATAGGGCTACAAAAAGATGAAATTCCAGACCCTGGAGATCTGAAATTACATATATAAAACATAGTCAATATCGAGCTCTTAGAAGGAAAGAAAAAGCATGCATTCAAGGATCATTGTAGTAAAGGCCACACATCAACAGTGAAGGGTGAGTCTCTTACAACAAGGTACGTATGATTAATGTTTACATTTGAATTTTGAGTATCATCTCTAACATATGTTTTTTCAGGACAACGTAAGTATATAAAGGGTCTCGGTTATATCTCTATGTCTCTATATGACACAGTTAGTTTTGATACCACATTTTAGATGTCCTATTCTTAATACTACACATTTGATGCTACATATTCTTGACGCTACACCAAGTCTGATAAATCTATATGATGTTGTAAGTTCATGTTACTTTTCTTATCATAGTTGATAGAATGTTCTCTATTTTTGTACTTAGGATTTGGTCCATCACAAGTCTAGGGCATGCCATTAGTTTTTATTGTATATATCTTTAGGTCAGTTTTGGATATAGTCTTGCATAGAGTCTAGACCTATATCAAGAGTGGGAGTCTTTGTCTACTGTTGAAACATGTAAACAACAAAAGTGACAAGCACACTTCAGGTACACATTGTAATTTTAAATTACATTTTTTCATTATTATGCACTTACATGTGTTTTGCAGGCAGAGGTAAGTTAAAGGGTATTTTGTTTTGTTTTGGGATTGGTTTCACTGGGAAAATTTTGCATACAGGTAGAAGAAGATTCAGGTACAACATCAAGCAATAATTCAAGAGCAGAAGTATAAAATCAAAGGAAGCATTATAGCAGGACATCCTTGAAGACATGATAACCATCCAGATATCATGAAGTATTGTTAAGGTCAAGAGTCATCATTGTAAAGTTGTAAAAGAGTCATTTATAAAAGAGTCATCATTGTAAAATTGTAAAAGAGTCATCATTTTAAAGATTGTAAAAGATTCATTTGTGAAAGAGTCATTCTTCCTAGAGTCAAAGAGGCAGTGTTGGGAGGTATAAGAGTCCCTATTGGGATGATATCATGGTTGGGTTATAGGTCATAAAGTGATTGGGTATTTGGTCAAGCACAAAAAAATCATTGTACATCTTATTGTATCATGGATTGTTGTCCTTGGTTTGGGAATCCATAGTCTTGTCTTATTTCAGTCACTATAGGGTGGTAAGGAGGTGCTAGGCAGGTGTATGAAGTCACCTACAGGTTGGGGCCTGTGAACTTTTTAGGGTGGTAGGGTGTTTCTAGGGCGAGTTGTGGCTCGCTAGGGTGTTGGGGCATCCATTTAGTTGATTACTGAAAAAACTAGGGCATTGGGGTGTCCTTCTAGTGGGCGCTGGAGAAGAATGCTTTTCTAGAATTCTAGGAAGTTGTTGCTTTCATTTCAGTTGGGGCTGAAGTTTAAAGAACTTATTAGAAAAGTGTTTGGTGGTTTTTGACCCGGAGGGGGTTTTCCACCTAAAATTCTTGTGCCTACTATGTTCTTATATTTATTGTTATTACTGCATAAACATTAATAATAATTGAAGATTAACTAATTCTTTGAAATATTTAAAAGTGTTAATTTATAAGGAATACTGATTCACCCCCCCCTCTCTATTTCCAACAATACTAATACATGGTTGAAAGTGTTCCATCTTTGAGAGCTTCAAATATTAAGTGAAAGTTCCAATACACATGATTACAATGATGCAACACTAGCTCCAATAGTGGAACATTAAGTCACTACTTGCTCCTCCAAAGAATGATCTTCTCTCCTATTCCAAGCTAGAGAAGGCAAGGTGAAAAGTCATTTTTCTTGAGGCATGAGGATTTATTTATAATAAATGAGGTGAACTTTCACCTCCCATGTGATTTTAGACCTCCTTCTATGGGGGCTTCACTCAATGAATCTTTGACATATCATATATGTTCGTGGCATACTAAAAAATACCCTTAATTTGACTACATATTGGAAAATACCTATAAAAATCACAATATTCAACCCCTACCAATACGAACCCAATACATCTTCCCAATTTTAAAAACCCCTACTTTCACTAGGTATTGTAGGTATCCATTTTTTCATTAATAGTTTTATACCCCTTTATATTTTTTCATTAACTTTGAGCTCATTTTTTTATACTTGCCAATATAAAAACCCTTTACCCCCTATTATATGCTCAATATATTATTTCATTATTTCCTCAATATATATCCCCCAATATGTATGCATGTGGCATGCTATTTCCCCCCAGTGAAGCCTTCGTGTCTCCCTCATGACTCGTCAACTCCCATATGAATTTTGAGCTTCTATCTAACCTTTGAGTTCCTACATGACTATAGGACTTCCTAGTAACCTTCCACATTCCATCTGTGACCCTTAGGCTTCCACATATTTTCCATTTTACTCATTTTTTGAAATACAAAATTACATGCCACAAATTGTGGAAAAGTACATAGACAACATAAGACTTTTGTGATGACACTTTGAGAGGCCATGATTTGGCGATTGTGACATGAGACTTCGGTGTAGTGTATCAGTGCCAAATTATCCTCTTTGATGCTATGTATTCAATCCTTCATGATAGATATAAATTTTACTTCATATTTACTCTCCAAAGAGTTTGGATAAGTGTTGAAACCTTCTAAGTAAACATGAGTTTCCATCTCTCTATCTTGGTCTAGGATTCCTTTACTCTTGCATAATAACATATTTGTGTCTCATCTCCATGAGTGCACTTCTTGTAAGCTCTTCTTTCTAACCTCCTTGGTCATAATATTGCCATGATAGGATGATAGTACATGCAAATGAAGTTTACTTATGACAAGAAAACATTAGTCCCAAAATCACCTATTCTATCTTATGCAAATGGTGATTGTGATGGGACAAGGCACAATGTTGAGGGAGAGGCCTTCTTAGGCAAAGTGCACAAGGTCAAGAGGTAGGGAGTGAGGGTCTGGACACTGTGATTATGTAATGCGTAATTTTAAGGAAGAGGAAAGTCTTGGATTTCGCATTGGGAAAGTCCAAGAGGCAAGGATAACAACCTTGGGCACTATAATTGCACAATGCATAGTGGTTGAGGAGGAAGCTCTTGGAATTGCATAGTTGGGTTTTGCAGGGGTCCAGAGATGACCCCACTACCCATTGAGACAGTGAAATGCACAATATAAGGTAAGTTTGATCAAGGAATATGTAGTGCGCAAGTTCAAGAGATAAGAATGATGGGCTTGAGCATTGTGACTTCACAATGCACAATGATTGAGGAGGAGGGTCTAGGTATTGCAAAGTTGATGGATGAAAGGGCTTATCCACTAGGATTTTGTAGTGTGAAATGAAGGAAATGTTGATCAGGGACTGCATAGTCGGTGAGTGTAAGTAAAAAGGTTGAGGCTCTGAGTTATGAAGTTTCTCAATGTTCAATTGAAGGAGGCTATCCTCTAGGATTGCGTAGTGCGTAGTTCCAAGAGATAAGGACTTCACCACTATGGTTTGGAAATGTGTAGTGTGATCATCACTGATTCAAACTTAAAGAGGAAAGCAACAAATTACAGATATAACCATAAATATAGAGATTCAATAGAAATAACACTTCATTTCATTACCATCCAAATACTGAAATATGCTTACAAACAGAATAGAAATGTACTAGCTTGGGCGATGGTAGCTTATCTCTGAGAAGAGATTTGGTGGCTACATGCCTCTGAACTATGTTAAAATGAGGCTCAAATGCTTATTTATTTTTGGGAAACAATGGAAAACCCTAAACATCCAAAAACCTAACTCGAGGAGATGAAGCATGAAAACCGTGAGCCCCGTATGGGTAAATTGGTACATCAACTTTCCGGGGTCATAACTTTGGCATACAATCTTTGTTTGGCTATCGTAATACCTTATTTCATAGATATTGACAAGGAGGTTGAAAAAAAATAGAAATTTGGTTTGGAATCTTCCCAATCTATCTTTTTTTCTCTAAAAATGGGTTTTAGTCCCTCAAAATGGCTCTCGAAGTTTAGTACTTGAAAAACTGCCAAAAATAGTAAGTTTTGCTACAATTAAGGAAACTAAAAGAAAAAATGATGGGGGTCCAAGTGGAATAGGCGGGTGGCCACCAATAGCCACCTAGATCAATCACTTAGATAGAAGTTGATTTTTCTTGTGAGTTTCACAAGATGTGAGGGATGGGAAGAACTCCAAAATTGACTAGGTGTGAGATCAATGAGACAAGAGAATAAAAGAATGCAAGAAGTCTCGAAAATTATCACACACATATATACACTCCTACACATAGAAAGAAGATACATAGTTTGCAAAAGGAGCAAGCATACAACAAAATGATATTAGAGCGACACTTATCTCCAAGTGCGACACTTGAGATGTACCTTTACGACACAAGTGTTGACTACAACCAAAAGTTTCGTTATTGCATTAGAATGTGTCCAACACATGTTCTAATGATAAATAACATCAAATAATGCAATAGAGTGTGTTGGAGTTGCTTCTAGAAGGAGTGATAAGGTGACTTTAATATGTGTGAAAACAAGTGAAAGTGACAGATGCAAGAGTAAAAGAAACACATGAAAACACAAAGAAAACACAAGAGAGGCATGCAAGAATGAAAGAAAGAAAAATTGACACTTGCAAAAGATAGAGCAAGAAAAATGACACATGTAAGAGCAAAAGAAAATAAAAGTGACACTTGCAAAAGAAAAAGCGAGAGTTGAGAAACTCACTCAAAATATGGGGAATTTGTAACCATGGGTAGGAGAATGCTACTTAGCTCGAACAATGCATAGAGCTAGAAAGAAAAATATGAATATAAGGATGGGCTCTAGATTGCACTCTTTATATAGGGAGAGTGGACATGTAATTAGGGTTAATATTGGTGAGTGTTCTTAGTGCATGTTGGGAAACTACGAACCAAGAGTGAATTGTCTGACTTGAAGAAGTACACTCTCACTGTCTACAAAGAGCACACCATCACTATTTGTAGAGGATGCCCTTACACTATCACTATCCATAAGGATTGCACAGTCTCTGTCTCTAGAAATTGTGCAAGCACTGTCATAAAGGATTTCACAAGCATTGCCACCAAGGGTTGTGCAATCACTGGCATCAAGGATTGCTTAGTCACCATATTTGGAAACTACACAATCACTGTCATTAGGCACTGCGCAATGCTTGAATTCCAAGGGTAGACATTGACTACTAGGATTGATTAGAAGAAGTTCGTTATGCAGGAATCACAAGATAAGCATGTAAATATAGGTCACTTTGACACTTAAAATTCTTAAATAAATAATTGAACACTTGAAAGACATGATGAGCATGACCTTAATGGTTTGGAATGAAAGATGTCATGACCATAAGGAAACTCCAAAATTTGGATGTAGTAAAAATTCTAGAGGGTATTTGTCGCAATGACAACAATTGATGATTCAATGGAAGAAATCCAACTTCTCTATTTAGGTATAACTTTAAGTACAAAATATCACTCTTTTAGGATGTATTGATTCACCACGTAGATCATCCCACCTTCACCACTTATCATGATTAAAGATGTAGTATCCTATCCATTTATTATCTTTACATACATTTAGAAGACTTGCCATATCTAATTGTTTCGATAGGGAAGAAGGATAATGAGATATAGAGGTTTTGATGTTCAGAGTTAAGCACTTTCCTTGGTGTTTCTCTGGTGGTAGTAGGCATGTTCAACACCTGCCCCCCGAAGTTGCTTGCTTCAACTCTCTGTACAAGATACCTTTCTCTTCTTCACCCTTTATTTTTATTTTTCAATATGCGTTGAAATTTATTAGGATTTTATTGCACCTGGGTGGAACAGGGTTTCTGACTTATTTAACGAGCAAGATAGGTTGTTCCTTTTTTTAAGGGATTTGAAAGATATCTAAAATTGATATGATCGCTTAAATTTTTCTCCTTTCCCTTTTCTACTCAATTGAGTTGACAGGTCGAAACACCATTCAATTACAAGGTCAAGTCAGGAATGAAGATCCTAAAATAGATATGGGCTTTATAGTTCTACCAAAGGCTTTTTGTCGGGAATGAATCATATTTTCTGTATAGACATCATTGAATTTAAAGGTATGTAACCAAAGCAAAGAATGGGATCATAGGCTAGAAAAGCATTGTTCTTTGTCACAATTTCCCTTTCCAAGATTTTCCACATTGTTCTCTTCGAGCTAAATGGGGAAATTTTCATGCAGAGCCTTATTAAAAAAAGAAAAGAAAAGAAAAGAGAAAGGACTTCAAAAGAGAGACAGAAAGCATGAAAACAAAGGTAAGAAAACACAGGCAATGTAAAGACTAAAATGAAAAGTAGAATACAAGTATGGTTCAATGAAAAAGGAAAAAAAAAATGCACCTAAGCCTAAACCTAACCTAACAAGCTAGAATATCAGGGTTAAGTGAAGTGAAATTTCCAATGCAACCACAAAAGTTTCTTTTGAATAGTAAACTAAAAGATACAAACAATTAATAACCATATAAAACAATGTGTAGAAATAAAGATATTTACCTGAATTACTTGCACATGAGGGTGAAGGTCAAAGATGAAAGCATAAAGGTGTGCCTCAAAATATTTCTCTATCCAACTTGTAAACTTACCACAATATATAGGATGATAAATATGAATAACTTCAAGACATTACTCAAAAATACATCCAAACGTGTTGAGCTCAAGATAGCGTTGGAACTTATTATTAATAAAATAACTCATCAGCTACGATTCCTCCAACCAATTACAAATTGGATCATAAAAATACTATCTTGAAAAGATCGAAATTCATACAAAGACAAGTTATCAATTATTAGATCCATCTTATGAGAAAGATCAGGTGAAGAAAACATAATCCGCTTGCATTTAGAGGCATCATCAATACTGTGAGAACTTGACATAACCATTAGCGAATGTTGAAGTGTCTCAACCTCTTCTCTAATATCTGAAAAATGAGGATATGAATCGAATATAAACCAACAACTATCATCAGATACACTAGTGGGGAAATAATTAAAGGGATGAAAATTGTTAAGGCTAGTGTGTTGATCGAATCTAATGGTCAATGCATAAAATGTTACATTATTCAAAGATAAGGATGTGTTTTTGTAAGTATAGTTGTAGATATGTGGTAAAGTATATTACAGAGAGGAGGTTGTCAATTCTTGTAATTCAAAGTCTATACATTTATGAAAATGATGATAGCAATGATGTAACTATGAAATTGTTGTTGGATTAATACAAATGCGGATCTATAATGTTTTGGATCACTGGTGGTGTGAATTAAATTTGATTTCGTAGCTTCATAGGCAGCATGGCACCCATTGGGAAGACCCACCAAGTCAACCCCCATAGCCCATTCTTTTCCCTATTATAATATAGTATAACTTTGTTGTTATTCTTTTATTATGATTAATGGATTATTTATTAATTGAATGTATCATTTACTTTTATTATTGAGTTTTGTGTTGTTTGCAAAGGCAATATTGGTCATTGAAGGATTATAACACACACTAGAATCCTCCAGTTTGCATAACCATTTGTTTATTTTAGTGTGATAGGCTTGTGTCTTATCAAGCAGGAGATTTATGTACAACCCCAATGATCACCATGCTTCATCACTTCTCCCTTTATTTGATTGCACTTAAATTTCTATTTTGTTAGAAAAGAGATTTATTTCTGAAGGGACATATATGCATTTCAATTCTTATCTGATTGTATGAACACTCTATTTGGTCACCATGAAAGATGATAACTTGTGGCGAAGGAGATTTACATTGAAGCCCTAGTTAGAACACATCTCCTTGATTTATTTTTTAGATGAATGCCTTTTTGTTTCTATCCTATAGTATAGATTATAAATCCTACCGATGCTTGGAACTCTACACATATTGTGAGACATCTCTAAGTTTAGAAACTCATGTTGATCATTTGTGTTGGAATTATTAAGTAATTGTTTTACCCAACACTACTTTTGTACATATGGATCATTTCCCCATTAAATAGTTAATGAACAAACTGATTGTTATTGGTAGAATACTTCATTGGATTTTAGTTCTTCAAGAATTTGATCTAGCTATACTTGATAAACCTAGTCATGATAATGTGGTTGCAGATTTCTTATCAAGGATTACTAGTGAAAAATAAACTGAAGCATTAGATGATTCCTTTTTGGATGAACATCTATTTGTAGTATTAGTGATGACATTGGTTTGTAGATATAGCAAACTATCTAGTGGCACACAAGTTGCCTCAACATTTTTCATCTAGGGAAAATAATGCTTTAACTAGAAAATTTGCACCTTGTACTTGGATAAAAGGATATTTATTTAGAATGGGACCAAATCACTTTATTAGAAGATGCAATAGGGAAGATGAAGTATATGATATCTTAAGGTATTATCATGATGAACCATGTGGTGATTATTTTGTAGCCACAAAAATTGCAAAGAAAGTACTCTTTATAGGATATTATTGGCTAACACTACATAAAGATGCAAAAGAGTATGTGAGACATTGTGATGCATGTTAGAGAATGGGTCAACCTACTAAAATAGAAGAAATTCCTATGCAAACCCTGATTTCATTGGAACCATTTGAAAAATGGGGAATTGACTTTGTAGGACCATTCAACCCACCTTCAAATCAATTTAAATATATATTAGTATGTACAGACTATCTAACCAAGTGGGTGGAAGTGAAGCCATTAAAAAATATACAAGAGAAGAGAGTGGATGAATTTTATATGATAACATCTTCACCAGATATGGAGTGCCCAGAGAAATTTTGTTAGATAGAGGGACACAATTCACATCTAGGTTAGTGGAAAATCTCATGAATTTATACCAAATAAAGCACATAAAGCCTACACCATACCATCATCAAGCTATTGGGCAAGTAGAAGTAACTAACAAGGAAATAAAAATTATAGTTACAAAAATTGTTCAGCTTCACAAAAAATATTGGGCAAACACATTTTGAGAATCAGCATGGGCCTACCAAATTGCATGGAGAACTTCAACTAGATTTATGCCCTATGAATTTGTGTTCGGTAAGAATATACTATTTCACATTGAATTTGAAATCAAAACATTGAGGAAAAAAATGGAGCTAGGAATTAATTTTCTACAACATAAAATAAGAGGGTTGCTCAACTTAATCAAATGGATGAGTACATAAAGCAAGCTCTGCAACATTTAGAAACAACTTAGAAACAAAGAGTTCGTTGGCATGATGAACACATTAAAAATAAATCATTTCAGTAGGGTGATTATGCATTACTATATGACTCAATGTTTGAATATTTTAAATGGAAACTAACTACAAGGTAGTTGGGACCCTATGAAGACAAACACATATATGAAAATGGAGTTGTAAAGTTGAGGAAAATTAATGAGGGGAGTTTACCATTATTGGTAAATGGACATAGGTTGGAGTTGTATAAGAAACCTAAATCCAAGGAGGCGTTCACTAAAAAATTGTTCCAGAATCAAGACCCAAATACATTAGAATGCTCAATTGGGTCATGCATTTCTTGATTCCTATAAATACATGTTGTAAAAAAAAACTTAACTTACAATGAAAACTAGTAATGGTGTTGTAGGCTATAGTATAACTAGTCCTCGAAAGAATATAACACATATCCAACATTATCCCACTTGTTGTTTTCTTTCCACACAAGGGGGCACAAGAGTGCATAGTCATTGGTCTAGGGATACAATTTCCATTGTTTCTTTACACCAAGAAAACTTCTCAGTGATCATAGACTTTGTCAATGCATCAACAATATTCTTCAAAGTTTCCACCTTTACAAACAACACCATTTTTTCTTCAACCATATCCCTCACAAAGTGATACTGAACATCAACATGATTTGTCTTTGAATGATAAGTATGGTTCTTTGCCAAGAAAATTGCACTTTGGTGTTGTTTTTCCAAGATTTGATTAGTGTTAATTTTGATGTGATCACGCAATTCCAAAAGACCTCCAACATGGCTCTATTTATAGTGGTCGATGTGAAGGGTAATGACCCTTGAAAAGCCATATTTTGACCATGGAGCCAACCTAATATTTAAGAAGCCAACTTGACCAAAATAAAAATTTAATTTTGTCTCCAATAATATGTCAATGACATTACCAACTCAAGCTACATTTTTAATGCTCCCTCTTAGCTAGCGAGGTACTCTTTATTCTCTCTCTTATGATCCATCTCCCTAACCAAGTCATAGGTTTCATAAAATATCAAAAGGGAGAGATCAAACTCATTATAAGGAAATATATATAGTCCAATATCTTTCATAGAGATAACTCATCCTTCATCAAGAAAGTAAGGGATCAAACCATCAATCTTCCCAATCATACCACAGGTCTCACAATGGGAGAGATGAAAATAGTACACGATCAATCTCCTCTTAGAAGAGATGAAAATAATACATTATCAATATCTTCTCATGGAGAGATGAAAAAATGCACTATCAATATCCTCTCATGGAGAGATGAATTTTTTTTTCCATCAATATCCTCAGATGGAGAGAGGAAACTAATACACCATTAATCTCCTCACAGGGAGAGATGAAATTTGTACACCATCAATCACCTCTCAGGATAGATGAAAGCAACACACTATCACTCTTCTCTCAAGAGAGATAAAAATAATACACCATCAATCTCCTCACATGGAGATATGAAAACAATAAACCATCAAGCTCCTCATGGGGAGAGATGAAATTTATAGACCATCAATCTCCTCCCAGGAGAGATGAAAACAATACACCATCAATATTCTCTCAGGAGAGATGAAAACAATATACCATCAATGTCCTCTCCAGGCTTCTTACATAAACATCAACATGGTAAAAAGTAGAAAAAGTAGCCATGGTGGATTTTAGCACTTGTTTCAATAACAATATCCAATTGTTTATCCATCTTTAACTATATCTTTGTATATAAGCAAACATCAACAACCTATCAGGCTCTTTCTTAAATTAACGATCCAAATCAGTACATTACTAGTAGAGTTTTGCAACTTATTCTTCATTAAGAAAGAATCCAAGGAATCAAAATCCATCATGTCACATTGTTAGAAAGTATCTCATCAAGGTCAATCTACTTCATCTTATATTGAGGAGGTTCCCAACCTTCGTCAGAAACACATCATCAACAATCGTAGAGGATTTCACGAACTCATCTTTTAGTAAATCAAAATCATCGTTCAAGACTTAACGCCAATATCGTGGGTCAAAAAATTCTTCAATTAGACTGATCTTGTCTACTCCCTCTAACTCTAGGACTCATCTAATCATGAGTCATCTCGTCATTATAAGGAATCATATGTCAATATCATCAAAAAAATCCACATCATCGAGGAGTCCATGTCATCACGGAGTGAGCCATATCATCAAGAAGTTAAATTTCATCCATTTCATCATCAAAGAGACCACATCATCGTGATTAGGGATTCCATATCATCACATCATCAAGGAGTGATATTAATAAGGGATATATCATAAAGAAGTATACATTAACATTCAAGTGTTATCAATTAGGCTTAATGGTCCATAAACAATTGATTTCCTTCTCCAAACCATACCTAGGGTTTACAAGAAATAAAAAATCCAATGTTAGTAATAATTAAAACAATAAAAGAGATACGAGATACTCATCTTGATCAAGGCCACTCCCTCTTGATATTTATCCCTCTTAATTTAAATCTTATATTTCATAAATAAATAGATTTGAATTAATGTCATGGTCTTGATTTATGTACTACCATAAATATTTTTCACTTAGAGTGAATTCCATGATGGCTTGAGGAAACTACGTTAGGATGACTATATGAGAGTAATCACGACTTCAAGGTGACTGCTTGAAATCAAATTAATTAGGTAGGCTCCCGTGAAGAATGGTAGACATTATTTTATGTATAGAACCTTGACAATTATACAATCATGCCTCAGGCTTCTGATCAAGGATCCAGATTCATCATAGAATCTAATCTATACCCTCAGACTCTAGGTCATATCTTAGAGAATAGATTTCCTTGAACACAATATAACCTTGACAATTATACAATCATGTCACAGGCTTCTGATTAGGATCCATATTCATCATAGAATTTAACTTATACTCTAAGACTTTAGGTCATATCTTAGAGAATAGATTTCCTTGAACACAAATTCTTGAGGTTGTTAGCAATGCCACATATCACAGAAATAAAGTGCCTCAGGGACAACTTTAACCATAGAAGAATATGCTTCTATATAATTGCACGAAACATTATAGCTTCAAGAAACTTGAATGGTTATAGGAAAATAGTGTTTCATGTAACACACTAAATCAAGTATTAGGAACATGGTCACTATCATCACATATCATAAATAAGTTATTATCTCATAAATGTAGTTACTATCAAGTCATATCATAGTCACTATATCATTTGTACAATCATATGAATAGGATCTTTGTCATCATATGTGTCATTTCCATAGCTTCTTTATATTATGGAGACAGGGGACTAGAGTTTTTCACATCATAATGGATCAAGATCTTCTTCATATGACAAAAGATGAGGACTCTTTGTATCAACAGTGATTTTGGTCCACTTCACAACACAATGATCAATATAGAGGTGATTCCACTGATGTTATGTTAGAGAGTCAACACTACTATTGATGCTCTAGAAGCGATGCTCCATTTTGTAGTGACGTTACTATATAATTCACTGTATGAAGTGATGCTCCACTGTGCAATGATGTCAATATAGGGGTCATTGTATGAAGCGATGCCAAATTATTTCTACAAGCCACATTGTTGTTGATGCCACAAACTATTAGAAGATAGAGTGAGATTCCTATACATAAACACGAGATGCCAAAATGCATAGGTATAGATTTCTGTGTAAGTCACATGTCGTCCATGCTAACCATTATTGTGAAAGTGAGTGTAGATGCGAGTTACAACTGCATGTGATCCAGTGAGCAACAAATGCATGTGAACATATTGAGATGAGTACGATACATAGAACACAAGTTATGGAGAAAAAGGATCGAGCCATACTTAAGTGCGAATGAAACTGGTTTCAACAGATTCGACCTTCCATTATGTAATATAATGGTCTATTGTAAGTCATATTATAGGTCGAATATGAGCCATATCAAATATGAGACATGTTGATATATATATATATATATATATATATATATATATATATATATATATATATATATATATATATATATATATATATCTATCTATATATATATATATATATATATATATATATATATATATATATATAGATATATAGATATATATATGTGGACCATGATGCACAGAGTGAGCGAATGTCAGTTATGTGTGTCACAGGGTATAAACAAAGTGAGCCATGAAAATCACTATGCATGCCAAATGTGAGCCCCAGAAGATACAATATAAAATTACTATTATATGAGCTTCATATTCATCATGATGTAATTTATTGAGATCATATACAAGCCATAGGGATCATGACACAAGGAAATAGTGAGCATAGAGAATATAAAGAGATGTGTGAGACATGGTGATTGAATTATGAAAAAGAACATTCAAACCACAAACTTATGTATGCAAGTCTCAATAATTCTAAACCTTTAAGCCACTAAGATAACGCATGCCAACTTATACAGATACAGAGTGTGAGCATAGTATGTCAAATTCAAGACCATTGGGTAATTTTATCATGTCATAATCATATCCAAGGATATACTATGTGTAGGATTAAACCATATAATCCATTGTGTCATTAATGAATCCAACCACATGAATGAGATAAAATATGTCACAAAGATTATATGAGTTATGCCATACAAACTTTTCCATAGATAGTTGTCCAGAAAGAGCCACATTTTCGAGTTTATTTTCCCGAGAAATTACTATAGAAAATCGTCGACATTTCTTCCACAGAGAGACTAGACAAATTCATAGACAAAGAAATATCCCTTAAGGATACATCAGATTTTGATTCAAATTCCAATAGGGTGTGATCTTCAGTCCTCTTCTAAAAACTAGCTTAGCTTTGATACCATGTTATTTTACCAGGATCTGATTAGTGTTAATTTTCATGTGATCATGCAATTGAAAATGACCTCCAATGTGGTTGTATTTATAGTGGATGATGTGAAGGGTCATGACCCTTGAAAATCCACCTTTAGACCATGGAGTTGACAGGATATTTAAGAAGCTAAATTGACCAGAATAAAAATTAAATTTTGTCTCCAATAATATGTCAATGAAGGTACCGATCGAAGCTACATTTTTCAACATTTGGCTATCAAAATATATCCTTATAGATTGTTGTACCAACCCCATCCCTGAACACAATATTTGCAACCAAACTGCTTCCTTGTTTGCATGAGTGGATACCATGTATTTAGCCTTTGTAGTTGACAGTGCCACTATAGACTATCTCTTTCTCATCCAACTAAGTGCTCCTCCAAATAGGTTAAACACATACCCACTTGTAGATATTCTCTGATCCAGATCTCCAACCTAATATACATCAACAAAGACATGTATGTATAGCACTTTGTCCAGTCCTAATCTTCCTTGGTAGCACAAACCATAATCACTAGTGCCACACAAATCCCTAAAAAATCACTTCACTACTATCCAATGCTCCTTCCCTAGTTTTGACATAAACTTGATCAATACTCCCACTGCATGTGAAATTTTTGGTCTAGTATAGAGCATTGCATATAGCAGGCTACCAGCTGCACTTACATATGTAACACAAGACATTTCCTCTTCCTCTTCCTATGTCTAGGGACACTATTTAGCATATAACTTTACACCTACACGAATATGAACCTTCACTCGTTTGTTATCCTGCATATTAAACCTCTGCAATATTGTCTCAATATACTTCCTCTAGTTTAACTAGATCTTCCTCTTTTCCTTATACCATTTTATTTCCATGCCCAAAATATATTTGTAGCACCAAGATCCTTCATGTAAAATTTAGAGGAAAATCGGGTCTTCACATCCTGGATAATTTCTTTGTCATTTCCAACCAAAAAAATATCATCCACATTTAAGACCAAATAAATAACATAGTCACCAATTAATTTAAAATACACACAGTGATTTTCTTTTCTCCTTGTGAAACCAAGTACCCATATATATATGTATCAAATTTTTGATACCACATCCTTGGTGACCACTTTAACCCATAAAAATATGTTTTTAACTTGCATACCAGTTCTTTCTTACCCTTCATTGCAAAGCCTTCTAGTTGCTTCTTGTAGATCTCTTCTTCCAGATATCCGTGAAGAAATGTTGTCTTTACATCCATTTGTTCTACCTCAAAATAAAAAGAAGCAATTAGAGATAAAAGTAATCTAATAGAAGCTAACTTGGCAACAGGAGAAAAAATATCACGAAAATTAATTCCCAACACCTAGGAATAACCTTTTGCTACTGATCGAGCTTGGTATTTCTT
Source organism: Pinus tabuliformis (assembly GCA_031772625.1). Taxonomy (NCBI): domain Eukaryota; kingdom Viridiplantae; phylum Streptophyta; class Pinopsida; order Pinales; family Pinaceae; genus Pinus; species Pinus tabuliformis. The sequence goes on from CM062809.1 coordinate 547,892,669, forward strand.
CACTTTGTTTTTTCATTCATCTTCTTCTTAAACACCAATTTTCTGCCAATGGTTTTCCTTTCATTTTGTAAATCCACCAGATCCCAAGCCCCATTTTTGTCCAAGGATTCCATATCTTCAACCATGGCCTTTTTCTAGAGTTTTCCATCTTCTAAATCCACTAACTCCCTGACAGTTATGGGATCATCATCAGTAATATATAAATCAAAATTTGAACAAAAAGTAGATGGACTATACCTCTCTAGCTACCTTCTCTCTCGAACTAATCTCCTCAAAACTGGAGTGTGCAATTCTTCCTTTTCTTATTTTGATTCTTCTGTAGAGTTTGATTCTTCATCCTTTAGTTCAAACTCTATTTTTTCTATTCCCTTTTCCTTTGGGATGACTTCATGTTTAATAACATATTTCACTTCTATAAACACCACATCTTGATTGTACACAACTTTATTTGTTTATGGGTTCCAAAGCTTGTAACCTTTTAAACCATCTTTATACCCAATAAAGATGCACCTTTCATATTTACTATCCAACTTGGTTATATTCTTCTTTGGAACATGTACATATGTATCACAACAAAATACCTTGAAATGTGTGAGAGAGAGAGTTTCTTACCAGTCCATACCTCATGTGGAGTCTTGTACTTCAATGATGACGAAGGTGATCTGTTAAACAAGTAACATGCAATATCCATTGCATTTGCCCATAATTTTTGTCCTAACTCGAGACCATTGAGCATGCACCTTGTCTTTTCCATCAATGTCCTATTCATTCTTTCTACAAATCCATTATGTTTAGGTGTGTATTCAGTAGTCTTCTGTCATGATATATCACACTTCTTACATAACTCATCAAATTCCTTCTTGCCAAATTCTCCATCATTATATTTCCTCGAAACCTTAATCTTCTTCTCTATCTGATTTTACACTAGAGCCTTAAATTCTTTAAACCTGTTAAAGACTTCAGATTCCTTCCCGAGAATATATCCATGTATTCCTTGAGAAGTCATCTATAAACAAAACATTATACACATATTTACCTAGTGATGGAACCGACATAGGTCCAAACACATCATTGTGCACAAGCTTTGTTGCTCTAATATCCCTTATGTCCTCTTAGCACCAAAGGAGAGAAATTAGACATACCTTCTACCATACCATTACCATGCAATATTCAAAGGCCCTTCTCTCCAATATGTCCAAGTCTTTGATGCCACAACATAGTCTTTTTACTAGAGACTACAAGATCTTCTACTCCAATTTCGAGAACCATAGAACTATTGCACTAATTAATAATAGTACTTCCTAACAACTTGTACAGAGTTCCGATCTGAACTCCCCCCATCAATACTAGTCCTCCTCAAACTATATTTCATGTATCTTTCTCGAACAACATTTCTAAACCTGCATCATCCATATTACTTACATAAATTATATTTCTAGCTACTATAGGAATGTCTAAAACACTAGGAAGTGATCTAATCCTTCCACCTTGAAACTTTAACTTGACTCTTCCATATTGTATGATTCTTGTCTTTCCATCATCACTTAGGAATACATCACCACCATCATATTTCTCATACTCATAGAACCAATATCTATGGGGTGTCATGTCAAGGGATGCACCTCAGTTAATTAACCATGCCTCATGATCTATGTGTGTACTAGAAGAAGCCAAGTCCACATCCCTGCCTTCATCTGAGATGGATTTCTCCTTTGTAGAAGGAGCATCATCAATCCCTTTCCTTTCTTAGGATTTTTATGTCTACATCCTTTTTTTTTAGTGCCCTTTTTTTTCACATTTCCAGCATACCTTTACATCATTTCTTGGGGGTTTGGGTCTCCCTCTATATTTATATCTCCCACTTGAGGAATTATTCTATTTTTGTTATGGAATCATCCTCTTGCAGAAAAGGAATCTCCATTTTGGCTCTCGACATTTTTCCATCTCATCTCCTCTAGCAATAAGGATGAAACTATTTCATCAAACTTCAAGGTAGTTGTATTTCTACCTATATAAACAACTAGAATATCGCATGATTTTTGTAGAGAACACAACAAACTGATGCACTTATCTTCAGCTGAAATTTTGATATCAACAGATATCAATTGAATTACCATAGTACTAAAGGCATCCATATCCTCTATCACTGATTTTCCATCCTTCGTTCTCTGGTTATACAACATTTTCCGTAGGAATAGTTTGCTCACCAGGGAATTAGATTGATACAAATTCCTTAAGTTGTCCCACAAATAATTTGTCATAGCTTCCCCTCATAAATTCAACAATATTGAATTTGAGAGACACAATCGTATTGTGCTCTTTGGATTTCGATCTAACTTTTCCCAACTTTATGTCTACATTCCTATTGGTTTCATACCTAGATCTACAACAATCCACTAATCTCTATCCACCAACAAATCCTCCATCTTGAGATTCCATGACTCAAAACAATATCCATTGAATTTCTCGATCCCTATCTTTTCACTGTTGACCATCTCCTTTCACCACAAGAATCGATCCCATAGATGTCCCACTATAACAGGTTATACTACAAGCCTGAACAAAAAACCCTCAGCCACAAATATGTCCCCTCATACCTGAAACAATTCTGATTGAAATGTAGGTTTTAACCCTGTACAAAAATTACCTACAAGAAAATTCTTTAAAACTAAAAGAATATACAATAGTGAGAACATAAAAAATATACACAGAGATTTTCTCATGGAACCCAAAATCGGGAAAACCAGATTGATTTTTCATTTTATTCCTTTCAATGTTACAATAAATTATATATATGTTGAAGCATTCATAAACCCCAATCCATTAAACCTAGTTTAGAACATAACCATAGTCCCTTAACCAAGTCTACAAAATACCATGGGAAAAACCACCATTCCCAAAACCATGCACAAAAAACTATGCACAAAACCATGGGTGGGTCCTCCTAAACATTATTGGGTTCGCATAAAAGAAAATTTCTTCGGGCACTACCCTAGACCACATGCAACGGGGCTACCACCCCCTTGTAAACCCCCTATTGGCGGGGATTCCATCCCCCCTATGACCCCCTTGTTGCACCTAGCGCAACATAACACCACCTCAAACTAGTCATGGAAAGAATATAACACAGACCCAACATACATTCCCATAGAGAATTTTCAAAAATGCATACATGAGGAAAAATAAAATGTTTTTGAATATTGTAGTAGTGAGGAAGAAAATAATTTGGAATCTTCAAGAAAATAATAAATAGTTGCATAAATAAATCGCAGCATCTAAGAAAAACCATGAAGAAGAAGAATAGGTAATGGAAGAATAATTCATGAATTAAAAGCACAAATTAATAAATTTTGTGAAGTATCTTATGAGTTGATATTGTGTTGACCTCCATATCCAAGATACACATTATATTTAAGAGAACAAAGGATTCGATTTTAACTTGAAAGACTAATTTCAAATCTTCCTATGGAAAATAGACCTTATGGTAGGAATATTTTTTCTCTTTACTTTTCCAGTATTCTTGAACAAAGAAATATAATATGTGAATTCTACTTGCATAATTATTTGATACCTATGAGTTCAAATTGGAACCCAAATCATTTCTTTAAGGATATCAATTTGAGAGCATTTCAATCATGGTTATAAAATGAATTAAACATATCTCATGATCAAGAGTTCATTAAGCAAAGGAATTTATTGACCCTTTAGGATAAAAATACATGATATTTAAATCGGAAGAGTTATACAAATATTGCATAATGAAATAATTAAAAATTTTAGAAATTTCATAAGCAATTGTGAATTTGTAGCCTTATTAGCATGCGAGGAAAGGTGGGAATAATTGGATGATAGTCTTAAGGACAAAGAACCCATTCGCTTATAAATATTCATGCAACAATATATTGGAGAAAATTGTATGTGAGATCACTGAGAACTAAGGGACTAGAATGGATTGGTCTTAAATTTAAACATCCTCTAATATTATACCTCTTTCTAGATTTTCGAGGAAATTTGACAGTCAAAAAATAAAGAGAAAGGAGAAAACATGAAATGATCAAGATATGAATAGGATTATATGCATTAGAAACTAGCACATAAGTAGTTTGTTAGGAATTATGGGCTATCTATGAAGAACAACATACTCAAGTCATCTCCTCCAATTGTGATTAGTTGCACAGGGGATGTGCAAAGGATTAAGTTGGGAGGTAATGATGAGGGATAAATTTATCACTTGTAATCACCCCTTTTATCACCATTTTCCTTATAAAAATTGCATATTTCATATATTTTCATCCATTCCTATTCCACTTATTAATCACAATTAAAGTGATTGGATCTAGTGGTAATGAACAATGTTTGTTAATAATAAGTTAGCAATTTTACATGCTCTGGTGAATGTCAATTTCTTATGAGTTTGTAGGTATCAAGTAGGACACCCTTTTATGATTTCGATTGTGAAAAGAACAATTTTAGGAATATTCATCAACAAACATGACACTAAGCAGATCTCTTGGACAATACCCACACTGAGGATTTTCTCTACAACAATAAAGTTTGTACCAATATGTGCAACCATATCATGAAGATTATTTGTAGCCAAAATAATTTTCAAGAAAATATATCATTTCTATTGAAACTTTTTTCAGTAGCATTGTGTTTTTCCCTTATTAAATAATTACTTTTTATTATTGTTACTACTTTTTATTGCTATCTCAGCCTTACGATTTTTCCTCAACCTACTTTGGGTCGTTTGACCCATGAAGATTGAAAATAGGTTGAAGAAGGGAAATTTAGGAAAAGTAGTTAAGTTATTTTCTACTTTGGATATGTGATAATTTTTTAGACATCTAACTGTTATAACTGAAAACACTTGTCTCCTTTATCCTTGGCAAGAATTATTGAAAAGTAGCAACAAATTGTGTCAATTTTTGTATATAAACTATGAGAACAAAACTTAGAGAGTTGGATGTTTCGTAATTTGTTATTATCATCTTTAATAAAAATAACTTGTTTTTTCTTGTGAGTGGTTAAGACATTGCAACCCACCAACAAACTATAGAGAAAGGGCCACTCTATAGTCATGGTGGTCATTTTCTTGCTAGTATATGTTTTTACACTTTCCTGTAATTTAATTTATTTTGTTGCACATACTTTCCATTGCACATATTTACTCTTCTTATATTTCAAACATATTTCATCCATTTTCATAGTGCAAGAATCATTTATGTATATATTTCAGTTTCACAACATTTCCTTTTCAACAACATACTTTGTGTTTTGTTCTTTGTTTTTTTATTTTTAATTAGTTGTATTTAATTTCCATTTCAACTTTATTTGGATTTATTTTTCTTTAGCATAATAAATTAGTTGGTTTTACGCATACTTGATTCCCTTTTCTTATGAGTTAGCACCATGGTAGTTAATTTTGTTTTGTTTTACTTTTTTGCTTAAATAGGAACTAATTTAGAATTTCATTTACCATTATTTATACATTTCTCCTGTAATTAATTGTAATTATTTATAAATGCCTATAATTAGGTTCCTCACTGTCTCAAGATAGGGAATGCATAAAGCCCATAGTTAATATGTTTTATCAAGTGTTTTTTAAATAAAATGACCTCAGATTGATATTAAAGTAAGGCTTATACAAGAATGTTGTAGAATTCCATCAAGTTCCAAAGTGGAATATCCAACTATCCTTCAAATTCCATCCAATGATTAGTAAAACCCCATAAATAGGGGGAAACTCATCAAATTGCTTTCCTCACTTCAAAGTGGATACTTCAAACTTTTAAAGGTCCTTCTAAATTTGATTTCCCCACAATTCATAAAATCAATGTCTAAGTATACATATGTGAGGGATTTTAGCCTTCAAATTGCTAAATCATGCAAACAAAACCTCAAATTTTCCTTTATTTTTGGACTTAAGGACTGGAATGTTGCTTCTATCCCTTCATCGTGTGAACTGATTGAAAAATAAAACTTGACTTGACATCAACTCAATTTCTTCTAGGCGTTGGCTCAACATTCTCTTTGATTCAAAATTATCCTGGCAAGTTGGTCATGGACATATTTTACTAAAATTTGCAGGCCAAGTTAGCCCTACAAACCTTTATTCATGTCATCTCCAACCCAAAATTTAGATAGTTGTTTAATACACATACATTCATCTACATGAAGTTAAGTGTTGCCTCTGGGTGAATTTCTGTGTAGTTTCGACTTAGACGTTCCTTCCAAGGGAATTTTTCCATGTGTCATCTTATAATGATGTCTTAAAGAGTTCCATTTTCTAGTTTTATACTTTTTTTTCACTAGTATATCAATGGATATGTGGTACAAAACAAAACTAAAAATACCTCATAATGGTGTATCCTTATTAGGTCGAGGTCTATACCAATTTGTAGTAATAGATTCCATCTTTGAGGTAATTAAGACACCTAGTATGGTCACCATCTTGAGTAATTTCAACTAGCACCTACACAAGGTCGAACCATTCTCATGTGGTGGTAAACTTACAATTTTCTCCAACATATGGCCCCTATGAGATATATTTCTCATAGCCTCAGTAGCGACCATTATTTTCTAATAGATATCAATCTCCATCAACATGATGTTTAATACAAGTAAATTAGTTTGCACATGGTATGCCAATAGCTACCATAAATCCATAATATCTAGCTAGAGAGGATTTATATATCATGGGATTCAATCTCCCATATATTTAGTTACATCATAATATCCACTAGCATCTATTTCCTAGTAAATTGTTCATGGAGGAGACTATTTCATTGCAATTAATTGTTTAATCAAGTCATCAATTAAACCAATCTTATCTACCATACCATAAAAACTAGTTGTTGAAGCTATATCTATTCAAAATCTTAATTCCTTCCATGATTGTCTCCATGAATCACTTTTCATGTGTACAACATTCTTGGAAATGAATTCCAACTCTTCTTAAAAAAAATTTGGCTCCCCTTCTCTCATATCTAAGAATGCCATCCACTCAATCTTGATGTGAGTCACTTCTCTTATAGTTATGCACTTGGACACCTACAAGAATGGCCAATGTAACATAGACTATATTATCACAATTAGATGAAATAGGTTAAAATTTACCCAGAAACCTAAACATTGTAGAAAGTATCTGTAGACCTGATTTTAGACGACTTTCCAATCTCATAAGAGATTAGGTTTTGAGAATACTTGAATTAAAAATGCTTGAGTCACATTCTGGGAAACATCCTTGCCACTTGATATATTTTTCCTCATCCTATTTAACACCATATGCACACCGTAAGGCTTGATTACCCCAATTTTAACTTATAAAAAATTGTGGGTAACATCCCACTCTAACTTGGGGAAAAGTGCTCTTCTCAAGAGTGCATTAGAACCTTAGAATCTCTTTGTGAAAGGAATCCATGCCAAGTTAAATAAATGACACAATGTAACCACTTCAAAGTATCAAACATGTAATTTTCCTTTGTTCTTCCAATGGATTCACCTAAATGAAAACATCATCAAGCCTAAACTTCATCCAAAGTCATCTTCTAGTCAATGGAATTTATCCCTATTAATGGCACCAAAAATGTTCTAGAAAACTCTTGAACTTCTTGAGATAAATTCCAAAATCCCAAATGCATGACCCATTGCACCTAAAAGGGGGCCATTTCACCTCACCAACCCTCTCCTTTCTTTTGGCCAGTTCTCCTTCATCTCAAGGCGCGTTCTCCGTAGGATAAAATTTCTAGGTCTTGGTTATTCTAGGATTGAATTCAAAGGAACTTCACCAAACAAAAAAAATCAAGGAATGACCGAATGACCTTGGAGTGGAAACCATATTAAAATGGTTTTAAGAATTACAGAGAAAATGGGTAATGGCGGCTATAATATTAGTACCTTAGCATGCTAATATATATATTCCAGGGCATATGGAGTCAAGGAGCAAGACATTTGGAGAGAAATGGAAATGAATTTGGGTGTAGGGAAGCAAGGGAGACAAACATATGTGCCTTCTAATCCTAGTGTCCTTGAATATTGAAAGATGTGAATGTAAGGGAGTGAACATACCTAAGGTCATCTCAAAAAGAGCTTGATGAAAGGTTCAAAGAGGCTTGGAGCAATTTTAGCCTCAAGGTGTAAGGAAGTTGTTGCTGCTACAACACCCTAAATTTTTTTGGCATTCACTGAATTTTGGAGCCTACTTTGATACTTATATACTGTCATCGTAAATATTAAGACTTATCACGTATGTCTTCTCTAAGTGCTTTCGTCCCATTTGTGAGAAAATTAAAATGTCGTCTTTTCGCGTGTTAAGTGTCGCAGGATGTACATTAGCTTCTTCTGGTGGTTTAAAGAGGTTATCTTTGAGTAAATGAGTTGATCTTACCATGTATACTTCCGTCACACTCATTTCGAAACTTTTAACCATTGTCGCACAAGTGTCGTCACGATCTTCGTAAAGTGTATCTTTGGTGTCGCACTTGTCATCGCAAAGTTGTCGCATTGAGGGAAGTATGTTGTTCATGTGTTTTGTATGATATATGTTGTGTCGTCAAGTGTTCTAAGTGTGTGATCATAGTGAATTCTTATCACTGTTCACATCAACTTCATTGATCCTGCACTTAGCCAAATTTGGAAAACTCTCCGACCAAGAAACTTAGCCTCATTGAGTCCTCCTAAACTACGCATTGTGTATTCTCATCCCTTAAGTAGAAACCCTGACTCTTAACATTGTACAATACACTATTCCTGCATCTCATGACTATGCATTGCACAGTATCAGTGCTCAAGCCTAATCCTTGAACTCCAAAACTGCGCATTCATGCCCTCCAGCTAGACCTAAACTACACATTGCACAATCTCAGCCCTCAAGCCCAACCCTTGAGCTCCTAAAGCACTCAGTCACTTGGTCTCCCTGTCCTTCCAGCACTATGCAATGGAAGAATTCAGTAATCAATCCCTTAGCCTAACTCCTTGAGCTCCCCAACCGCACAATCATCATTCTCAGTCCAACCTGAACTACACATTACGTAGTCTCGAGGCTCAAGCTTGACCCTTGACTACCCGAGCTACGCACTTGCACAATCACTGAGCCTCTCCCTCATCTTGAGACTTGGTTCGATATCAATCAATGGATCATCATGCAACATCTTAGACTATGGGTTTATCAGGCCGATGTCGTCTTGTCATGAGTGAATTACATGTGCAGGTACTCTATCATACCATGACAGGATCATGAACAAGGAGATGTAGAAGGAGAACATGCTAGAATACACTTATGCAAGTTGATTAATGAAGAAGAAAGTAAAGGGACACCAGTTTTCGATCACAGCTCAAGACTTGATATCATTGAAGACTCCTTATCTCTAATCCATATGGAGGTGGACAGAAGAACATTCTCAAGAAGACACATAGCAAGAAGCAACAAGAATGACTTGACATTTCCATGTCATCATGCAATCCATGTCATCAGTGTCATGTCATGTCATGAGTCACCATATGCCACATCATTTTTGTGGATTATGTAAATTCCTATTCAAAAATGTATTGTAAAGTGGAAGTCCAAAGGACATGTACAAAATATGAAGAGTCATGTAAAGTCGAAAAGTCATAGGAAGTCAAACAATCATGAGGGTAGTCAAAGAGTCACAAGGGAGGTGAAGCATCACCCCATTGGTTATATATACACCCTCATTGTATGAGAAAATGACTTTTTCACCTTGGCTCCTCCCACAAGGCATTAGAGAGACAAGCTAGTTCTTTTGGGGAGCAACATAGTTACCGATCAAACGAGAAAATTACCTAGTACCCGTTTTTTTGAGGTAGCAAAAAATCACTTGATTTTGAAAACTAGTGATTCAGAATACACTTTTTTTTTAGCATATTTTTGGCACTTTAAATTTTCTTATGTATCAAGTATGAACATTTTTTTTTTAAATGTTAGTGATTTTCATGCTAATTTTGAAAAGTGTTGATGGAACATCAACACATTTTTTTAGAGGGCTTATTTTTGACACTTTAAATTTTTTTATGTATCAAGTATGAACATTTTTTTTGTTAGTGATTTTCATCTTGATTTTGAAAAGTGTTGATGCAATATCAACCCTTTTTGTTTAGAGGGCTTATTTTTTACACTTTAAATTTTCTAATGTGTTAAGTGTAGATATTTTTTTTTAAATGTTGGTGATTTTCATGTTGATAATAAAACATAAAAAATAAAATTAAAAAACATGACAAAAAAATCAAATATATAAAAATATATGAAAAAAAAAAGAAAGAAAAAAAAAGGTGAAAAAAAGCAAAATTAACTTGTAAAAAAAAAAAAACTAAAAAATTTAAAAATATCAAAAGGTTCAAATATTCAAAAAAAAAAAAAAAAAAAAGCAATAAAAAAACACAAAAAATAATACAAAAGAAAACAAATTTTCAAATATTGAAAAAAATAAAAATAAAAAATAAAATAAATAATAACAAGTAATAAAACATAAAATAAAAAATAAAAAAATGAAAAAAATATCAAATATAAAAAATATATAAAAAAGACAAAAATTAAAAAAAAAAAAAAAAAAAAAAAATTCAAAATTTACTCGTAAAATTTAAAAATAAATAAATAAATACATGGAAAATATTTCAAAAATACAACAAAATTTAAGAAAAAACAAATTAACAAAAATAATAAAAAAACAATTTTTTTAGTAAAAAAAAAAATTGAGAAAAAATAACAAAATTCAAAATAGTAATAATAATAATAATAATAAAAGGAAAAAATTATTAAACATTAAAATAAAAAATAAAAATAAAAAATAAAATAAAACATTATAATACATATTTGCTCATATAATTTCAAGTATGAATATTTCACCACAGTTACCAAAGATTACCAAGGGAAGACCTAGCACAGTTACTCTACAAGGCCTTTATGAGTATATAGAGTCTTTAGAGAAACGTAGAGAACAAAGAGAAGCCAAGCTACAAAAAGAGTTAGAAGCCATGCTGGAAAATAAATTTGCATCTCTTGAAGACACGATTCAAAAACAAATAGAAAATAAAATAGAACTACTAGAGAATAAAATGGAGGCAATGGAGACTAGACTGCAAGTTATAGAAAAACAAAACCAAGATACTAACCAACCATCCCAGCAAGGAGATGTTGATACTTTAGAGAGTCTTAAAATGAAAGACATGATTAAAGAACTAGAAGAAAAAGTTAATAGCCGCCTCACCCTAAATAATGTGGTAGATAAGTTAGATATCAAACCAATTAAAGATGAAATGAAAAAATTAATAGAATTAGACCACGAACGTAACAAAAGGGCCTTAAACCTTATAATATTCGGTTTAAAAGAGGAAGTAGATGAGGATACTTTAGCCTTAGCCCAGATAGAACTACATAATAGATTACAAATTGAAACATTGTGTCTCACAGAAGCAACAAGGTTCGGGAAATTAACTGAGAATAAAGGAAGACTAATCCGCATAAAGGTGAGCTCCACTGATCATAAGCACGACATACTTAGTAAAACCTCAAGTCTAAAAGGAACGGGAATATTCATAAATGAAGATCTCATTCCAGAAGATCAAGCAGAATTAAGAAAGGAGGTTCAAAAGGTAAAAGAAGCTAGAAAGGAAGGAAAATGGGCAATAATCAGAAATAGAAAAGCCTTTATTCGAGATAGAAACCAAAAAGATAGTAATCAATAGCAATTAAACATGCTCCAGATCCTTTCTTGGAATTGTCGGGGCTTCCCATGGAACAAAGGCCCGAAGCTAAGCTGGATTTCAAATAATGTTGATATTATTTTGCTTGTTGAAACTTGGGAGCACGAAGAATCTAAGGTCCCTAACATAGATGGCTTTACGTTATGGTCTACCTGGAACAAGCGATCCTCCCGTAGAGGCATTGGGGGAATAGCTTGTTACATTAAGAAGAACATCTCCCCCCATGTTAGGATTTATAAAAATGACCCTCACAACCAATATAGTTGGATAGAGATCAAAGACATTAATAATAAAAAGTCCTACATAGCAATATGTTATTTTCCCCCCATTAATTCTAACTTCTATAAGAAGAAGAATCTAGATAAAACTAACCCTTACAATGGTTTAGAGAATGATATTTCTAGCCTAAGGAATGACGATAATATCCTTTTAATAGGTGACTTTAATGCTCGAACTTCAAACAACCAAGCTATTATTCTAAGCAATCATTCCAACCCTAATCCTCTTTGGTTAGACGAAGACCCTACTCTGGCTAGCAGGTACAAAAGGAGCTCTGAAGATCTCGAGGAAAATTTATTTGGGTCGGAGCTAGTCAAGCTCTGTAGTGCTCGGGATCTCATAATTTGCAACGGTCTAAAGAAGTGGCCTAATTCCAGCAAGATGACGTGCATCCATGGACTTGGTAGCAGCGTGGTAGACTACGTTATTTCCATTCTCCCATTATACAACGAAATAATAAATTTTGACATCTTAAACAACCACAAACCTGACTCTGATCATAGGACTTTACTTATAACTCTCAATTTTGTCATGCATAGAGTTCCCATAGAAAATAATACTTATAGCCAAAAGAACTTAATATTTGATAGAAATAAAAATGATCTCTTTCTAAATGAATTAAAAACTAATTTGCTTCCTTTATCTAATATAGACAACATAGAAGACCTCTATCATAATTTTACTACAACCCTCTCATATTCTATTAACAAGTTCTCAATTGAAGTTTCAAATAATAAAAGAAATAGCAAAACCAATCCATGGTATGACAAATATTGTAAAAGTGCAAGGAGAGCAATTAAGGAAGCTGTTGATGAATCTCTTAAAATGGACAAGATAAAAATATACAAAGCCCTAACTAAAAGGAAAAAGAGGCAGTACATTCGTCAAAGACAGGAGAATCTCTTACACCTCTCTAAGGTAGCTCCTAAGAAATTTTGGAGGCAGATTCTAACTAGGACAACTAAGGATAATAATAAAATTGCTCTTCACAATTGGAATTCCTATCTTAAAAATCTTTATGGATCTCCAAATGTCATGGATAATTTGGAAACCCTTCTCACAATGAAAGAAGTTTTCTCTTTAGAAGACATTAAGTTTGAGGTTAATTGCCTCGCTAATGGGAAAGCTAAGGACATTGAAGGTTACCAAGCGGAAATATTAAAAATTGGAGGTCCTGTCCTCATCCCCCACATCCACAAGCTTTTCAATCAAGCAGTCAAGCAAGGGTTCCCTAAACCTTGGACTGAGAGCCTCATTATCCCTATTTTTAAAAGTGGGGATACAAATAACCCCTATAATTATCGAACAATTATGATCAGCCCTCTCTTAGCCAAGTTATATGGTAGTATTTTGGAAAAGAAGTTAAGCATATGGCTTGAAAGTGAAGGTAAGCGGGCTAAAGGCCAAGCAGGTTTCAGAAGGCGTCACTCAACAACAGACCACCTTGTTACGCTTAGGATCATTGTGGAGGGATGTCGTAATGATAAATCCAATTTATTTTGTTGCTTTGTAGACTTTAGAAAGGATTTCGATACGGTTCCTAGATACAACCTTTGGAATAGATTAGAAGAGCTAAAGGTTCCTCTTGAGTTGAGAGCTGCCGCTATAAGGTTATACGAGAATGTAATTGCCAAGCTAAAGAGCAATGAAGGGTGGTCGAAAGATATTAAGTGTAACATCGGAGTTAAACAAGGTTGCCCCCTCTCCCCTACCCTATTTGGCATTTACATCGATAAGCTAGAAGGCTATTTAGAGGAAGCAGGATGTGATGGCATGATCTTAGCTGGGATAGTCGTCATCCTTCTTCTTTATGCTGACGATATTGTTCTTTTGGCAAGGTGCCCATCTGATCTTAATAAGCAACTCAGGCTTCTTAAGGATTTTTGCTCTACCATGGGTATGACTGTTAACAGTGACAAAACAAAAGTTATGATTATCAAATCCAAGAAGGACACTTATGCTAATTTTATGTATGACAATAATAACTTGGAGGAAGTGTATTATTACAAGTACCTAGGAATTGATATTCATCACAAGCTCAATTGGAACCATAGCATTGAGAAAAGGATTAATGGGGGATGGAAAGCTTACTTTGGTCTTGAAAATAATTGTAAAATAGCAAACCTCGTAATGTGGGATAAAAAGAAGTTCCTCTTTGAAACTTTAGTCACTCCTATTATCTTATATGGCTGTGAGGTTTGGGGTTGCAGCATCTCCAGAGAATCATGGAGAAAGATTGAGCAAATCCAAAAGCGTTTTATAACTTATAACCTGAAAATTAAAAGTAATACACCCTATCCTATTCTCCTTATAGAAGTAGGTCTTTCCCCTATTGAGAGCATAGCTATGCTTAGGTTTCTATTGTACAAGCACAAAATCAGTAACATAGACGATCATAGACTTCCTAATCTAGCTTTAAATTCTAGCCAAAACCACCTAAGGCTCAATCGAGGGTGGCATAAAGACACATGGGCCTGGTTAAACTATTGGGAGATCAACGAAAATGATGCATTGCAAAACATAAATAACATTAAAGATATTGTTACTTCTAAGTTCAAAGAAAAAATGTGGTGTGAGAAAGATTTAGCGGCTAAAAGAAAATTAAGTTATTATAAGAAGGTCATCAACCCCACCCTAGAATATCAAAAGTATCTCTCTATTTTAAATAGCTCAAAGAAGAAAATTAATATAGCAAAGATTAGAACGAATTCTCATGAGCTCCGTAATGAAACAAGTCGTTGGGCAGTTCCTAAAACACCATGGACGGAAAGGATCTGCCATATATGTGAGAATAGGAACATCGATGATGAAAACCACTTCCTCTTAGAGTGCCCCGCGTATAACCACATTAGATCTTAGTTTCACAATCTTTGTTACAATACTGACCTTCCTAGCCTTTTACAATGTCAAAATTATAGTGAGCTCGGGAGGCTTCTCTCCAAGCTTTTTGAGCATAGGAATAAAATCTTAAATCAAAATAGATAATTTGTTTCTTTAGGTCCGATAGACCATTATTTGGTCTCAGCGGACGTTAACCATCATCATCATCATCAATATAAATCATTTAAAAGAATAAAAATTAAAAATTAAAAAAAGAAAAATGAAAAAAAAGGCCTTGGGGTGGTAGGGGCTGATTTCAGGAATTAGCCCCTACCACCCTAGGGCTTGTTGGGCCATGGGGAGGGAGCTACGAAGCTCCCTCCACGCCCACCCCCACGGCCCAATGGGCCTTGGTGTGGCAAGGGTCGATTCCTAGAATCAGCCCATGCCACCCAAGGGCCTTTTTTTCAATTTTTATTTTAATTTTATTTTTTTTAAATGATTTATATTATAATGTTTTATTTTTTTTTTAATATTTTTAATGTTTAATGTTTAATTTTTATTTAATTATTTATTTATTTATTTTTATATTTCAATTTTGTTATTTTTTTCAATTTTTTTTTAATTATTTTGTTTTTATTTTATTTTATTAACTTGAAAAAAAAATGTTATTATTTTATTTTTGTTAATTTTTTATTATTTTTTCTTAAGTTATGTTTTTTTTTTTGTATGTAAGGTAGTTCCCTTTTTTCTATTCACATTAAACATAAAGGCCAGATACACAGTTATGGTGGCCTCAACCTGCCCCTAGGGGAAACCAGGTCTGTTGGCCACCTCAGTTTACTGTAGGCATTCCAAAACCAAAATTTGATAATTTTGTCCATACTGGCTATATAAACATAACATCTGAAATTACTTAATAAGCTTCTATGGAACATAAAACAATATTTGTAAAAAAACAAAAACCCTCTAGTGTATCGTCCTCCGCATCAGGCAGTTCTGGTTCCAGTATCTTTGTTTGTTTCCATGGGGAAATTCACATGATCTTCCTGGCTTGGGACCAAACTTGCTATCCTGGACAGGGTCTGAGATATCTCTGCCAGCTTATTGTTCTGGTTGATCATAATGGTTTGGAAATTTTTCATTTCCTTCTGTACATTTGGGATTCCATTGGCAATTTCAGCCATTTCTTTAGAAAC
This sequence comes from Pinus tabuliformis, assembly GCA_031772625.1. Taxonomy (NCBI): domain Eukaryota; kingdom Viridiplantae; phylum Streptophyta; class Pinopsida; order Pinales; family Pinaceae; genus Pinus; species Pinus tabuliformis. The sequence goes on from CM062809.1 coordinate 547,908,688, forward strand.
TTGTTCCAAGGCCTTTGCCAAAAGACTCTTCAAAACCGAATAAATGTGCAGGGATCTTCGATATAGCATCTGTCTACCCCTTGTATTGCCTGGGCCACTAACTATAGTAGCCCATTCTTCAGTTTCCGAGCCCGACTGTTCTTCTAGGACTCTTTCCTCCAGATTTTGAATTATACGGTGAATGCCTTCGTCCGTTTCCTCTTGGTAAGCATGGGCTGCCTCTTGGCTAACAGTCCGGGTGGACCGCCTCTCTCTATGTTGATTCTCGGGTTCCTCCACAGGCCTGTCACCCTGATTACTTTGTCTCGGGTGACCCCTTCCTCCTCGACCATGCCTCCGACCCTGTCGAGCCATCCTGGCTTCTACCTCCTCCTGTTCACACACATCAATCACAGGTGTTAGATTTACAGCAATTTCATTCTCTTCATCGGGAACCACTTGACTCTTTGGTATTTCTTTACTCCTACTACACTCCCCTTCCATTTTTATGCTCTGTTCTTGATAATCCTTTCCCGAGTTCAGGGGGTGAAGCACTCCCTCTGTCATGCGGGTCAGGTACCATTTTAAGGGGTCCATCGGCAAATCTCCGGTGTCTATCTTTCCCTTGCTTCCAGCCATGGATGTCACATTCTGGTTTTCCTCATTATTTCTCAACCTCTGCCTCTGACTGCAGTTTCTTCCTCCTCCCTGGGATCTCTCCAGATGGTCTTCATACTGCGAAACATGGGGCCTTCCCAGTTTTCCCAGACTCTTTCCACCTCCCATCTCCTCCCACAACTGACTGTTATTCATTCTACTGATAAAAATGAGAACAAGTAAGGTGGGAAAAGCAGTTTGCACGTACCCAAGCTTGCAGATTACCCTGGTAATGTTTTCCTCTTGCTCCTCAAGCCGTTCCTCCTTCACTCTATCCGCATTATCATTTTCTTCGCCCCCCGTCACCTTCTTGTTATGCTTCTTCACCGTCCTTCTCTCCCAGCCATAACCACCGCCATTTTTCCCAATCATCTGTACTCCTCCTTTCCCACCCCTGCCACTTGAAGTTTTGTCTGACAGAGTATTCATTTCGCTTGTTGGGAGGGTGGCCTGATACCTGCGGTCACTTCCTACTGTCCTGTCCTTATAATGAATGCCCTTGCCATTATCACCTCCACGTTTCCTCATCCCGATCGGGAGATTTTTTCTTAAATTATGTTGTATTATTGAAATATTTTCCTTTTTTTGTTTTGTTTAAATTTTTAAATTTTATGAGTAAATTTTGAATTTTTTTTTTTTGGTCACGTTTTTTTTATTTTTTATTTAATGCTTTATTACTTGTTATTATTAATTTTATTTTTTGTTTTTATATGTTGTTGTTGTTGTTGTTTTTTTTTTTTTATGTTGTGTTTTTTTATTGTTTTTATTTTTTTTAATATTTGAATTGTTTATTGTTTATTTTTTTGCTTTTTATTTTTATTTTTACAAGCTAATTTTGTTTTTTGTTTTTGTTTTTTTTTAGTTTTTTATTGTGTTTTTTTTTCTTTCCTTTTTTAAGGTTTTTTAGCCATAAAAGTTTTCCATAATATCATGTTTGAAATATTTTGAAAACTTAAGATTTTTTTGTAGTCATAATCTTTGATTTTAATTCCATGGTTGAAAAATTGTCAAGATTTTAATGTTTTTCTAAGTCATGATATTTTATCTTTAATGCTATGGTTGAAAACAGTTATAAGTATTTTTTCTGAAGTTCATGCTTGAAAATTGTTGGAAATTTAAAGATTTTCGGAGTCATGATATTTTATTTTAAAGGTCATTATTAAAAAATGTCAAAAATTAACCCTAAAAAAAAAAGACATTATTCTAGCATCAACACATTTTTTTTTTTTCCCAGGGTATTTTTTGCACACACAAAATTTGGTTTTTACTGCCATTTTTAAAAAATGTTGAAAATGTATCAAAAAAAAAAAATGTTATTCCAGCATCAACACTTTTCATTTTGAGCCTGTTTTTTCATGTTTTTTTGGGGTTTTTGGGCTAGAGTACCCGTTTTAAGGTAATAGTTCTCGTTTGATCGGTAACTATGTTGGGCAAGTAGTGGCTCCAATGCTCCACTATTGGAGCTAGTGGGGTTCGTTGTATATAGGTGTCTGGGGACTTTTACTTAATATATGAAGATTGATGGACACGACGTTCTTCACGAATGGATTATGAATATTTGTAATATTATTCTATGAATGTTTGTAATTCATGTTTGTTTCACTTGTACTAAAGTAGTTGAATTATTTCGGTTATTTTAGTGCTTATCATATTGAGAATGTGTTGTAATGGTTGCAAATGATCGTCACATATTTATGGACTATTCCATTGGATGTTTGAAAAATAATTTTTGTTCATGTGTGTCTCTACTAGGGTGGTACTATTACCTCTCTCTTAGAGGCTCACTTTCTTTTCCCTCCACAGTAGAAGAAGATTGACACACCTACAACCAAACACTCACCAAGCACACTCGCTTTTCGACGGCACATATGCATTCCTCTCTCTTGTTGACACTTACGTCCAAGGAAAACCTTTAAGAAAATGGTAAACAAGTGGTAGTCAGGATGGGGCTCCTATCCTAAATGGTGTGAGGTCTAATTGGGACACATATCGGGGAGACCCCTTGAATGTTGGTAGGTCTAGCACTGTAAACATTTCTGGCTCTAGAAGGAGGTAAGACAGATTTTTATGGCTGATAACCTCATCCACCCTCATCATACTTGTTCCGGTCAAGGCAACAATATTCCTAGAACCTCCCCTGCTCATATTCCTAAAGTTGGCAAATCTTCGTAGCCCGGTCTTGAAAAAGCTTGTGAAATATCTTACGAGCACATCTAAGCCATTCGACCTATAAATTGTAAGTTTGCAAAGGCTATTGGATTGATTCTTATAGAACATAATCTTCCTTATTTTCGAAAGAAGAACGCAACCGCTCCTACTGGGATAGTGGTTTCAATAGTCAAAGATCTAGTTCTCGCAACCCTTGAAAAGTTAGAAGAGACTGCAGAAAGCACCAAGAAATTAGAGCAGCCTCCATCTTTTAATGATGGTGATGGAGATGATGTTGTACTCTCAGACGATATTTTTCGTGAGTTAAGCGTCTATGGAGAGGAGGAAGAAGATCCATTAGATTATGAAAAAGAGGAGGAGAACAAAGTCGAAGATATGGCAAACCAAGATTTGGATTGGATGTCTCAATGACTGCATGCTCTTCTTGGTGTTTTTAAGAAGATGCTGAGGCCCTTGAAGAAGTTGTTCATGAAGTATGACCCTGACAAAGTAGTGAAAGTGGAGGACCATTGGACAACTTCTACCTACATCTGCAAATGCTTGAGGTACATTATGATGATGTTGCATGTAGAATTCTCCCTTGTACCTTAGATGGAAGAGAATTTGTATGGTACCATAGTCTTCCTCCAAACTCAATCTAGAACAGGAAGGGTTTAAAAAGTTGTTCCTTGAAAATTTTGACAATGACAAAACCCGTGCCATTTTATTGAAAGAGCTAGGCAATTTGAAGATGGAGTAGAAAGAAAAAGTTAAATATTTTAATCATCGGTTCAATTGTATATTGAATAATTGTCCTACATATACGAAACATCATGACTCCATCAACATTGATTATTAAAATTCTTCCTTACTAACAAGCATCGCGTAGTTCGTGAAGGAAACTGTGAAAGGAACTTCAGTCGAAAATTACAAAGAGGCCATTACGGTTGAAAAGGACTTATGTGCAGTTGGAATCATCATGGGCGATGAATCATCAAAGGACTCCAAGGACACTGGAAAAATGTTTTGTGCCTCCTTAAGTAAGTCCAAGAATAAAGAAGCTACCGATCTTGAAAGCTTGACCCATACCATAAAGACTCTGTCTAATGAGTTGGCAGATTTGAAACAAATGTCAAGCGAGATCACCATCAACAACAAGCCCCCAAAATTCAACTTCTTGAGAATGGCTGCCAACTTCGCTAGCAACAACAATCAGCCAACCAAGTCTGCACAAACCTCGAACATTGTGTTGAATCTTGAGATCATGGGGATGGATCAATATTGTTCGTTTCATCAAAAATATCATTCAGAAAGGACATGTCTGCAATGGAATCACAACATGAATGCTTTAGCTGCGCACATCATTGATACAATACTTTTAGATGAGAAGAATGAGCCAGCGGAAGAAAAGGAAGAAGTTGCTATGGATGAAGAAACTGTAAGTGTTGGGCATGTAGTGAATATGTTCAGTTGTGTATATGCAGCTGAAAAGAAAAATGCCAAAGAACCACCACTAAGTGAGGACTCGACTCAAAAGCATAACATTCGATATAAGTTGAGAAACCAAGGTCCAATTTCCCAACCAGAGTTAACAAGGAAAAAACTAAAAGAACATTTGTTAAGGAAGATCACTCTGCTTGTCAACTCACCACAGAAAACTCAAAACAATTCTAGAAATACTTGCAACCACCCTCCTCCCACATCTACCCAAGCAACCAGCCAGCCAGGGTAAACATGTGCTAATAGGCCACTATGATACGATTTGACCTCCTAAGTCATGTTAAGGAAGTGGAATTGACAGAAACACACCATACAGACATTCTGACGTCAGCTTCATGATCCTTAGGAACCAGTCCAACACTTTAGACATCTTTCCCTTGGGTCCCACTGAGATTTTGGACAACTTAAGCATCAGTCGCTCTCATTCTATAGGCATGATAACATCTAGAAACCCAAATTCCCTCTCACAAACTTGCTTGCCAACATCCAGAGACCCAATTTTCCAGTGTTCTACCAGTGTCCCCAGGATTTGAGCCACTTTTTCAGGCCCAGAGCCTAGGTCACTGCCCAGAATTTCATGACACCTTCAAAATAGTAAAATAACATGGAAATGACAGTACTAAAGAAAATACTTGTTTAAGACCTTGACTGGACCCCTACTAGCCATGATAGGCATTTCTTCAAACATATCATGAATATGTAAACTACAGGTGTAAATAATAGATCTGAGCATAGGGGTCTCATACTTATCTAAGATTCGCTATGAAGTATTGATGCCTCAACACATTAACTTCCATTCCATCCGTTAGTCCATAGATAAATTGATCATTCAATTACAAGTAAAAACATGATGAGATCCATACATAACTAGCATAATAGGGACAGAAATACCAATGAACTCACTTCCATATAAACCTCATATAATCCAGTATAATGCTCATAGAAATACAAGGAGAAATAACCTCTTATTGATGATGCAAAATCCAACCTGGGATGGGACTTCAATGTTCCACTTGACTGTAGAATGGTTGAGCCAAATCTATCTTCAACCGTTCACCCTCGTGCCATATTCCAATCATGAATGTGGGATCTCATAGAACACAACAATCAAAACTCATCTAGGGCATCAAGAGGCCATCCACTACAACTCATCAAAAATTGATTCCACCTCACGGTCGGACATCACAAAACCATTATCAGATTTGTCTCCATCCCAGCCTTCGAGGGCTTTAGAGCAGTTGTTCCAGCTCGGTTTCTAGGACTAGTAACTCAACCCACAACTATTGTCGGGCTCCAGAGCATTTTTCCAATGAAGGCTTCCAGGACTAGTAACTCAACCCACAACATTTTCCAACTAGGGCTTTGAGGACTAATAACTCAACCCACCAAGGGCTTCCAGAGCATTTGTCCAACCAAGGCTTACATGACTAGTAACTAAACCCAAGCTATTACAGGGCTTCCAGGGCATTTGTCCAATGAAGGCTACGCAACTAGTAACTCAACCCAAGCCATTATAGGGCTTCTAGAGTGTTTTTCCAACCAAGGCTCTAGGAACTAATAACTCAACCTAAGCTAAGGAAACATGGGAACCAACCAAAACAAAACAAGGAAATAAACCCACAATCACCATGGCTATCCAGGAAATGGAAAGGCTAGGAAATCCACTGCCAATCCAGGAAATCCTCCATGCCAATGACAGATCATAACCAAGAAACCACATACATGTGCCATGCATGTTGAAATTAGTGAGGAAAACATACATGCAACTTGGTACCTGCAAGAAAAAATGTTGTAGTTGCCAATCTTGGTGCCCTCTTGTGCTTTCCTACTCTTCCTTTTCCTTCTTGTTATAAGAATCCAACTATGCCGCACCCTCCAAGAGTGCTCCAACAAAAATCTAAGTCTCCAAGAGTATGAGAGATAGATAGAATAATGAGAGAGCTCCAAAACTGAAATGACCAAGCCCTGCTCACTGATCCTCAAAAGCCATTTTATTAATGAGGCCTATATTTTCTTCGTTTTTCATTATTTTTCTTCAATTTCCTCCTCACATGCAACCTGTGACCTTTCACCTCCTTTTTCTCCTAATTTCCATATTTTAATAAATAAATGTACCAAATATTCCATTTTGCCTTTCCAAAGCCTTAGCCATTACCTTTGCCAATTTCCTTGGCCATTAATAAACTGAATCAACACCCATTAGGATGTTTCTCCCACCATTCAGCTTGGAACACACGTCCTATCATCTATGGTATTTATATATTTTACATGAGTTTTTAACCAGGGCTATTAGAGAACCCTCCCCCTTAGGGGAACACCATCCTTGGTGTTCAATGACACCTATAACCAATAAGACTGTTGAAAAAAACATACTGCCCATGGATCTTTATAACATAGTTCATTGCAATATTTACAATGACCATCTCCTAAAACATGAAAAACACACTATTTACTGGAACTTTATAACACAACTCATTATGATATTTACAATAATAACCACATATACAGACATACACATTTTCTTCAACTAGTAAATAACCATACAGTCTATGGAGCTTTATAAATCTAGTTCGATTACAATAAACACACATATATGTATATGCACATTTTCTTAACCATTAAATAAAATGATATGATGCCTGCATCCGCAATAAGGGAATCTAGAGGCTCTCACCTCCATCCTCAAAGTAATATCAGGATTCACCTCCTTCCCAGAAAGTCCAGAATCCACTTCCAAGTCAAATCTGCATCTATTGTCCAACTCCATAATCCTGCACCACTTGTCCTCTCCGTGAATAGTTTCTGGCTCATTGTTTTAGGGTGCACTCCTAATGTGCATTTGATTACATCTGGAAATGCTAATGACCAAAACAAGTCCATATGTGACCTTCCCTTCTCTTCCATACAGTCCCTCGAGAAATCCGGTCATCCCCTTCCATGCAGTCACTCACCTTCCAAGTTTCGTTGGCACCCCCATCTCGGGCATTCCATCCCTTGTCAAGGCTTCCTCACATTGGAAGATATAAAATCAAGGCATTTACCTACCTTAAACCATCATATAGGTCATAACATGCTCACGAAAACCAATGGACACTATTGGGTACTAGTGTCCCACAATGGCCCTAACCTTGAAGTTCTTTACTAGTATACTGCTGCATTTTCCAATTCCTTTTGCTGATGCTACTAACTCTTGCATTCGATTTCAACCACCTAACGAGGCATGTTCATGCATTCCTCTACCAAGCACATAATTTCCATTAGATTCAAAATAAATTGAAATAACTTCACATCATACCTCGTTGGTAGCTCGTCAATAAGGTACATTTGCGATTCTATTTGCTTCCTATCACAACAAGTCAAAATAACATCTTTGACCAAATCATTATGTATAAATATATCACATAAGGTTAGCTCAAAACGAAACCATGATAGATCAAAATCATAAATCACATGTAACCATCATAAACCATAATCATAAATCACATGTAATCATCATAGACTAGAATCGTAAATCACATGCATAATAAAACTAAATAAAATACTAATACTTATGCTTTAATCAATCCTTGGCTTCCACCTTTTTCCTTATTTCGTATGCACTCTGGATTGGTTGCCGTACATGAAAAACACCCAATGCCTTATCCTCATCCATGTGCACACACACGTAGTGTACATCTCACACATACAACCACACACGAGATACCACCCCATGCAATACATGCATCTACACCTGGCATACAACACATACACCTACACTCAGTGTACAACACAACAGAATAGATATGCATGCACCCAATGTACAACAAAACACATCACATATACGTACACAATGTACATCACAATACATGCACCCACACACAACGTGCGACACAACAAATGCATACACATACACCTAGTATACAACACAACCCATACATCTATACCCAATGTACAATACCACACAATATATGTACCTACACTTGACGTACAACACAACAAAATACATGTACTACACAAAGTACAACACAATGAGTACGCGTGTCACAATACCACAACTACACAATACACATACATAGTATTGCATGTATACAACACAATATGTATGACATGCACATAATACCATACGTACACCAGTACCATATGTACAACATGTAAATAGTACCACCTGTACACCGCACCACTTTCACAACATGTGCATATCATCACCTGTACATGGCACCACCTGCACAACGTGTACACAATGCCACATTTACACTGCACCACTTGTACAATGTGAACACAATACCACATACATGACGTGCACGACACTACATGTACATAATGCTCCATGCAAGACATGTACACAACACTACTTGTACACAACACTACTTGTACACAACACCACCTGTACAACATGTACACAACACTACATGCACACAACATCACTTGTACAATCATGCACACAACACCATATGTACCTAACACCACCTATACAACATGCATGCAACACCATAGGTACATAGCACTGCATATCCAACACGTACATAGCATCATCTGTACACAACACTACATATACAACTTGTACATAACACCATCTATACCCATCACTGCATATGCAATATTCACACAACATTATCTGTACCATCCTGTAGATAACATTGCATAAACAACATGTACACACATTATATATGCACAACACCATACACACAACAAAACATATGCAACGTGTACAACATATACAACATATACAACATATGCACAACAATAGTACCACACATCCAAAAACACATTGTCTTTACTAAAAAACTTTGCTTTCAGTGTCTTATCTATGCTTGTCCCAGCATGTCACATACCACACTGCTTTCATTTCACTGTTGTATCTCTCAATATAACATGTTCCTAACATAGACATAATATAATCACATAATATCAACTCATAACCATATGATATTTACATTGTATATTTTTCATGACTACTCTTCTCAATTGATTCCTCGTAAGACTGGGAACCTTTTCATGACATTCGATTGCGTAAGCAATCATTCCTCCACAAGGATGATTCCTGATGACCCTGTCAGATAACGAAATAGATACATACATACATACATATATAATCATTAACATAAAACAATCATCATTATGTCAGACAACGACACACATACATATATAAACATCAACATAATCATGATCATAACATAATTACCAGATAACATACAATCTAGGTTAAGAGAACTTCCTTATTCATGCACAACATGCACAACATTAAGAACAATCATTCCCAACATATGTAAGGCATCCGACACCTCAGATCCATTTACTTTACCTTTCCTATTATCTTTCTTATGGCTATCCCGTGATTATCCATTTACACCAATGGACCGAGCCAGTCCAACCGACTGTCATAGTCTTACCTTTCGATGTGCTTACTTATGCCCAGAGCTTCATTTGAATCTTAAATTTCCTTTTGAGTACCACAAATCTCTCCCTGAGCTCCATTAACTTTCTATTTCCCAAACAATTCCCAAGATTCAAAACATAAAAGTAAGCCAAGAAACAAACAAGAAGAAAACCATGGAAAACCACAACAATACGACACCGTAAAAAAATTGGTATGGCCATACACTAGACATAAATAAATATTCCAATCAAGCACGAACAAATCACAAAAGACCAAAGCACAAGACTAACAATAGGCACCATGACTCAATCCCCATCGTTCCCAAGGAAAGCTCAACCAGATCCTTCTTCAAAATTTCATCACAGTCCCTTGCCATGCAACCCCTGCATCATAATACCATAAAAAAATAACTGTTAGTGCACAAATAAATATAACAATATACCATTTATCTTGCCTTGTTGTTTCAAGTACACTTCTTGCAGCTGAACACATCCAATCCATCTCTCAATGGACTACAATTCCCTCCACCTGTAACTAGAAACTAGCTAATATATTGTCAAGTACATATCCATTAATCTAGCACATATCCACATAATTTCATACAAATTAGGGTTAAGAAGACTCCCTATATGCAAAGAAATCATTCATTTGGAATTAGGGTTTTCAAACATAGCCAAAGGAATTCTTGCCCAATTCCTTTCTTTTACCCTTTTTACCTTGTTGCAATAGAATTTTACTATGCGTTGTCACATCACCCAACTGTTAGTTATATAAACATCAACTATTACCTTGTCACGCTAATACCAAGCATGTTTCTTGCAACTGCTCACACATGTCAACCATATATTCCAAATATCAAGACAATCATATATATCAATTTGAAATAAACCTTTACCAAGACTAACAATCATGTCATAATCCATAGTCAACTCATAGTCCTTAGACACAATGCTACAATTGTCACCTATTATACTCAAGTACATATCAACTGTCTCAACATATATGTGTTAGTACAATCATCTTAAAACAAGAACATTCTTTTATGCAATCATATAGACTCCTACTCATATCATGCAATAAATAAACATTCAACAAACTGTAAACGTACCATGTTAGCTAAATCAATTAGATGACGTAATAGACACCAAACACTTCAACACCAAATAAATGACATAAGAAAACAGTCGAGCACCAAATATATGACATAAGAAAACTCATACCTTAGTGTATCTCAAGGGAGGCTATCTTGCCTACACAATCAATCTAGATTAGCACAACATAATGTCACATCATATTAACTCATACTTGAATGTCATAACTCTAACCATTTGCATAGACCAATCCAACTTAGTATGATACATACAACGTCAAGATCTTAAATGTAGTAACCCTAATCATTAAGCTAACTATCATATAACAACAAAAAGTTAACCTATAACATACTCATAAACAACATATAACATAATCATCAAGTTATCTAACATAAAACAACAATATAAATGTATACAACCACAAGTTACTATCATCCTTGACTATCTGAGACATGTGCATGTGACTATACTAACCAACTATCATCTATCATGTAAGTAACCATAACATCAAAAGACATGTACATAAACCTAATGCACATAAAAATCCTTAACTTACTTGTATGCGCAACATGAAAACCTATATGATGATCTGCTCTCATCCCAAAGTCTAATGTTGCAACCTCATTATGAGGATCTGCATATGCTACTCTATCTCAGCCAATACATTGGCATCATAACAACCAATAGCATCATGATGACCTAAATTGCATACAATGACTTCACCAAGCATGTTTGACCTACTATTCATGCATAACTATAACCAAGACCATACATGCACAACAACTGCATATAGACATATAACACATGAGTGCCAAACCATATACACATCATTCTAGCTAGAGTCCAGTCATCAATGCATGACTGTATCAACTTCACAAACCATGACCTCATGCATGACAACAACAACCACATCATGTGCACTTGATAACATGTGAACATTGATGTGCATAACCATGTATAATCAACCATGCACACATAAAGACATACTCCATGACAACATCTTCAACCTTCACATGGCGACATCACTCAACCATGATCAACATTATGAAAATGAAACAAGCACATGGACTACAAGAATAAGAAACACACATGAAACTGACATGAATGCATGACCAACACATCGCCCATCCAGTCCGAGGGGTGAACCATGCTCTAATACCACTTTGTAACCACCCTCCTCCCACATCTACCCAAGAAAAAGGCTAGTTAGGGTAAACATGTGAAGAGAGGCCACTGTGATATGATTTGACCTCCTAAGTCATGTTAAGGAAGTGGAACTGAAAAAAAACACACCATACATGCATTCAACATCAACTTCAGGATCCTCATGAACCAGTCCAACACTTTAGACAACTTTCCCTTGGGTCCCACTGAGCTTTTGGACAACTTAAGCCTTAGTCTCTCTCATGCTATAGGCATGACAATGTCTAGAAACCTGGAGTCCCTCTCACAGGCTTTCCTGCTAGCATCCAAAGACCCAATTTACCAATGTTATGCTAGCATCCCCAGGATTTGAGCCAATTTTCCAGGCTCAAAGCCTAGGTCACTGCCCATAATTTCATACCTTAAGAATAGTAAAATAATATGGAAATGATATTACTAAAGAAAATACTTGTTTAATACCTTGACTAGACCCCTATTAGTCATGACAGGCATTTCGTCAAACATATCACAAATATGTAAGCTACAGGTGTAAATAACATATCTGAGCATAGGGGTCTCATACTTATCTGAGATTCACCATGACATATTTATGCCTCAACACATTAACTACTATTCCATCCATTAGTCCATAGATATGTTGACCATTCAGTTACAAGTAAAAACACTATGAGAGCCATACATAGTTGTTGTCATAAAACATATACATAACTAGCATAATAGGGACAAAATTACCAAGGAAATCACCACCATATACACCTCATATAATCCAGTATAATGCTCATAGAAATTCAAGGAGAAATAACCTCTTATTGATGATGAAAAATGCAACCCGAGATGGCACTTCCACATTCCACCCGACTATAGAATGGCTGAGCAAAATCTTTGTTTAGCCATTCATCCCCTGCCATATTCCAAGCATGAATGCGGGATCTCATAGAAAACATCAATTAAAACTCATATAGGGCTTCTAGAGGCCATCCACCTCAACCCATCAAAGTGATTCCACCTTGCGGCCAGACATCACAAAACCATCATCAAATCGGTCTCCATCCTATACTTCCAGGGATCTAGAGTGTTTGTTCCAACCCAAATTCCAGGACTAGTAACTCAACCCACAACTACCTTCGGGCTCCAGAGAGTTTGTCCAACCAAGGCTTCTAGGATTAGTAATGAAACCCACAACATTTTTTGGGCTTCAAAATCATTTGTCCAACCAGGGCTTCCAAGACTAGTAACTCAACCCACCAAGGGCTTCTAGAGCGTTTGTCCAACCAAGGCTTCCAGGACTAGTAACTCAACCCAAGTTGTTACAGGCTTCCAGAGCTTTTGTCTAACCAAAGCTAGAAGACTAGTAACTCAACCCAGCCATTACAAGGCTTCCAGAGCATTTTTCCAAACAAGGCTCCAGGAACTAATAACTCAACCCAAGCTAAGGAAACATGAGAAACAACCAAAACAAAACAAAGAAATAAACCCACAATCACCATGGTTATCCAGGAAATGGCAAAGTTAGGAAATCCATTTTCAATCCAGGTAATCCTCCATACCAATGATAGATCATAACCAAGAAACCACATGCATGTCGAAACTAGTGAGGAAAACATACATGCAACTCAGTACTTGCAAGAAACACTATTGTAGCTATTGATCTTGATGCCCTCTTGAACTTTCCTGCTCTTCCTTTGCCTTCTTGCTCCAAGAATCCAAGTATGCCACACTGTTGGCTTATTGGGGCCTGACCCAGGCTCAAAGTTAAGTTAGCCAAACAAATCCTGGTACTATTGGCCCTTTCAGCAACAGTCCATGGAGCGCGGAATAAGGTCTCACCTGAAGTAGTATGGGAGGGTGCTACAACTAGGTTTCCACACCTTGGAGATGTTTGATGAGTTCAAGTGGTCTGTGGTTTGACTTTGTGCACAAGTTGTTTCGCGCACTTTCCCGTACCTCGCAACTTGATAAACTGCCTTCGCGCAGCCCTATCAAGGGGCTGAATGTCACGCTCTGCATTATTACCCAAGACCTCAATGGTGTTCCAACATTAGTTAACTTTGCCTACTTGAGTGCTTTAAGTATACTTAACAATATAAACCATTCATATAGGTGTGCACAGTAAATAAACAATATATTTGCAAATCATATAAAACATGCATTAACCCAAGAACATATACACAGAATTATGATAAAACTTCTCTTTATTAATTCCTTCCTTGGTTACAGACTCGATTCTGCCCTGTGCACTCAGCTTCAGGGGTCCGCGCACTCAGCTGCGGACTACTAGGCCTCTGCACACTCAGCTACAGGGGTCCACACACTCAGCTGCGGACTACTAGGCCTCTGCGCACTTAACTGTAGAGCCTTCTCCTACTCTACGACCCAAAGACACACTTTACACTTGTGGCTTAATCACTTAGACTTGTTACTCTTCTCTATCTTTTCTCTACTTAGAGCCTTTCTCTATTTATACAATCCCATGGTCCACGGACCATGGATAAGTCTATATAGCTGACATTACATTACATTACAAAAATAGGGCGGACAACCCTGTGACTCTATCATACTTTCGCACCTTGTGCCCATAATTCGTGGAGCTTTACAACAAGATTCAGTCAAAACTTGGGCTTTGAGCCCCAAAACATGCCTTGGGGGGATTCCATGCCCAATAGGCCCCCAACACAAACAACATGACTTGCCCTCGAGTCACTCTGTCGGTGCGACGATATTTGCGCGGAGTCCCTCCAGTTGTTCTTGAACTTTGCGGAGGTCAGTAGCGCACTGAGCTGCTGCTTGTTGGATCTGCTACATACGCTTTTCTGAGACCTCTGTGTCCGAAGTGCTTCTCTGCATCTATGTGTGCATCCACTGTATGTGTGCGAGCTTGCCTTTGATGTTTGTCGTAATGGTGTAGGCCTCATCAATCCAAGGATGGACGCACACTTTTAGGACTGCTTCCTTATGTCGTGCCACATTCACCTGCTCCTTCAGTGCTTTAGCCTGTTGCATCCGTGCAAGCCTCTGGGTGAGGACCACTGTATGCGTAGTTCCTCAGACATTGTCATACTATTGTTGGAGTTCTCGCGCCTCTGTCTCTAAGCGCTGGATGTTGGGGTCCTCCTGTAGAGTTGTGAGGACCTCAAGTGATTCTTCCAACATGTTGGTGTCGTCTCGCACTGCACCTCCAATCCCGCTATGATAGCGTTAGCGTTCTGTTCTCTGAATTCCAGGGGAGTGGATGGCTATGCCTTTAACCATAGCTCATTGATCTGAATATTCAGTTCCAGCTGAACCTTTGTCATTTCCTCCTTGGCCTCATGGACCCCTGCTGCTAACTTATGGATCTGCGCCTCTACTGGTATATCTACTGGGATGGCCAGCTCTGGGATGCTTCGGAAAGCATCGTCCATCACTTGCACTAGTTGTTGATTTTGCGACACCAATTCATCGTGCTGCAAGCTTAGTTGTTTTGTATTTATCTTATGCTCACTGAGGACTTGGAGCATGTGACTTTCCCTAACTCGAATCTCTGCAGTTATCCCATCCTGCAACACATATAATGTCTCACAGTGGAGGGTAGCGAGATTAACACCGAGACCTTTCAGCATGCTACCTAAAGGCTCGTCGGCCTCATTTGATGTCACTAGTGCCCCTTCCGGCAACACTATTGCGTTCATCATCCGTGTGTGCAACATCCACTCTGATGTCATGGATCTGGTTGCGAGGTTGGTTGAAAGGGTACCAGCCTGAGTGGGGCGTGCTTGTAATTCCTGCAACTGCGCTCTGAGGGCCCCCAACACAATCTGATTCTCCTGCATGAAATCTTGGAGAGCCTCATTGGTGACATCGCACCCCGTCTCGCTGATGTCATGTAGATCACCCTTGGTTAGGGTGATCGGGTCAATGGACAACTTCGAGGCCTTGACCTTCTTCCACAACCCTACCCCACTCTATTGGGTCTTGATTCTTCAATTGTGTGGACGCGTTTCGTGGGTCCGCACCTCCTTCTTCTATTTCTGCTTCCTCTACTTCCTGTCCCTGTGAAGGCGTTGTTTGGTCCTCACCCGCCTTTGCGGCTACTGCCTGTACTGCTGCTCTTGCTGTGGCCAACTATGCGATGCGCTTCTTGGCCTCACCTTTCTTCTTTTGCATTGTCGACTTCTCGATTTCTGCAATGTCTGGGGGCGCCATTTCAACGGCCATGCCTCCAAGACATTGAAAATGGCGTTGTCGGTGGCTACAAAGGGTAGCTTTGTCCACTGCTTCATCGGGTCCTTGCATGCCCTGATATATATGTTATGCATGTCTGCCTTAAATTCTACAAAACTCTATAGACTGTTGTAAACCATGGGTGACAACCATGGCTTACGATTGATCCACATTCGGATGTTCATCTCCATGAGCACCCAGAAGATCTTGCTATCGCGTATCCTGTTGGCATCCTTCGTGGCCTAGAGCGAAGCGTACTTCACGACCTCTGGTAAATCTCTGTCAATTATGGGGAATTGACTATCCTCCGGCAATTCCCTAGCTACGAGCACTATGGATAGCAATAGCCATGCATAGTGGAACGTTTTTCCCTATTCCTGGGCTTTGCGGCAATTCTGTAAAAACTCTATGCAGAGGAATTCTGACCATTTAAACTGGACCCCCTCCATGCACTGCTCGAACAATGCATCCACCGGCGCCAGTACCTCGACTACGCGGCATGTGCGCATAAATTTATCGACAAGGATTTGGGTTGCTATGCATACTGCTTTGTACTTGATGCTGGAGATGGCGTAGGCCCTCTTCTTCTTTTCCATCTTGTACTTCTTCTTCATGGCCTCCGCGATGGCCAAATCACTGCCCTTTTCTTCCGATACGGTCGCGGGGTCTTCTCCTTTGTATGGAAACTGTGAGACGCGATGAATCAAGTCTGTCGTGATGGGGATGGGCTCCTCCAGCCATAAGCACCCATCATGCACCAGGCAGAGCAGCTGCTTGATGACGAAAATGGTTATTGGGGTGCGATGGAAATGCGACACCCAAAGTAGGTTCAGCAGCCTGGCCTTCTCCACTCTGTGAAACCACTTCTGCAGCTCTAATGTTGTCACCACCCCTACGGTGTTCTGCTTCATGAGGTTTTTGGTCTCAAGGTGAGGGAACTTCTCATGGTCAACGAGGTCCCAATCTTCAAATTTCATGGTCAGCATAAAGCCCAGGTGTGTTCCTTCAAACCTAATGCCATCTGGGAGGAGCGGGGTCTACAGCAAGCTCTTGGTCTCGTCCAGGTCTTTGGGCACTTTGGCCTTCCCTTTTCACGGGGGGACATAGTCAGGTAGTTTTTTTGTAGAGTGCATAGGTTGAGTATCCACCTCCATGGATTCATCTTCTTCTTCTGCAATGATAAGCTCCTTAAATTCTTCTTCTTCTTCATCTGTTTCTATAGTGACAACTTTCCCCTTCTCCTCCATCGACAGTTTGCTGTGCAGCGGGTTCCGCAGTGGCACGCGTACAAGAGCCATTCCTTGTTTTTCATTCCTAGGTCTTGGCATGCACGGTGATTTCGGGATTTATGCCACAATCCTGGTAGCTTCTAGAACATCCCCCATAGTTAGGGGTTGCGCGGCCTCCTCGGCGGTCACTTCTGCTATCTCCATACCATCCTTAGTTGCTATCATTGTATCTATGCTGCAATCTATCACTCGCAAACTCAGGGGCTCAATCAACGCTCGGCTCACAACACTCAGGGTTCTGCTCAATCGCTCAATTTGCAAATGACCAAGTGTTGTTTGTTGGGCAGCCCTTTGTATTTTATAGCACTTTTTGAATTCGAATTCGATTGTTCCCCCCAATTTTGGTTCATTAATGCTTTCTTGGCGACAGATTTTCCCAAATCTTGCCCATAAATCATGTCTTAAATGCCTACCACCCACTCCATTTGGCCTCAAGTCGAGCATCCCATCATGAATAGTGACTTCAACGGTCACTTTCTGGCCAACCCATGTGGCAGTGCAGCCCCCCATGTGCAGTCGCGGACCTTGTGACTCTTTGCTTTTGCGCGCATCTCCAATATCGTGCAGCTCTCGGGCAGAATAGTTTATAGTCCCACACCCCCTTTCAACTGCTTGGAGCATTAAGACTGTATTTCCATCGACTAGTCATGTGGCCGTACCACCCATGTAGAGTTCCATCCTACTCTTCATCATGGTTCCTGGAGAATCCCCACCTTTTATTGTTATGGTCAGCATTGCACACTTCACCATTTGCAACGCGCTACCCTGGTCACTATGCTTAGAAATATGCGGTCCAAACCAAGGCATCAGACTAATAAATTCACCATGATAGTTCTCAAACTTTTTAGCATGATCGTACACACCTTGCCTTACCATCCTAGTCTTTTTAGCAAGAAAATCTTCCTTGAGCTCATCCTCTAGCTTCTTGACTTCCACATCCATTAGCACACTTTTCTTTCTTAACCGTACCCTTTCTTCTTCAAGCTCTTGGAGTCTAAAGTTTCCCTGTTGGATTTCTTCCTCAAGTCCCATGCGTTTTGTTTCTTGTGGCTGTGTGATTCCTTCTTTTAGGCTTCAAAAACCATCATATCTATGGGTACTGCTATGCGTGGACTAGGATTTGCATGTTCCATAGGGATTATAGCTTCTGCTTCATACTTCAGCTTTAGAAGTGCCTGCGTGGTCAAGGTTTTGCACATGGTCCTATAAGCTCGTAGATCCGTTGGTACGTGCAGGTCCCAGTCAATTCACTTCACATGGTGGACCGCGTTCAGTGCTTCACGTACTTTGTCAAAAGCTTCTCCATGAATATGCTTCTGCATGCTTGGTCTTACCATACTTCCTGATTGTCGTTCATGCCATTGCCTTGCCCGTTCCTACTCGCCGATCATGTTTCTTACTGTGCAGACGGTGTGCCTTCTTGCAAGTTGCGCACCATACGCCTGTACCCATATGGATAGGTGGGTGTGTGGGATGTTTCATCCATCATACTTGGCATTCATCCACATATGAGGCTTCCCAAATCGTACGTGCATCATCCTTCTGTATTTACGCCAGTCCTCAAAATTCTGTTGGTGCGTATCCCACCACCTTGTGGGCGTAGTGCATAGTACCCATTTTAGAGCATCGAACCGCTACTGTTCTGACACTTCTTTTCAAATTTTTTCAGGAAATCATCCACCTCGCTCAACTAATCATACATAGGTAGATCTCTTACCTTTGTTGCCACGTAACGCAGCGACCTTGTCATCATGTTACAGTTGAGTGTGGTTACCTCGTGTAACCGATTCTGCCATCGTTCTATTTCCTCATTCAAATTTGAGGTGCAGGAGCTTTCGTGCTCCCATGAGAGTCTGTCATCCACTGTTGGATTCACCCAGTCCTGCTCCCACACGGTTATCTTGTAAATACAGCCTAGATCGTCATCGCTATCATAGTCGTGCACTGGCTCTGTGTAGTGCGATCGTTCCACAGGGTCTAAAGGTACCTCTATGCATGGTGACTTTTTCTCAAAAATAATCTTGCATTTCTTTAGATTTATCACTCCATTCATGTCAGTGGCCTAATCTATTCCTAGTAGTGCGGGATAGGGATTGCTATCATCAACAATATCTATCACTTTGAAATTTGCAAGCGCACTCACACCTTCGATATCTACCATTATTCCCTGCAATCTTCCCATAGGTAGGATTTTTTTGTTGATTCACCATTCACAATTGAATAGGAGACCATTGCAATGCAGGCCTACCCATGCACTCCAATGTCTGCATTGGCAGGACATTCACATCTGATCCTAGATCCAAAATTACTTGATCCATTTCATATTCCCTAATTTTCACGGTCAATCTCATCTCTCTTCTTGTTCACGTTGTGTGCTTCCTGAGCTTCCAAACTATGTGCGATTCCCCTGGCACTGTCCTAGCACATCTAGTGATGAGTTCTTGCAGTCCCTTCATAGCTTTTCCTTCGTGCAACAACTTCATGCATGTCTCCAAAAATGTAGTGAGCATTGATGGGTCCATTTCTGGTTCTAGTTTTTCTTTACTTCCTGAAGTGGAGGCCTCCACGAAGCTCTTCTTAGCTTCCATGAATGTCTCCTTAGCGTGCTCTAAATCAAATTATGGTTCCTTTGTTGGAGCCTTGCGAATCTAGGCACTCTCTTCGGGCTTCTTTTCTTTTTCATCTACAATTGTGATACCACTTTGGAGCACGTTATTTACATTCAGGTCTTTCTCGCATGGCTCATACCTCATCATGTGCAGGTTTTGAGTTGGGGGAGGTTGGAGTGCTCCTTTATTGTGCAACCTCGCTATCAGCGTGGGATAGTCCTCTGTCTCATGATCAAACTGGGTATAATATAAGCATGATGGTTTTGTCAGATTTGTACAGTTGCAGGTATAATGCCCCGATCCTCTGCAATTGTAACATATTAGTTGTCCGTGACCTCTTCCTTATCCCATTCCACCTCAACCTCGTCCACACCCTTGAAATCTAGTGCGCGCCATCCTTGCAATTTGATCAAAGGCCTGTGTTTCGATCTGAACTTTGTAGGTAGGAGTCTAATCCATCATCAGATCATAACTTCTATAGGTGCACTCATCGTGGCCTACTGACCTGCAGAAATTACAGAACAACTGCTGGGAACTCTACATATACTTCTGTAATAGAGGGCAGTTATCTGTAGCATGCTTCCCTCCTATCTGAAAAATCGCACACCATAAAGCAGGCACAGTGCTTGGTCCTGCTTGTGCCTCTGGTCTCAATGGCATTGGTCCTCATCCCGCTAGGTAGTTTGCAAAGACTCGACAATGGTCCTTGTCATGTCCCTGGCCTTTGCACTTCATGCACTATACCTCCTCAAGCACTTCTGGCCGAGCTGTTCTGTATTGTTTCAAACTCTGCATCTCAAGGCACAAGCTTTTCAACTGCGTGTGGATCTGTTGAACTCCCGCGTTAGGATCTTGTATCAGAGTCTCATGCAGAGTCATTGTGATATCCAAGGCCTCAACCTGAGTAAATAGATTCTGTTGTGACAGTGTGTTCCTTAGATGTGGTGTTAGCGATGCTACAAACCATGCACAGCGTTGCCCATCTGTTAAGGTCATGTTGGCTTCATGAATCATACCCTTAAGTCTTTGATCCAGCTCCTAAGGGGTCTCACTTGGAAGCATCTTGATTTCCTTAAATCAGATGATTGAATGTGTCTCTGACTTTGGCCTGCCAAATTCCTTGTTTAGCGCAGCTTGGATATCCGTGATCCTTGCATTTTGATTGTCATGGGAGTGCTTAATGTACCAGGTTAATGTGCGATCATGCAAAGCGCTGACCAGCGTTGCCTTCTTAATATTGTCATCCGTGATTCCCTGTGCTTTCCATATAGCCCTTACCACGAACCAAAATTGGTTCAGATCTTCATTCCCTATTCCTTTGAACACCAGCAACTTTATTGTGCTCATCATATTGAAATGTGGTGGTGGCGGAGGTGGTGTGGGCGAAGACGGGGATGAAGATGGTGAAACTGGTGGTGGTGTAGGTGGAAGTGGTATGTGCGGAATTCGCTGCTTTATCAAACTGATTGCACTTCTTGGTGAGACCTTCGCGAGCTCTTCCTCGCTTTCTCGTGGAGGTGAAATCAAGGGGCTAGTTTCTAGTTCTGCGCTACCTTCGTTTCTATAGATCCTCCCACTTCACATAGCCCCAAACATCAATTTATTCGCATAACCCGCTTTTCACACAGTAGCATCTTAATCCAAGTTTTCAAAGATTTAGCGTACTTACCTCGTGGTCCTTTGAGGAAGCGTTGTTCCACCTCGCTATAGCTGATTGAAGTGTCTACCACGAACTCCGTGATAAATCCTCTGATAATTTGATCGAGCCAGTGATCCACAGCATGTGCGATCTTATCCTCCAATGCTTCCAGTCTTTGCACTGGCTTTGGATATAGGTTTGTCGATCCTACACCTTCATTGATTGTCTGCAAAGAAAATTTCATGGATTTCCGTATATAAGTAGAAATATAACCACTCTTCCTTTGATAATCACGGATTCCTGTTTTCCTGTGCCGTGAACTTGTGAATATTTCTGTCGAACCACTCTTCAATGCCATTCTTTGTTGGATTCCAGTGATATGACATCAGACATCTCTATGCAGATCCCAGTCCCGACAACAGAACCATTTGTTGGCTTATTGGGGCTTGACCTAGGTTTAGAGTTAAGTTAGCCAAACAAATCCTGGTACTATTGGCCCTTTCAGTAACAATCCATGAAGCGCAAACTGAGGTCTCATCCGAAGTAGTATGGGAGGGTGCTAAAACCAGGTTTCCATACCCTGGAGATGTTTGATGAGTTCAAGTGGTCCGCGGTTTGACCTTGTGCATAGGTTGCTTCGTGCACTTTCCCGTACCTTGCAGCCTGATATACTGTCTTCGTGCAGTCCTATCGAGGGGTTGAAAATCATTCTCTGCGTTATTACCCAAGACCTCAATGGTGTTCCAACGTTAGTTAATTAAATTTTCCTACTTGAGTGCTTTAAGTATACTTAACAATCTAAATCATTCATACAGGTGCATGCAGTAAATAAACAATATATTTCCAAATCATACCAAACATGCATTAACCCAAGAATAGATACACAAAATTATGATAAAACTTCTCTTTATTAATTCCTTCTTTGGTTACAAACTCGACTCCGGCCTGCGCACTTAGCTGCAGGGGTTCGCACACTTAGTTGCAGACTACTAGGCCTCTACGCACTGAGCTGCAGAGCCTTCTCCTACTCTACAACCCAAAGCCACACTTTACGCTTGTGACTCAATCACTTAGACTTGTTACTCTTCTCTATCTTTTCTCTACTTAGAGCCTTGCTCTATTTATACAATCCCATGGTCCGCGGACCATGGGTAGGTCTATCCATCTGACATTACATTACAAAACTAGGGTGGAAAAACCTATGTCTCTATCATACTTTTGTGCCCCACACCCACAATTCGCGGAGCTTTACAACAAGATTTAGTCAAAACTTGGGCTTTGAGCCCAAAAACATGCCTTGGGGGGATTCCATGCCCAACAAACACCCTCCAAGAGTATGAGAGAGAGAGAATAATTAAAGAGCCTTAAAACTGAACTAACCAAGCCTTGCCCACTTATCCTCAGAAGCCCTTTTATTAATGAGGCCTCTATTTTATTCATTTTCCATTATTTTCCTTCAATTTCCTCCTCACATGCAACCTGTGACCTTTCACCTCCTTTTTCTCCTAATTTCCTTTATTTTCATAAAAACATGTGCCAAAAATGCCATTTTTCCTTTCCAAAGCCTTAGCCATTGCCTTTCCCAATTTCCTTAGATGTTAATAAAACGAATCAACACCCACTAGGATGTTTCTCCCACCATTCAACTTGGAATACATGTCCTATCATCTGTGGTATTTATATATTTTACATTAGTTTTTAGCCAAGGTTGTTACATACTACTAGAGTGAAAAGTACTTCCACCAATAGCAAAAGCAAGCCTACCATTCCAGAAGTATCAGATAAGGTTACTCCTCCAGATACTTTATCAATGCCCATCACGTTTGATTATAACATAGACAAGGAAATGAATAAATCTCGCGCTAATATTTCACTCTTCGAACTTACAAGAATCGCAAGCCAATGAGAACTGCTTTCCTGCGCTCTTGAACATCCTGCCTTAGGTAACAACATTTCTTCACATATGGGATATGGTAGTCTTCTAGTCCCCTGGAATATATTCTTAATGCGTTAACATTATATACCAACACACTCTACCCTCTATTTTTATTGACATTCGAAATTTTTAATTACAATGTACACAATTGCTTAGTTGACTCCGATGCATCTGTAAATGTAATGCCATTGTTTGTAGTTAAGAAAATAAATGCAAATTTGAATAAGAAAAATCCATAGATCATTTGGCTCGACAAGACTCTTGTCCATGCGATTGGTGAACTCATAAATGTGCTTATTCACCTATCATCTAATCAATGAGTTCAACAATGCATAAACATAGTAATTGTGGACATCCTAGAAGCATACGGTGTATTTCTAAGTAGATATTGGTCCAAAAAATTATAGGGGTATTTTGCTACTAACCAGTCACATTTATGGCTTCTGTATAAAGGAAAAAACAACCAAATCCAGGTATAATTAGAACCCTACATGAACCACACTGTAACACCCTTCGAGGGAAAAAATGAACCAATTTCTTTCACATATCTGATATTTGGTAATTGCTTCTTGGAGACTGACCTAGGGTGCTACCTTGCTTGTCCTTCCTAGTCCCACCAAACACACAGTTAGATCTCTTTCCTAGTCCAAATGGTGCAAATGACCTTTGTACAGTAGATAGTAGTAGTATTAGTACTAGTGTAGGGAGTAGCTCTTGTACATATGATGTTTGGACTTTGTTTTCTGACGATTCAAAGACACATGAGGGATTTGGAGCTGGTTGTGTTTTCATAGACCCATGACAGAGAAAATGTCTGATCTCGAGATTCTTGGAATTCGAGTGCACTAATAACCCAACATCATACAAATTACTCATCCTATACTTACAGAAGGCCATTGACCTCAACATTTGGGTTCTTAAATCAATAGGTGACTTATAGATCATCGTGCGATAGGTACGTAATAGTATACATTATGTGTCACCTAATTTGAAAAGTCATCAACAATAGGTATGGCATTTAATTTATTAATTCCAAGCTTTTAACATTATATATGTTCCTCAATCATGATGCTTCTCCATAAATGAAGTGAAAAGTAGGGGAATTGGTGTAATTTCCAACCTCCAAAGGTCCTTCAATAATAATTGCTTCTCCAATAAAGTCTTATTTATGCATCCAAAGTGGGCACATAAGCCCCTTACATCCAAAACATAAGGGCTTCCACAAACCATTTCCATGTGCAAAGATAAGGTTCCAAATTGGCCTATCCAACTATTCTTGAAATGACATCCAATGATAAGTAAAGCCTCAAAAATAGGGAATAGCTCATCAAATTTCTTCCTTCACTTCAATGTGGAATAATGATCTTTAAAATGAACATTTTTAACCTTCAAAGGACCTTCTAAATTTTATTTTCCCAAAGGTCATGAAATTATTGTTTAATTATGCATATGTGAGCCTGGATCTAAACTGGGTGTTTAGCCTCCAAATCACTAAACTATGTCAGGAAAGCCTCAATTTTTCATTTACATGTGGACACAAAGACCAAAATGTTACTTCTATCCTTTTCTCATGTGTAGTTATTAAATAATCAACCTTGACTTGACATCAGCTTAGTTTCTTCCAAGGTCCAGCTTAACATTCTCTTTAATTCAAAACTACCTCCATAGGTTGGCCATGTTCATATTTTAGTAAAATTTGTAGGTCAAATTGGCCCCACAAACCTTTATTCATATTGGCTCCATTCCAAAAACTTTATAAATTTGTTGAGCACACACATGCACACTTCTATGTGAGCTTCTCTATAATTTTGGCCCAAACATTCTTTCCAAGGGAATTATTGGCCATGCCATCCTATAAACCTACCCAAAATACTTCCATCTACTATTATTTTTCTCCCTTTTTCATTTGTATATAGATAGATTTGTTGTACAATATAAGACATAAAAGACCTTACAATGAGGTATAACCTCACTAGGCCAAGGTCTATACCAATTTGCAAAAACATGTTTCATGTTTGAAGTAATTGAGGTGCCTAGTATGGTCAAACTAGACTAATATACAATCACACAAACACTTTCTGTTAAAGTTGGATCCATTGAAATATCTTGATGCACGATATAATTGTCTCCATCACTACCTTTGTAGTGTAGAAAGTTTTTTGAGATGAGGTCCAGATCTTCTTAAAGCAAAATTGACTTCCCTTCCCTCATATCTAAGAATTTCATACACCAATTCATGTTGTGAGTCATATATATCATAGTTATACTCTTGGTCACCTACAAGAAATCCATGACTAGCCAATGTAACATGGACTATATCATCAAAATTAGCTAAAATATGTGTGCGTTTTCCCATAAACCAAGCCATTGCAAAATGAATATGTATACTTGAATTAAGAAGACTTTCCATTATCAGGTTTGATTAAATTTTGAGAATCCTTGAATTTCAAAATCCTTCAATCATGTTTTGGGTAGCATCCCTGCTACCTAAAATCCTTTTCCTCATCCTAATTTTGCACCAAGTGCGCATCCTAAGGCCTCCCTCGTTACTCCAGTTTTATCTTAGACAAAATTGTGGGTAACATCTGGATCCAACATGGGGACATGATTTCTTCTCAAGAGTGTATGAGAACCTTTAGAATATCATCACGAAAGGAATCCATGCCAAGTGAAATTAGTGACTCAATGTAACCACTCTAAAATATCAAAGATAAATTCCCATTTATTCTTCAATTTGAGTCCCTTGTATGGAAGTACCATCAAGATTGACCTTTATCCAATGTTGTATTCTAGTTAATATTGTATCTTGTTGAGGAATTGTAGCTCAAGAAGTCCTCTTCCATGTTTTTATGTCTATCATGGGAGGGAATTAAATTTGTCTCTCTAGGAAGTGAAATTTCTAATATTAAGGGATTTTATATTATAAAAGTGAGTTTTTGTATTTTATATTATAAAAAGTGACTTTTGTAATTAATGACTTAAAAGCATATTTAAAGAGAAAAATAAATAAAGTATATTTAGACTGAGATTAAATGCTATCCCTAAATCTAATATAATATGATCCATTGAAAAGGTGGTTAGAGAAGTTAGGGTTAGGTCATTGACAGAGAGAGAGAAAAAAAAAAAAACAAAACAAAAAAAAAAAACAAAAAAACAAAACGAAACAAAACAAAACAAAACAAAACAAAACAAAACATTTTAGAGAGAAATACATCAATGTGAGAGATTCACATGTGTGGTTGTGAGAGATTCACATGAGAGAATGTGAGAGATTCACATGTGAGAGAGAGAGAGAGAGGGAGGGAGAATTCATGAGTGCATTGAATGTGAGAGAGAATAAGTGAGAGGAAGTTTCTTTTGTAGCAAAGATTGAGTGCAAATTAAAGAGAGAAAGGCATGAAAATCCAAGTAAAGATACAATAATAATTGTGTTGGAAATAATACTGAGATGGGGGGGGGGGGGGGGGGGGGGGGGTGGTTGAATCAGTGTTAGAAAATCAATAACTTTTTCATTTTCATACTCAGATTCATATACGCTACTTCAGTTAAGGGAACCCGCGTGTATACGCAACTGTGTTTAATGCAACTAGCGTATATCCAGTAAACTTATGATTCAGTTAATCCATTATATGTTGAACTTTAATCAGAGCATCGAAACTTTATTAATCATATAAACAGTAAATAGGTGCAGTAAAACAAAACAGATCATCACACATAAGAATCACACATGAACACCATGATATAAGGTGGAAACCCAATGCGGGACAAAAACCACATGTTGCTGGTTTCTTTAAGATAAGAAAAACATGTTTTCAATCTTGTACTAGCGCAGACTCATACCAATATGCAGGCACCCACCTGCAGAAGGCTACAACCTTCTCTCGTTCTCCATCTTTTACTGGAAGGGATCTACAACCCCCTAGCTCTTGTACTAGCCAATATATTTACTAGTACGTAGGTGCTAGCCTATAGAAGACTATGATCTTCTCTTTTCTTTTAGGGACCACGTTTCATAAATTTTCAGACTGGATCCATCAATACAAAACAATCACCACTACAATACAACCATCAACTATATCTGCAACATCAATATCTGAATCATCCAACAACTGAATCACTGAAACCATGTCATCAAAACACAGTCACTAGTACATAGAGCAGAACCTAGAACTCTGCAACAACCACTAGAACCAACAACAACCTCAAATATCAAATCTCATAATGCATACGCCACTTGGATGTGTCAAACTAGCGTGTAAACGCTCTTTCACCAAAGGGAACCCACGTACAAATATGAAAATAATTACTTATACCTTCACTACAATTTTCAACTTCAGATATACGCAGAACATAAGATATAAAGGATAAGACATGCGTCAGTATTCATATCTATTCACTTGCCCCGTGGCCTAATTATCTTCTTCTCCTTATATAGGTTTAGGTCTCTCTCAATACCATGGCCCAAAACCACGTAGGACCAATACCTTGGACCCAATACCTAGGGTCAATACCTCGGACCAAATACCATGTACCGAAACTTAGTTTTCCAACATGTACGCGCCTTTCCTTTTGTGAAAGTGTGTGTGTACAATATATGTGTCTTTGTATATAGTGAACCTGCTTGTATATGTGACTTGGTATATAGTGAAACTGCGTATACCTTACTTTCTTCATTCTTGATGTTTACCTGCTATACTATGATCTTCCATCTGAGAGAGTTTCCATCAAGGACAACACTTGTGTCATACCTGTATCATAATGCCAACAATCTCCCCCTTTGGACTTGATGGCAACCCCAAGTCACTCTCCCCCTTTGTCATCAAGGGAAAAGGGTTATGCTCCCCCTGAGTACATGCTGAATTCTCTGATATGCTGAAGTGTGTTATCCATGCTCCCCCTGACTGCAAGCAAGGTTTGCAAAAAGATGTTCTTCAAGAAGAACATGACTCTATACATCATAAATGACCTTCCTATCACCAAAGACTCATCTCCCAACTAAGTGGGGATATACCAAGATTGACTCATCCACCCAACCAAGTGGGGATATGACAAAACAAGAACATTACATCATCCATCCCATGCATTGTGGGGAAACAAAATAAGTCATTTCATGACCTTGATAACACAAGATATACATGACTTTTATAACAATGACCAGCAATCTAAGCAAGACCATGATAGTCATCAGCAACTATCGTA
Source organism: Pinus tabuliformis (assembly GCA_031772625.1). NCBI lineage: Eukaryota > Viridiplantae > Streptophyta > Pinopsida > Pinales > Pinaceae > Pinus > Pinus tabuliformis. The sequence continues at coordinate 547,937,455 of CM062809.1, forward strand.
CACCATATATGATCTACACCATAAGCATTTGACACTAGCATCCAAACCTGTAACTTGCAATACCGTTCTCTTGGCCAACCAACAATAAGTAGCAAGATGTATCTTTTATCCACATAAGCATCATCACCAAAGACTTCTAACCATAATGCCAGCAATGCATTATTCGAAGCATACGCTCCCCCTGAACCTGTGCCAATCAACATATACCATGACCGAACCATATAAGACTTCTTTTCCTGAATCTGTTCTGCTTCTTTTTCTTCAGAGCTCCATATACACAACTCTGCAGCCTCTAACTGATATATATACATGACTTTGCTTCATAATATCTGTGTATGAAAATTGGAATACTGAAGGTTTACACTTTTAGCTTCCCCTGAGTCTATTATGTTTGCTAACTGAGTTATGCCACATCTTTCTGACACTAATTCTGTCTTCTTCAATACCTACGATTGAGATGATGTATGCTCCTTTTGCTTTGGTTTTTGAATTTTGCTCCTGCATTCCTTTACTTTATGTTCAAATTTGTTACATGCATAACATCTTACATGTTTCATATTCCTTTTATTGCAATCAATAGCTTTGTGACCAAACATATTGCAAGCAAAACAATATCCCTTAAAGTACCTAGAACGTGATGATCTTTTTGTGTGATGGTTTTGAACCATTCTTCTTCTACATCTGGCTGCAACATGTCCAAGATTATGACATTCATAACATTCAACATTACTCATCGGAGGAAATAACCGTCTATCACTTCCATAGTTAGGAGCAAAAGATCTTCTTTGAAGAATTTCTTTCCTTGGTTGTTGCTGGGGTTGACCACTTATCTCCTTGTTGATCATTTCAAATTTTGCATTAGAATTCCTTCCCTCACCTTGTGAGCTAGATTCACCTTCAACAGTTTCATAAAAGCCAAGACCGGTTTTGATAGTAGGGTATCTTTGACTATAAGAATATCATCCAAAATCTTAGCACTGCCTTGAAATCATAACAGTTTATCCTTTTCTTCTAATTTACCTTTTAAGATATTTACCTCAACTTGATGTTGTTCTTCCTTTTCCAGATATTGCTTCTTTATGTTTTCTTTAGCTTTTCTTCCTTCTTCCGCTTGTTGCCTCAATTCAAGCACTTCATGTTCTTGTTCTTCAAGAGCTTCTTCATTCTGCTTCTTTGATTTTTCAAGATCTTCTTTTAGAGAGGATCTTAGATTCAAGTCTATGGATTGTTATGCTCTGATCTTTTACTACATCCTGCAGCTACTCCCTTACTCTGGTTATTGCCTTCAGTTGATCTTTTAATCTGGTAACTTCTTATTTTTCTACGTCATTATTTTCATATGCCATGAGAAGTTTATTTTCTTGATTGTCTTCATCATTATTGGATGAGTCATTACTATTATCATGAGTATAATAACTTCCATTACCTTCCTCAGACATCTTTCCTTTGTTATGAGGGCATCTAGTAGTGTAATGACGAACTCTACCACAAGAAAAACATTTGAATGGTAGCTTATCTTTGAACCTTCCAGATCCCCGTTGAAGATTCTTGACAAAATTTACCTCATATTCTTCTTTTGAAATGTATCTTGATTCATTGAGTTTTTCCTTTCCCTTTGCTGATACTTTAAATGTGGCTTCTCTCATATCTGATGGTCCTCTTTTTCTCATTTCAAAATCACTTAAGATTCTGTGAAGCTGTGTCATAGTGATATTATACAAATCCTCCTTTTCTTCTATGGCAAACACATTGGATTCAAATTTAGCAGACAAGGATCTCAAAACTTTCTCAACTAAGACAACTTCCTTAATTTCTTCACCCAGATTCTTCATACAATTGACAATATCATCTATACGTAGGAAGTAATTATCTATGCTTTCATTACTATGCATCTTAAGAGTTTCATACCGTATTCTGAGAGTTTGAAGTTGAGCATGTTTTACCTTATCATCTCCTTCATAGCTTAGAATGATTTTGTCCCATATTTCTTTGGCTAATTTGAGCTGCATGACCTTGACAAACTCTGATTTTGACAAACTTCCCAATAAGATAGTAACAACTTTGGCATTGAGTTCATATTGCTTTCTACATGTTGTATCTGTAGGAATTGCTGATGGATAGGTATATCCTCCTTCCACAATTCCCTAAATATCCATTCTAAGTGATTATAGATAGGCTGAAGTTCTTATCTTCCATTAAGCAAAATTGCTCCCATCAAAGATTGGTGGTCTGATGGATCCCTCTCTTTATTGATTACTCATCCTAATGGATATTCCTTCAAGTGATCAAGCTTCTTCTAAAGGACCTTCTCTGATACCAATTGTTGGAAATAATATTGAGAGGGGAGGGGATGAATCAGTATTAGCAAATCAATAACTTTTTCATTTTCATACTTAGACTCATATACGCTACTTCAGTTAAGGGAACTTGTGTGTATATGCAACTTTGTTTAATGCAACTAGCGTATATCCAGTAAACTTATGATTCAGTTAATCCATTATATGTTGACCTTTAATCAGAGCATCATAACTTCATTAATCATATAAACAGTAAAAAGGTGCAGTAAAACAGAACATATCATCACACATAAGAAGCACACATGAACACCATGATATAAGGTGGAAACCCAATGCGGGACAAAAACCACCTGCTGTTGTTTTCTTTAAGATAAGAAAAACATATTTACAATATTGTACTGGTGCAGACCCATACCAGTACGTAGGCACCCACCTGCAGAAGGCTACAACCTTCTCTCGTTCTCCAGCTTCTACTAGAAGGGAGCTACAACCCCCTAGCTCTTGTACTAGCCAATATATTTACTAGTACATAGGTGCTGGCCTACAGAAGACTACAGTCTTCTCTTTTCTTTCAAGGACCACGTTTCATAAATTTTTAGACTGGATCCATCAATACAAAACAATCACCACTGCAATACAACCATCAACTATATCTGCAACATCAATCTCTGAATCACCCAACAACTGAATCACTGAAACCATGTCATCAAAACACAATCACCAGTACACAGATTAGAACCCAAAACTTTGCAAAAACCACTAGAACCAACAACAACCTCAAATATCAAATCTCATAATGTATATGCTACTTGGCTGTGTTGAACCAGCGTGTAAACCCTCTTTCACCAAAGGAACCCATGTACAGATCTAACAATAATTACTTATACCTTCGCTGCAATTTTCAACTTCAGATATACCTAGAACATAAGATATAAAGGATAAGACATGTGTCAGTATTCAGATCTATTGATGATCATACCATATAATGATAATGCATTTTAGCCTTCATGATCTCGGTTCATCAACCTTCATTCGCCACATAGGTGCATCCTTAACAATGCATCACATACCCATAACCAGCATACTAGATCTCACACTTCATTATATATTCATCACTTAAACACTTGCCCTGTGGCCTAATGATCTTCTTCTCCTTATATAGGTTTAGGCCTCTCTCAATATCATGGTCCAGAACCACGTAGGACCAACACCTTGGACCCAATACCTAGGGTCAATACCTCGGACCAAATACTATGGACCAATACCAAAATACCATGGACCAAATACCACAGACCAAAACATAGTTTTCCAACATGTACGCGCCTTTCCTTCTGTGAAAGTGCGTGTGTACGATATACATGTCTTTGTATATAGTGAACCTGCGTGTATACGTGACTTGGTATATAGTGAAACTACGTATACCTTACTTTCTTCATTCTTGCTATTTACCTGCTATACTATGATCTTCCATCTGAGAGAGTTTCCATCAAGGACAACACTTGTGTCATACCTGTATCATAATGCCAACAAATTGTTGTTGAAAAGTACAGTGATCAAAGAACATTGTCAAGGGTAGTTTGAGGCACGATTTCCAAGGGAAAATACAAGCTATAAATTTATTACTGTTTGGACAACAACAAATATAATTTCTACACATAAATCTGGAAAGAGTAGACTGGAATCTGATTGTATAGTTCCATACAAATGTATGTATTTCTAATCAATCTTGCCATGTAAATCAATGAGGGAAGAATTGGAACTTTTTTCAAGGAAGGGTAGAAGAAGTTGAAGAGATAATTTTTTGTGTATTGTTGAGTTGTAGTGCTACATTTAATTCCTTTATGCTCAAAGAAATAATAAAAAACTCTTTCTCTGGTTTTTCCCCTGAGATTTTCCCCAACATCATTGTGTCAAATAGTGCTTGTCTGATGGCATTATTTTTCTACTACAAGTTATTGAGAATTGTATTTATGCTCATAAAATTCAATTTGTGAATTTTGATTTAAATACATTTACTTTGAAATTATATTGGATACAAAAATTTGTGTATGTTGTGTGTTTGAAATATCACTAAGAGAATTGTTAGTGATTTTGTGTGAAATTTCTACATGGTATCATAGCTAGTCTGGAAGAAGGAAAATTAGAGAAGTAACAAGAAATAAGAAAGACACAAGGTAGTGGGGTGTTACTTGAGAAAAATGGGAATACTTTTTTATTCATTTAGTCATCAATTGAGTGAAGTCATAGCTTTAGGTTTGAGGGTAGAAGACGGGTTAAAGGGGATTGAGAACTTTAGTGCCTAGAGTGAGAGAATAGTCTATGTGTTTGATGAGAATGAGGTGTGGGAAATAGTCATGATGGAAATGACTATACCTATAAATGCTACACTGCTAGGCGAATTTAAGAAGAAGAATTCCAAGGAAAACCATCATTAGGAATCATGTCATTCACCATGTGAGAGAAAATAAGTATGCTTTCGAAATGTGGGAATAATTAGCTAACATGTACCAGAGCTCAAATGAAAATATGAAAATGGTTTGAAGAGAGAAGTTGAAAGCAATAAAAATGACCAAGACAAACAATGTTACTTCATACCTTATTAAAATCACTCAGGTGAGGCATGAGTTTGTTGCCATATGTGAGACTACACCACCTACAGAGTTTGTTAGGACTACCTTAAGTGGTATTCTAAAGATTTGGGAAGTTTTGGTTGAAGGGATAATTGCACAGGAGAATCTCCCCTCATGGAAAATATTGTGGGATGATTGTGTACAAAATGAAATAAGAAGGAAAAACAATGAGCTCATATTGATGTATAGATCCAATTTCGTACTCACTTTAGAGAATAGGAAAATTACTACAAATTTTCCTATTATAATGAAAGCTTGTCTACAAAGGAAGGAATGAAGATATTTGAGTGGAGGCTCATGACATCAAGGTTTGGGTTGTAATCTATCCCTCTTATTTGTTAATACAATATATATTGTTTTCTCACATGATTTGATTATTATTTGCATTAATTGTATTAGAGCTCCTTGACCTTTTGATTAGTACTTAGAACATACTCATCCATAGTATACTTTAATCCTTTTGTTTGTCTCTATTGTTGTAGGTCATTGTCTTAAGAGATTGAAGTGGAGCATGAAATAAAGCAAGAAGAGGATTTATGTCAAGATATATTTCATTTGTAAGTTTAGGGATATCACTCTTGTCTACAAGAGCGATTTGTTTGCCAAAAAAACTTGGTGACCATACTAGGGAACATTTAGTTCTTCAATGGCTTCTTTTTCCTTCCATTGCCTTCCAGTACCTTTGGTGACCATATTTTGATTCTTAAAACCTATTTTTTGGACCTTTTTAGCATTTTTTTATTTTTTCTTTGTATATTCATAGTTGTCATACTTTTCTTTCGAGAACAATGCAACAATTTATGGTGGTCACACTTTTCTTTTGATAAAACTACGGAAATTCACAATTGTTGCATTTTTATTTTGAGAAAAATGCAACAATTGGCAATTTCTTTTGAGAGCAAAATAACAATTGTCGCATCTTGTGTCTGCTAAAAAATTGTCACTACATTGGTGTGAACAATCTACATGTGACAAACTAACAAAATTGAAAGATTTTAGAGTTGTTGTCTTCTCGGTCTAAAATTATTTGCTTGCAGTGGTGTTTTCAATCTTTGTTCATGAAGAAAAAGTCAACCTAGCTTGAAATGTTGAGTTTAATTATATTTTTGTGCAAGTTGTTTATATTTACATATTTAGGCTTTTGGGATACATTAGTTTCGTTGATCTATGAAAAGATAGTTTCTTACTTCTGGGAATTGGTTTTACAAATATGTCTTCTTTCAGTGATCTGATCAAAGAATTCATTGTGTCTATGGTAAAGAATTTTAGATTATTTTCACAAAAAGATAGATTAATTTGAGCTTGTTTGTTTGTTTGGCTTGTTGTGGAAAATATTTTTGTTTGTGAAAAGTTTCCATTTACATTCATTTGATGTAACTACTTTCTACTTGTTGATTAAAGTATGTATAGTCTTCTTCTGCATTGGAATTACTTTGTCAAAGATCTATTTGTTGGAGTGTTTATTTGAAAAAGTTATTATTCCTTTCCATTTAATATTTGCTTTTCAAAAAGAAAATAAATCATGTATTGTAGTTCATTGGTGAAGCATTTTTTGGATTGGATTTTAGGGAAGATAAGTTGCATTTAAAAAAAAAAAAAACCCTTGATTGCCTAGGGGCGGCAAGAATCGTGTATCCTGCATTTTATTTTATTTGCATTTAAAAAATGGTTCATGTTTCTTGATTTGAACTTTTTTCTTTTCTTGAAACCTATTGCTCGTTAGTCTAGGTATTATTCATTGAATGAAAGATTTTGTATTATCATATTTGTTTCATTAGCACTTGTGTCATCAAAATATCATCAGTTTCATCTGCATCACCCTTTGAAGTAAAAACAACCTAAAAATATTCTAATAAAATAAATTATAATTTTAGTATTTCTAGGGATCATTACACCTACTTTAGATTGAACTGTAGGGATTTGGATTAGGAGAGTGAGTTAACATTCCAAAGCTACAAACAAACTTTAGTATGTAGTGGTAAGGAGTAAGTCCATTTATTACAATTTGGCTTTGGGAAGCTCCTCTAACAAGGGAGTCAAGCGCGAGGTCATATCAAACCTAGCGAAGTAATTGACCCCACTTCATTGGTTACAGTAGCATGATTTGCATGTATTACAAATGGTATCAAACGACACTTGGAGATCACTTGGGAGAAAACTCCCAAGAGGATTACAGGCCTTATGGTTTCCTACCCTCACGTGTATGTTTGATTTTCAACTACCCCCTAGGTCAATTTATTGTGTGTGGTAACCTTAGTGACCATAATCTTAGGGATTTCACCTAGGTGAAGGCTAAGGGGGGTTCCTAATGTACCTGGAACAAATGTTGAGTAGACTCACTTGGACCTTCTTGGAGGGTACTTCATACGAGATGGTATATGTGAAGTTACTTGCACTAAGTCATAACCATTAAGTAGGTTGTTATGGAACTGATTTCAGTCGCTCTATCTATAACGAATTTTCACATTAATCTTTATGACGTTGGGTTTCATCTCCAACTAGTGACTTTGTTGTGAAAAGGTTGTTTGCATTGTCTTGACTCCTTATATTTTTTAGCGTGTGTTATATTGTTTGTTTTTACTTTTTAGTGAGCCATTAGGTGTAAATTGTGAATTTAATTAATTTATCTTGTTAAACTTCTTAATTAAAATTCACTGTTTAGTAGACCTTACATTTAATATAATGGAAACAGTTCCAAAATTTACCAAGCAAGGAAACCCTTTTAACAGGGATCCTAGACATTTTTCTTGCTTTGCAAATGTTGGTCCTCACATAGCTACATCATATCTTTTTGGATTCATGATAGGTTTACCAGTATGGTTGTTTTCAACCTCATTGGTCCCAAGTTGATTCACCTCAACTGAGTACTTCACCTCAACAAAACCAACCTCTTTTTAACCCTTCACCTTTTTCACCCATCATGGATTCTTCCCGTTATTCTTCTTATCCTGGTTATATACTTAACGCTAGTAACCAAGAGGCTAAGAAGAAGAAGAAACAAGATAAGAAAGGGGGAAACCAACCAAACATTGTTGTAAGTGTTGATAATGTTGAGGAACCCACCAACATGGCTCACAAGCCCAAAAACCCTAGCAATATTTGTAAGGGAGACCACCTTTTTATCAATTGTCGTGGTATTCCTAAGGTCTTATAAGTGTGGTCTAAAGGTTATCATTAACTCATTGTTTGTTCATTAACCAGTGATTATAAGGTCCTAGGGAAAAAGGGTAAAGTTAGGTTTCCTTGTAGGTTATGTGAAGGGAGTCATCAAACTCACATTTTCCCTCATATGGATGAAGCCTCAAAATTGTTGGAAAATTTTTATTGTTTCTGAACAAAAACTTCCAACTAGTTACTGTAAGCTTTCTCCCAACACATTATTAGTTTTTTTTTTTGCATGTGGTTCACGACCACCCTGGTCAGTGAGTGATTTCTATGTCCACGGGAAAATCTGGGCGATTAATCTAGGCTAATCGCCCCTCGGCCTACTGGCAAGACCTGACCCCAAGGGCTTCAGTTGGATTCAACCCTGTGACCTCTCGATGGCGAGGCACGATTTTTGACCAACTAAGCTAACCCTTGGGGCTTAACCCATTGTTAGTTGATGAAGTCATTGATCCCATTCCAAGTTCAGTCAATCCCACTCTTCCCTTGTAGAGTGAAACCCATAGCACTCAAATTGATGAACCATTGGTTAATGAAGTGGTCGACTCAATTCTATCTTCAGCCAATCCCACTCTGCCCTTAGAGAGTGAATTTAATATCGTTTAGGTTCTTCTTGTTACTTCATATTCCACCGCACAAGGGGGAATTTCACCCATTTCAGTGGAACCCCATTCAAGTACTGAGGTCCTTTACTCTAACTGGAATAGAATGACAGAGCATTGTCTCCCTTCTTACATCCCTTTTCAAATCATTGTGAAGGCTTGTAATAAGAATGTGTGTCATACTATTATAGATGAAGGTCCTTTTGTTAGCATTTTATCCTCAACCATTTGGAAAGCTTTGGGCTCCCCTCAGCTAGTGTCTGTTACTGAGAATATTTTGGCTTTCAACATATGAGCTTGTAAACCTTTAGGGGTCCTTCCTTAGCTTCCCACTACCATGGAAGGAAAAATTGTCTATATTGATATTATGGTAGCCCAAGGCCCCTTGGATTTCAATTTACTCCTTGTATGAGATTATGTCTATGCAATTAAAGTTGTCATGTCCACACTCTTTTGCGTGATGTCTTTCCCTCATAATGGAAACATTGTTACTATTGACCAGATTTTGTTTGTTGGCCCTGAGCTAGCTACTCCTTGGATTTTATTTATATGCAAGTGGTATCCACCCCACAACAAATTAATTATGTGGAAACTTTTCCCATTCTTTGACTTTCTAATATAAAAGATCCTCTCATTATGTTCTTGAATTCTTTTGACTTTGTTCTTGTAAGTGACCTGATGAACCCTTCAATGGGGACATTGAATCATAATCTTCTTATAGCTATTGAATCCCTCGACATGTATTCCTTCCAAAGAATTTTTTTCTATTCGATGAAGACCTTTTGGAAGCCATGATCGAGGTGTTTCCCTTGGCATGTATTCCTTCTAGATATTGTCCTCTTGGAATCCATGACAAGGTGTCATGAGAATAGTTCCTTTTTCTGTCAATCTCATTAAAAAATGAAACAGGCATCTGAGCAAAGTTATTTTTGTTTCAATATCACATAAACATAAAACAAACCCATTGAGCATAGTTCTTTTCTTGTGTCAAGTTCGTTAAAAAATGAAACGAGATGTCTTTAGCATGGTTCTTTTCTTATGTCAAATCCGTTAAAAAATGAAACATGTGTCATGAGCATAGTTCTTTTCTTATGTCAAGCTCGATAAAAAATGAAACAAAGTGCTATGAACATAGTTATTTTCCCATGTCAAGTTCATTAAAAAATGGCACAAACCCTCCTCTAATTGATTTGAGTCTTTGACTAGATCTCGTAAATGTTGAGTTGAGTCTTTCACTTGATCTCGTTAATGAACCTTCATTTCATCCACATATTATTAACCAGTAGTATACTTCAACAACTCAAATGAAGCTTGGGGGGGCATGTGCCTCTGGTCATCATGCTAGAATTAAGCCACTAGCCTTTATCATTATGTTGGGGGCATGAAACATATCTCAAGAAAAATATTTTCTCTGTTTCAAGCTTGTGTTAAAATGAAACGTATCTCAAGCATAGTTTTTTCGCTATTTCAAGCTTGTGTGAAAATGAAACCTATCTCAAGCACAATTATTCTCTGTTTCAAGCTTATGTAAAAATAAAACCTATCTCAAGCACAATTTTTTATCTAGTTCAAGCTTGTGTAAAAATGAAACTTATCTCAAGCTTAGTCTTGTTCCTTTTCATGCTTGTAAATGCATGAGAATAAGTTGTTGAGTATACTTTTATCACTTTTTCAGATTCATTATATTAATCATGAAAAAACAACCCCCTAGAATCCTCTTTAAGCTCTTTTTAGACTCTCAAAATATGAAATGATTGTCGAGTAAACTTGTTTCTTTAGAACTCATTAAAGTATGTGAGAAAACGTTTACCTAGTTTAAGATTACCCTATTTATATAATACATAGACTATTTATGAAAAAGGCATACTTTGATCAATCATGGTCAAAAGTGTTCTCCCTTGTATTATTTTATACTTTTTCGAGCTTGGGGGACTAAACTTAAAAAAAAGAACACTATGGATATATTTTTTTCAAACTCTCTAAATGTGAAAAGGAAGTTTAGTTACCCCTTCACTAGACTCATAAAACGTAAATTATGTAGGACTCTTCAATCATGATGAGACTGAACCACTCCTTCCCAGGGTTCTTTAAAAATAATTTGAAGGACTTATTTGAAGGATAAGATTATACTACAAGCATATGTTATCCTCCTCAAGCTTGTGTAAAAATAAAGAGGTACTTGCTAGAAATGGTGGGGAAAATTGGGAAAATAGTGTATAGAGTTAGTATTTGGAAGTAAGTCACTCTTGAACATGACACTTCTTCACTCTTGTGTCTGATTGGGTTGAGAAATACACTTACCTATATGTTGATCACCCTCCTTGAAAGTATTCACACTGGTTTTTTATACCATATTGAGCCAGTGCTATAAACTTCATATAGTGTCGCGAATATGTTCAATAGAAGTTCAAGCTCAGTTAAAATATTTTGTGATACTTATAACCATATTTCACGTCAACCATCCCTGAGTCAGTCTTGAATTACTTTTTTTTCTCTACTCAAAATCTTGATACATGTTTTGTGTCATTGATGGGGGATACATCAAGGCCCCTTGTGACGGCTCACTTCCTATCGAATTCAGCACATTATCTAGGAAGTTGACTTGGAAACTCCCTTTAGTGCCTTAGAATTTACATGCCTCAATGACAAGTCTCCTCACTTTCAATGACAAGTTCACATCATTGGACTTCAATCAGAAGATTATATGAGTGCTCAAATTTAGATCATTCATTCACACTTCATAGATTGTACTAGTGTATCTTGAGGGCCATTAACATTATTGGTGGTTCCTCTTGCATTTGTTAACGACCCTCATCATTGATAGGTAATCAAATGGTGTCTGCCATGTTTGACTTCAACACATTCATTCACATGGTTAGACTCATACTATTGAGTGGTAGTGGTGAAGACCCTGGATCTAGTTCCATCCATCTAGGTTGCGTGGAGTTTCCATGATTGATGTATAGATCCAAATTATATGATGATGGTTATGTTAATATTGAGTATATTCAAGCATGGATCCACAATGTATGTCTCGTGGCCATAACTTTGATTTGTGAAAATGGATTTTTTCACATTTGCATACTTAGGTATGGAGTTATTAATATGTTATACTGAGTATCAGAATGCATACCTTAGAGATGATTTCATGATTATATTGTACTGTAACCCTTGATTGTTTATTTTTAGGTCTCCAACCAATTGATCTCTGATCTGAACTTTTGCATGATAAAGCACTTCAGTCCTCATACAAAGTTTTTGAATTTTCACTTTACAGGGGAATTTGTTACACATCATTTTGTCACCACTAGGAAAATGACCACAAATTCAGATCTCTCGCTATCTAATGACCCCCTTTTAATAATCCTCTATAAAGCTGGAAGAAAAATCATTCTGAGAATTACAAGAATATTGGATTACATTATGAAAAAACCCCAATTTCAGTGATTGTCACACTTTTTCCATTAACAAAATGTGACAACGCATGTGAATCATTACAATCTGTGAGAATTGCCACACATTTATGCATTAAAATGTGTGACAACCTTTCTACATGGGTAAAAATAAAAATTAAATTCTAGAGGCCTTTTTGAGGAATTTTATCCGAACAACATGGAATTGAGGCCCTATCTATATGTACCTTGTCCCAAGATTGATGGATCCAATACCACTCATTATGGAACCTATCTGAGATATCCCATTTTTGTGGATCTCATCCGATGGAAAATGGATCTCCAAGCTCTTCTTCTCTTCTATAAATACAATGGAGGTTAAAGGGGAAGGTCTTGGCTTTTGAAGTACTTGGTTTATGCCTTATGTGTCCAATTGAGGTTGAAGGCTTGTCTACAAAGGAAGGATTGGAGATCTTTGAGTGGAGGCTTATGACATCAAGGCCTGGGTTGTAATATCTACCTCTTATTTTATAATACAATATATACTATTTTTCTCACATGAATTTGTCATTATTTTCATTCATTGTATTGGAGCTCCTTGATCTTCTAATTAATACTTGTTTGAACTTATTCATACATAGTCTATTTTGATCCTTTTGTCTATCTTTGTTGTTGCACATTCCAGCCTTCAAAGATTGAAGTGGAGTAGGAAATCAAGCAATAAGAGGATTTAAGTGAAGATCTATCTCGTTAAATAAGTAAGTCTCATTCGAAATTTAGTAGAGAAAGATAGTATGCATTGTCTTGTTTGTTCTAGATTTGATTTGTAAGTCTAGGGATATTTCTCTTGTCCACAAGCGTAATTTATCTACCAAATAGTTGGGAAGTTTTTGTTGAAAGGATCATTGCACAGGAGAATCTCCCCTTATGGGAAATATTGTGGGATGATTTTATACAAAATGAAATAAGAAGGAAAAGCAGTGAAGTAGCTCCAATAGGATAAGGATGAAGAAGAGAATGTTGCTCTTATAAGAAAGAGAAAATGAAATAACAAGAAGGGGAATGTTGCTCTTATAAGAAAGAGAAAAGGAAATAACAAGAAGGGGAGTTGGGGGTCCACTTCCAAAGAGAAGGATATGAGCAATGTCTATTGTTTTACATGTAGCTAGTATGGTCATTATGCGGGACAATGCTAAAATAAGACAAAATGGAAAGAATAAGCAAGTCTAGTGGCATCTTTAGTTGCAACAAATGAATTCACATATAAGTTGGAGAAGGAATTCTCACTTGTCTCCCTTGATTCAAGCAAGGGTAGTACTGAGTATGAGAATGTAAGGATATGGATCATTGACAATGGTCATATTGACACGTGATAGGAATACGGGGTGTATTCCAAAGTATTTCAAAGACAGGTCCATGTCACTATATAAAGAGTGGAGTGGACACAATTCATAAAGTGAGGGGAATTGGATGAGTCGGGTTCCAAGTTGATTTTAGTGAACTACTACAAGTTGATGAGATGATGCTTGTTCTAGGCATAAGAAGAAATTACTCTCAATATCAACTCTCAAAGATGATGGATACAAAACATTGTTCAAGAATGGACATGTATTTATCTATCTAGTGGGACTGCATCCGATCGAGGTTTTATTACTTCGTGATGGAGAGATAGCGTGTATTTAGTGTGGGGACAACCTATGTACAAAGTATGTGGTTGGGTATCATATTATAAAATAGTTTCAAAGATAGAGGGAGAGAAGGATGATTATGGAAATGAGTGAGAGGATCATTCTAGTACAAACAATAGGGTCAATTGGTACAAGATGACATTGTTGGATGATGTTGAGAAGAGAATTCAAGGATGGTACAAATCTCCAGTTCAAGGACTAGGACTGATAACAGGAACAAATCTATAGTTAGAGGGATTTTTTTACGGAAAACAATGTGGTGGGTTTTCAAAGTGATATTGGTGGGTAACATGTCAAAAGTAACTCCCACGGTAACAAAGAGTGTTGAGAAATTGTAGCTAAGAAGGTATTCTTCCATGTTTTTACATCTATCATGGGGGGGACATTAAATTTGTCTCCATAGGAAGTATGATTTTTAAAATAAAGTGATTTTATATTATAAAAGTGAGTTTTTGTACTTTATATTATAAAAAGTGATTTTTTGTAATTAATGACTTAAAAGTACATTAAAGAGAAAATTAAATAAAGTGTATTTTATGTGAGATTAACTGATATCCCTAGATCTAATATAATATGAGCCATTTAAAAGGTGGTTAGAGAAGTTAGGGTTAGTCCATTGAGAGAAAAAGTATAAAAAAATACTTTTTAGAGAGAAAGACATGAGTGTGAGAGATTCACATTAGTGATTGTGAGAGGTTCACATGAGAGAATGTGAGAGATTCAGATGTGCCTGAGAGAGAGAATTCATGAGTGCATTGAATGTGAGATAGAAGAGCTGAGAGGAAGTATTTTTTGTAAAAAATATTGAGTGCAAATCAAAAGATAAGTTCACAAAAATCCAAGTAAAGATTCAACATTAATCGCTACTAAAAAGTACAATGACCATACAATAGTGTGAATAGTAGTTTGAGGCATGATTTCCAAGGAAAAACACAAGTTGGAAATTCCTTATTATTTGGACAACAAAAACTATAATTTCTACACATAAATTAAGAAAGAGTAGGGTGGAATCTGACTATACATTTATGTACAATTGTATAGATTTCTAAGCAATCTTAGCACAAAAATCAAGGAGGGAAGATTTGTCACGTTTTCGAGAAGGCGTAGTAGAAGTTAAAGAGATAAGTTTTTGTGCATTGTTGAGTTGTACTATTTAACTTAATTCCTATATCCTCAAAGAAATAATAAAAATATGTCTCTTGGGTTTTCCCCTTAAGGGATTGTTTCCCTTGGCTTTGCCCCAACATCATTGTGTCAATTAATGCTTGTCTATTGTCATTATTTTTCTGCTAAAAGTTCCTTAGCATTGTATTTATGCTCATAAAATTCATGTTATGAATGTCGAGTTAAATGCATTTACTTTGAAATTTTATTGGAGATAAAAAAAATTGTATGCTAAGTGTTTGAAAAAATCACTAAGAGAACTACTAGTGATTTTGTGTGAAATTTCTACATATCTCTATGAAAGTTTCCAAAAATGTTACAAAAAAATCTCATGCTTCTCGAGATAAAGTCTATAAGTTAAAGTGTGAGACCCATTGCATCTAGGAGGCATTATCTCCTAACCAACAATATTCTCACTTTTGGCCAACTCTCCTTCATCTAGAGAGGGGTTCTCCCTAGGATATGATTTTTAGTGCCTGGTAGATCTAGTATTTAAGTCGAAAGTGAAGTTCCTCAAACATACTCAATCAAGGTGTTATCTCTTAGAGGAAACATGATTGTGGGAAAACATCTAAGGTAAGCTCAAACCTCTTTGAGGTTGAAGTTGGCCCTCCAACCTAGAGAGGGATATTCTCCCTAAAACACAACTACCCTAGGTCACTGTAGTAGTAGGTTTCACACTTTAAGCTCTATGGCTAGATTTAGTTTGTAGGATGAAATTTGGTTGGGTTGTATATAAAACACACCATTGGGCATGGAGTCCAGTTTTATCAAATGATGCTACATATCTAATGAGAAGGACACAAAAAGAAGGCTAGCAATAACCCCTTTGACAGTTTGATAAATTTGGAAGTAGAGAACTGAAAAGAAAACAAAATTATAGCTGACAGAAACAACAAGTACTAATTAATGAGAAATAAAATAAAGGAGCATGAATGAATCCCAATCTCAAATACTAAAGTTTCCATACATGAAGAATATTTTTCATAAATAGAGAAATAATGGACAGGGAACTACAACACATGAATTTTCTGCAAATGCTCATCAAAACTGCAATATATTTAAGATCTGCTCAAATACACCAAAATGCTAATGTTTTTACAATAAAAACCAACCTTTTTCACTCTTTTTTTTTTTTTTTTAGAAATTTTCTTTATAGACATTACATCAACTAATCACAAGATTATAGTTTCAAACTTAATTAAAATAATAAAAAAATATCAAAATATTCTAAGTTCATGCATGTGGAAAATATCTTTAATTACATTAAGTTTTTCTAAAATAAAATATCTGTTGGAAAATATGCTAACATATAGGCTAAGAAAAGTATCTTCAGAATATCTTCCTCAAAAATAGAAACAGGTCCCTGACTGATAAAACTGAATCCTCACTAGCAAACATGTCCCTTTGTAAACAAGTTCAATCCTTCACCAAAAACTACTTTTCTATTAGAATTCCTTTTCCCTTGGGCTTCCTAGTGAAATTTGTTGATACTGCCACTGTTAGCTTCTTTGGTTTCTTGAGTTGAAGATTTCGCTGACAGACTAATTGTCAGCATTTCCTTTCTGCCTATTTTTTAGAATTAGCTGACAGTGGGAATGTCAACATTTCTCTTGCCAAAATTCACTAACAACAGAGATGTCAATGCTCCCCTTCAAAATCGCTGACAATGGAGATGTCAACTCCTATTCTTCAAAATCGTTGATAGTGGAGATGCCAACTACTCCCTGCTCTACTATATGTAAAACGTTGTTAATCACTATCATCAATAAAGCCAAAATTGTTGTTTCTTAAGTGCATAACCAAAATTTTCAAAATGACCCAAAGCCTCCTAGCCGATGGTGTTGGCTTCTTTTAGAAGCACATCCACCTTCTCCAACCTTTGTTTCTTGCTTTTCCTTGTCTCCATAGGACCTTTTCCTTTAGTTTCTTTGTCTTTTCTCTTTTTAGAGCCTGCAGTCTTCTTTCTATTGATGATAAGGTCCTTCAATGGTAAATTATCTACATCAATTACCTCCTTGGCCAATTTTGGATTGCTTATGAGTTTTATTTTAAATCTTAATTTGTTTGTTGGCCTTGTATGGGGTCTTTTGCCTCCTTTAAAAGTTTCAAACAATGTTTCTTCTGCTTGGGTATAAACTTTGAACTCTTTGCCTTTAATGATCTCTGGCATAGTTGTGTCTGCAGGGGAAGCTTCAACAGGTGAACTCATGGCTTGGGGGAACTGATAGCAGAAGGTAAGTTTACAGGGGATGCAGGGTCTATTTTACTAATCCTGGCACTCTTTCTTTGGTAAAATTTGGGGATTTTAGGGCTAGAGGATGTAGAAGGGACCTCAGTGGCTTTTTGACTAGGAATTAGCTCAATATGGGTTGGTTATTAAGTCTTTTTCCTCTGTTTAACAATTTTCTTCCTTCCTCTTCAAGTTTTAGGGGCTTGAGGTTAAAAATCTCTCTAAAATAGGAAGTGGCTCCACATTTTTCGATCCTTGGCCAACTAGTTTTCAATCAACAGTTTAATGAGGCCTTTATGGTAGAAAAAATGGAGAGAAGGGTTGGTTATGGCTCTAAAACGAGCTGCCATATTCCTGAGACTCTTCAACAAATAAAAAAAAGTGTTCATCATAACCTGACCAGTTAAATGTGCAAGAAAATGGAAGTGATAGATATTTACTCAGTTGAACCTTTCTTCACATGGTAATCACTATTGAGTAATTCGAAGCAGGCCATGTCATTTATCCTGTAGCCAGACCCTCTGAACCCCGGTTCTCTAATTACGATTCCTAAACTCTTCCTTCAGAAAGAAGGGAACACCAAATCCTACCAACACATGGTTTCTAAAAATTCATTCCCTATATGTAGGTAAGGTTGTGGCCTCTGATTATAGTTGCTCTGTATCAGAGAAAGAGAGCCCATTGAATTCCACCTAGTTTCCATCGAAATTCTGAGCAAATCAACGAACCATGACATCGTGGTAGTCGGTGCAATGGTGGAAGAACTCACTCCAACCTGCCAACTGAAACTACTATCAAATATCGGGATAAATCTTCAAGAGCTCTGGTGCTTTGGGCTCAGACTGGTTAACCTTACCACCTTTCCCCATCGCAAACTTTAGTTGGAAATTAAAATACCAGGATTTGATCCTAGATCTTTGTGGGAGAAGTCAAATGAAATCTTACCAGTCGTTATGAGTTTCGCAGCAAAATAACCAACTTACAAATGAAATTACCAATTTACAAAGTGAAATGAGTTTAACCGTGGAGAAGGGAAATCATTACGATTTGGAGAAATCATGTTTTAAACCATGATTAATTGATAAAAAAACGTATTGATGGAGGTAGGAAAAACCACGATTTAACATTACACTTACCCATGGCACGCTTGCAAACCATATCATTTCTGCTGACATGGTCAACATAATTCCAAAATTTAAATTTGAAATTCATTTTTGGCATTTTCAATTATATCTGAAATGTTGATAAGCCCGTTGTCAACGAATTTCTCCAGAAAATGTTATCAAAACATTAAATCACATATATCCCCACTATCGATGATTTCCCTGTTTATTACAACTAAAATGTTGACACTGAAATTGTAAGCATTTTCTAAAATGTTTTAAAAACAAAGTTAATGTGATAACACAAGGAATTATTAGATGATCTTGGAGAGGAAACTCTACAAAAGAAATTATAATAATTATAAATAAAAATAGATGAGGGAGGATAGAAAATTAGTGCTTTAACATGATAATATATTTTCGGGAGCATATCGATTCAAGGAGCAAGATGATTGGAGATAAATGGAGATGCATTCAAGTTTAAGGAAATAAGGGAGACAAGTGTGTCCCTTAGACTTCCAACCCTAACATCCTTCCACATTTAAAGGTGGGATAAGGTAGAAAAATTAACCAAGGTCATCTCAGCAATACCTTATGAGAGGTTCAAAGAGGTTTGGGGCAGATTTAGCCTCAAGGACTAAGGCAAACTAACTAGTGTACCACCTTATAATTTTCAAGGATAAATAAGGGAGGGATCTTAACCAAGGTCACAAAATAAAATGAAAATATTGCTTAAGGAAATTCAAGACAAAAAAAATACTATAAAAACCATGTTGAATATTTAATAACCCCTTTCCATCGACAAGAAACAAAATTATGGAAATATAGATTACATAAATTTATCAACCAAAATTCACCAATAATCATTCATGAAAATAAGTCTATCCACTTCAACAAAGCATTCCCATTAATATCTACCAATATCCATCATGAGGAAAAACTATCTCCATCAAATTGTACTCCCTAGAAAGTCACTCAACTCATCCATCCATAGTCAAAATCAAGAAATAACGGAAAATTAAAAAAAAAAAAAAAAAGACTTGATAAAGGATTTCTCCTCTAATCCATCCATGAGAAAATGAGAGGAAGTGCACCTCTATTTAAAGAGGATTTTGATCAACTTAATTTACATTAAAATAATAATTTTCAAAGCCAATGATCCATAAAGTGTCATATATATTCCATTGGGAAGTTCGTCACAACAGATTTGACAATATTATATTAAAATTCCAAAGTTCTACACTATTACAGTTTTATTTAATTTCTAGATCTGTAGATTTTATTGTAATTAGTGCATGCATGCGAATGGAAATTATGTAGAAAAGTAGAGAATGACAAAATAAGCTCACACACACACATAAGGCACACGATATTCTCTATGGGAAACCCTTTCGGGAGAAAACCCAGTTGGAAGGTGAGGTTGCTTCGCTCTAATTCTCTACTTGGAAATACGGTTGCAGGTACAAAGAAGTAATGAATGTGGCTCGTGGGATTCTATAGTGCATAGATACTCTCTGTGTTCTCTACCTCCTATCTCTCTTGGCTATCTTTTCTTAGCTATGGAACAAAATTCTCTCGAAAGAATGGAATGCCTCTTCCTCCTAGTAGCCCGATTATAACACAACATGATAGCCTATTAGTGGTTAATTTGACTACATCAAATCTTAATTAGAGTTACAATATAGAATCTTCTAGCTTCTTTTACATCATAACCACATGGCTAGCCCCTTTTCCATGAATAATGGGGGCTGACGCGGCATCCTCCTGAACTATATGTGTGAAAATAGGAAGGTCAACTTCTGAGTTGCATAACCTTTGCATACAGACTCCAATTGACGTGCTTCTTGCACCGTTGGAAATATATCTGTGTATAGAATAGCATGAAATGGTGTAGCGCGAAAGTAGTAAATTTTTACCCCCAAAAAATATCGGTTGATGCCTCAAAGAACTCCTCGAAGGTTTCAGACCTCATTTTCCCATGTTGGTTCCCACTGGTAAAAATGGTCCCATGAGATGATTCCTCTACTTTTTCCTCTCCAAATGCATTGAGATGGATGCGAATGGAAATTATGTAGAAAAGTAGAGAATGAAAAAATAAGGTCACACACACACATAAGACACAAGATATGCTCCATGGGAAACCCTTTCAGGAGAAAACCCAGTTGGAAGGTGAGGTCGCTTCGCTTTATTTCTCTATCTGGAAATATGGTTGTAGGTACAAAGAAGTAATGCCTGTGGCTCGTGGGATTCTATAGTGCACATATCCTCTCTATGTTCTCTACCTCCTATTTATCTTGGCTATATTTTCTTAGCTATGGAACAAAATTCTCTCGAAAGAATGGAATGCCTCTTCCTCCTAGTATCCCGATTATAACACAACACGATAACCTATTAGTGGTTAATTTTGACTACATAAACTCTTAACTAGAGTTACAATATAGACTCTTCTAGCGTCTTTTACATCATAATCACGTGGCTAGCCCCTTTTCCATGAATAATGGGGGCTGACGTGACATCCTCCCGAACTATATGTGTGAAAACAGGAAGGTCAACCTCTGAGTGGAATAACCTTTGCATATAGACTCCGATTAACGTGCTTCTTGCACTGTTGGAAATATAGCTATGTATAGAATAGCATGAAATAGTGTAGCGTGAAAGTAGTAAAGTTTTACCCGCAAAAAACATCAGTTGATGCCTCAAAGAACTCCTCGAAGGCTTTAGACCCCATTTTCCCAAACTGGGTCTCGCTGCTAAAAATGATCTCGTGAGATGATTCGTCTATGTTTTCCTCACCAAATGCATTAAGATGGATGAAAAACAATACAATGATCCAATCCGGATCACACATCCCCATTTTTGGAGGCTTTTGGTCCCCAAAAGCTTCTACTGCATCAAGTGAGGAAATGTTTCCTCCACCTTTGGTGTACCATTTAGCTTTGCCTGGAAGTTGTTCCTTCAATCCAATACGCTAAAGTTCATACTACCCTTATCTTGTAGTTCTAGACCTCTTCTACAAAGTTGTATCTTGTGTCAACTCTACCTGAGCATCTGGTGCCAAATCCTCCACAAAAGGTAGAACCTGTTCCTCTTCCTGATCTAGCATGGAAGGCTCATAGAGTTTCAAATTCTCTACATTCACAACTGAGTAAATGTGCATATATGGTGGTAAATTGAGTCGATACATATTATCACCCACCTTTTCCAGTATCTCAAAGGGACCATACCTCAGAGCCTTGATTTTTTTACCAGGCCTTTGAAAGCCTCTCCTTGTTCAACTATAACCATACTTTGCCTCCCACCTTGAATGACTTCTCTGTTTTGTGTTGATTATGACTAGCTTTATGCTTTTCCTATGAATTTTGTATTGTTTCTTGCACCTATATATGGATCTTCCTGATCTTCTCGGTAAATTTTTCTTCCCTCAAAGCATCTCCTATAAGATCTTCCTTCACTCCTCGTTACTTCCCATATGCAATATCGAAAGGTGAAGGTGGAAAATATCCAAAACAAGTCTCAAATGGGGACTTTCCTGTAGAAGTGTGGACTTCTCTCTTGTAAGAATGTTGCATATATACCATATTTTCATCCTAGGTCTTCAAATGCTTCTGGTTATATCCCGTCAGAAGCTGCACCAAAGTCATGTTGACTACTTATGTCTCCCCATCTATTCATGGATGGAATGTTATAGATCTCTTCAACTTTGTGTCCATCTTCTCCCACAATGTAGTCCAGAATACACTAAGAAATCTTATATCCTTGTCTAAGACGATGCTCCTTTGTACCCCAAATTTCACCTATACTTGTCCAAAGAAAAAGTTTGTTTCTTCTTTCCCATTGATGGTCTTTTTCAGGCATCAGAACACACATCTTGCTAAACTTGTCAACTACCATGAACTGGTAGTCACGACCCTTCCTGGTTGTCGATAAACCTCCCACAAATTCCATGGAAATGCTTTCCCAATGATGAGTAGGTACAAGTAAGGGATGACATAGGCCCTGTTTCTTGTTTCTAGGCTTGCTGGTACAACAAATCATGCATCCTTTTATGAACCTAACTACCTTCTCTTGCATCTTGGGCTAATACACATACCTCTATCAATTAGCCATGATCTTCCCTACACGAAAGTACCCTGCAACCTGAGAGGTGTGAGCCTCTCTAATCAGCTACAATCTCTCACCTTCAGGAACAGATAGCTTATCCAACCTATAAAGTAACCCATCCTGGAGATGGTAGTCAACCATGTTATCACCATCGTGCACATGACTCTCACTCTGAAATGATTGATACACCTCCTTGAAGACCTCATCTTACGAATATGCCTCTATGTATACATCATGGGTGAATGGATCCATATGCATAAGAGTCCCCAAAGCTACGATATTTTATGTGGGTGGCTTTGAAAGCATGACGACCAACATTTTTGTGCTTCCCTTCTTATACTTGATCACAAAATGAAGCTATTGTAAAAACCCCATACAATTGTAATGCTTGGTCTATTGTATATTACTCTAGGCTTGCAAGTACTCTAACGATTGGTGATATGTGTGGATTTCTGTCTCCTTTCCTAGCAGATAGTGCTTCCACTTCTTCATAACTTGAACCATGGAATAGAGCTACTTTTCGTAGGTAGGGTAGTTAAGAACTTCCCCTTTAAATGATTTATAATGGTAGCATATAGGCCTTCTTCCCTGCATCAAGACAACTCCCATTGCATACCCACTCGCATCTATCTCCACTTCAAAGGGCCATTGCAAGTTTGGTAATGCAAGAATTGGTGCTTGAATGATCTTCTTCTTTAGCTCCTTGAAAGCCTTCTACTAACCTTTCTCCCACTGGAAACTCTTGCCACTTGTTGTTATAGCATGGAGCGGTGTTACTACCATTGAAAATGAGGCTATGAATTTCCTTAGGTGTTGTGTTGCCCCAATGAAACTTCTGACCTCAGAAACATTAGTAGGCACCAACCATTTCATGATGCTCTCCATCTTGGAAGGATCTACCTTTAGTTCTCCTACACCGATCACATACCCCAAATACAGCAATGAATGTTGCAGAAACTCACACTTCTTGGGATTTGCTAGCAATTGGTGCTTCTTCAATGTTTCCAGCACTTGCGTGAAATGCGAAATATGCTCCTTTTAGGTATCACTATATACTGGTATATCATCCAAATAGAAAATAACAAATTAATCTATAAAAGGGCATAATGCATCATTCATTAATATCATAAATGTAGCTAGTGCATTACATAAGCCAAATTACATGACTAAGCACTCATACAAACCTTGCCTAGCTTTGAAGGCGGTCTTCTAGGTGTCTTCTTATTTGAATTGAATCTGGTGATATCTAGACTTCAAGTTCAGCTTGGTGAATTTTTTTTCTTGTTGCAACTAATCCAAAAATAATCTATCCTGGGCATGCAGCGGGGAAAATTTTAGGGGCTAATATTCACAAGTGGGCTAATTTTGCATGTTTTTTCCAAAAAAATTCACCAATTTCCATTTTTTCTAAAAATGATTTGCCCACATTTTATAGTACAAAATTATTTTACCTTAAAAACTGCCAAAATTTTATATAGAATAATATAAAATCATTAGAAATATAAATATTTTTACAAAATTATTGCGAAACATTTTACAATTTTCATATTAGGGACTAGGAAGATTCGCCAAGGTTTCTAAACTTTAAGATAAACTTCCATCCTTAAAATATTTCTTGGTAGGCAATATTTGCTCTTGAGCGTGATTTTGTTCAACGCCCTGTAATATATACACATCTACCAAGTCCCATCCTTCTTCGGCACATTGATGACGGATGACCCACATGGTGATGTACTCAATCAAATGAAACCTTGTTCCAATAGTTGTTGCAATTGTTTCTTCACCTCACTTGCTTCTATAACATACTGCCTATACACCCCAATATTTGGCAATGGGGAGTCTGGAAATAGTTGGATCGCATGCTCCAGTCCTATCTTATGTGGTAACCCTTCAAGCACTCAAAACACATCCTTGTATTCCTGTAACAACTCCTCCAATTATTGTTTATGTTTCTTAGTACACCCCTCCAGGGATGCCTTGCCTCTTATTTGTTGGAAAATCAAGGATATTATATTTGGATTTGATTCTCCTTTATTGATAATTACTTGTGAGTGTATTGGCTTATTTTACTTCTTTATTATCTTATCTTTCATCAAGCAATTCTACATACGTGAAGATCACAAAACAAGAGACACAAGATATAGGCACATGCCATGGAAAACCCCCCTCGAGGGGAAAACCTAGTCAAGATAATTCTTCCTTTCAATAGTATTCTTTGAGACTCCTTACCCTAGACCAAGATCAGTGCAATCTATCCAACCATTCACTTAACAATTTAGGCACCACAATGCCATGGACTAGATTCTTGACCAGGGAAATCTATCCAACTAGTCACTCAACAATTTAGGCACTGCAATGCCATAGAGTAGATTCCTGACAAGGGAAATCTATCCAAGTGGGACTAAGGTGGAATCAAGATTTCAACCCCTCTACATACCATCAACCTTACTTGCTAACCACCAACCCAAACATATAGTTGGGTATCCAAAACTGAGCTCAATAAACAACACCACCTTTTTAATTTAGGGATTCCTGACATCAGCACAGTGTGTCGGCCTGATGTCTCCTTAGGAAATGCTTCACTTGCAAAGCCTCAACAAATCTCTTCCATTTCTTTATCATCAACACAATCACCAATATATACCAAACCCAATAGGTTCCTTAAATATTTGAACTTCTTATCAGGAAGAGCCTTTGTCAGTATGTCTACTACCTATTTGTCTGTCAGAACATATTCTAACTTCACAATTCCATTCTGCACCAAGTTCCTACTAAAGTGGAACTTATTATTGATATTTTTCATCCTCGAATGAAAGAAGGGATCTCCAGACATATTTATAAAACTTTGATTATCACAGTTAATCACAATAGGACCCAGATACTTTTCTAACAAATCTCTCAGAAGCTTCCTTAACCAAACAACCTCTTTTCCTACTTCATGTGCAACCACATATTCTGCCTCAGCACTACTCAATGCAACGAGATCTTGCTTCCTAATGATCCATGAGATCATAGTAGCTCCCATACTAAAGCATCCTTTGATAGTGCTCCTTCCATCGGTCTCATTGCCACCCCAATCGAAGTCTGTGAAGCCAATTAGCTTGACTTACTCACTATCCTACTTTAGGAAGTGATCTATAGTTCCACGAAGATAACTCAACATATGTTTGGAAGTTATATAATGATCACGATGAGGCTCCAACTAAAATTGACTCAGAATGTTTACTACAAAACATATATCTAGCCTAGTATTTACAGAATACATTAGGGAACCCACCAACCGACGATATGAGGTAGGATCCGTGAGACTCAAGTTGGAGCTCCTCAAATTCTTGAGGTTGGTGATCATAGGAGTAATCATTGGCTTGGATTCCATCATCCCAATTTTTTGCAATAACTTGATGATGTACTTTCCTTGCCCCAAATATATCTCCCTAGGTCTCTGCCATACTTCTAGACCTAGGTAGTAATGCATCAGTCCTAGATCCTTCATCTCAAATTCAACTACCAACATCTTCTTGCATTCTTGAATTCTTTGTTCTACATCGGTGATGAATATATCATCCACATATATTAGAATAATTACCGCCTCATTATTCATGACCTTGACACATAGATTTGGATCAATAGTACTCTTCACGAACCCAATCTTGAGAAGATATGCATCCATTCTTGCATACCATTCCCTTGGTTCTTGCTTCAAGCCATATAGAGCCTTCTTGAGTCTGCAAACATGAGAGTCCCTGCTATTCACTTCAAATCCTTTAGGTTTTTCAATGTACACTTCCTCATCAATAGTCCATTCAGAAATGTGGTCTTAACATCCATTTCATGGATATTCCACCCCATTGTAGCGGTGAGTGAAACCAATGATCTAATGGTAGTGTACATTGCAGTATGTGAAAATGTTTTTTCATAATCAATTCCTTCCTTTTGAGAGAAACCCTTGCAATGAACCTTGCTTTGTACTTCTCTATTCTTCCATCAGTAGAATCTTTGATCTTATAGATCCACTTTGATGTGACAACCGATTTCTCACTAGGTTTAGGAATGATTTCCCAAACCCCATTCTTCATGATGGATTTATATTATTCAGGCATAACTTTCTTCCAATCCTCTTCATGCTCAGCTTCCTTGAATGTAGATGATTTGGATTCAATTAACTTTTTCATATATGTAGCATAACCAAAATACGTTTTCAGTTTCTTACTTTCCCAAGAGGACCCTTTCATGAATTCATGTCCTCTAGCATCTTCTAATGTAGAGTTCAACCAATTTTTCCTCTTCCTTTTGGTTTGGATAACCATCAATTGAATAGGCTCACTTAGCCCTTCTTCTTCATTATTTGTAGTAGAGTTCTCATGAACTTCATCTTCTTCAAATATGGGAACTTCTTCATCATCAGAACTAATAGGTATATCCTTTGATTTCTTGTAATCTTGATTCTCATCAAATATGACATCCCAATGTATCTTCCCTCCTTTATTTAGATTATATATTCTTTTGAAGAGAGACTATAACCAACAAATATTTCCTTGATGCTTGTCGAGTCCGACTTCTTTCACTTATCTTTCAGAACATGGACATATGCTAGACCTCCAGATATGCATAAACGATCCAAACTAAGCTTCTTTCCTATGAATACTTCCTTGGGTGTAGGATTACCAAGATTCTTATGAGGACTTCTATTTTTAACGTACACGGTAGTCATCTCTGCTTCACCCCATAAGAAATTTGGTAAATCTTGATCAAGGAGCATAGTTCGAATGCCTTATTCGATTGACCTATGCTTCCTTTTAGTCAATCCATTTTGTCCGTGATAGTAGGGAACAATGAGATCCCTCCTAATACATGCATACTTAGAATATGAAATAATCTCTTTAGAGGTGTATTGCCCATCATTGTCATACATTAGAGTCTTTATCTTATTTTTGGTTATTTTTTCTAACTCATCCCTAAACTCCTTGAACTTATCAAATAATTCAACTTTAGTTTTGAGTAGGTAGAGCCATGTATTCCTTGAATGGTCATCAATGAATGTTACATAGTAGAGATGACCTTCAAGTGTCTTATCAGACATGGGCCCGCATACATCGGAATCGATGAGATCTAATATTTCTTTAGATCTAGATTCATGGTGATGAAATGGCTTTCTAGTATGCTTCCCCAAAGAACATCCCTTGCACACACCTTCATGGTCTAACTTCATATCAGGAATACCATGAACCAGTTGACTAAGAGTAGGGATGACCCTATAATGAATATGGCCATACCTTCAATGCCATAGTTCAATGGGACTTATTTCCTTATGAACCAGAGCTTGAGGAGACGGAGTGATGACTCGGTAAAGGATTCCTTCATGAACTCCAATAACCATATATTTGTAAATACTAGATTTCTTTCCCCAAACAAATAATTTTCCATCAATAAAATCAATTCTTTCCCCTTTATATTCTAAATAAGAAATAGAAAGTAAATTATTTTTCAAACTTGAAACATAGAGAATGTTGTTGAGATGCAGCTTCGATCCACTGTCCAGCTTTAATGATGTAAATCCCATTCCTCTATCAACATATCTTTTGTTGTCAACCAATTCCACTGCATGAGAGGATGAATCCTTTGATAGTGTGTATAGTTTCCTACTTTGACCTATCATGTGTCTCGATGCTCCAGTATCAATGATCCATGCATTGTCATCAGTAAGAGATCATGTAAGGGTAGCCAAGAATCCATGACTCTTGACTTTGTTGATTAGGTAGTAGATGATCTTCTTGATCTATCTTCCAGCAGAGTTGAAACCCAAACTTATGTAGTTCACCAAGAATTCAAGCCAACAAAGTGATCTCCAACTTCTCTTGACCTTACCTCTGATACCATGTTAAAAAATCAAGGATATTATATTATGGTTTGATTCTCCTTTCTTGATAATTACTTTTGAGTGTGTTGGCTTCTTTTACTTCTTTATTATCTTATCTTTCATCAACAAATTATACATACATAAAGAACACGAAAAAAGGGACACAATATATAGGCACATTCCAGGGAAAAACCTCCCTCGAGGGGAAAATCCAGTCAAGATAATTCTTCCTTACAATATTCTTTGAGACTCTTTACCCTAGACAAAGACTAGAATTTCCCTCCACACCATGTCAGCCTCCAAGATATCTGACTATTTCCAGCAACTTCGACTCGGTAGTAGTTTCCAGCAACATGCAACTTAAAACAACAACAAAATCTTATGAGACTTCGATCTCCCAACCCATACCACAAACAAAGAAAGAGAGGCATCAAAAGTTCAATTTTCCTTTTCTCTAGAGACTCTCCCAAACTCACACTTATTTCTTCCTCCCGGAAACAGACTTCGCACTTCTCCAACTCTTCTTGAGTTATCAAACTTTCTTGAGAGTGAGTGCTCCAAATGACTTCAACCTCCAATATATATTCTTCTTGTGGGTCGAATGGGGGTCTTTAATTCGACTTGATCTTCCTTAGGCTAACATGAAGTGGAGGACATATAATTCATATTTGAATTGATACAAAACCTTTTTACATGATCCGAAAGCCCAAGAAGGGTCTCTTCAAATGTACAATGACCCTATGAACTCAATATAATGATGACCCAAGCATAAAACCCATTCTTTAATAAGTCATTGTTACAATAATAAAAATTATTTTCTTTATTATTTTGACAATTACATTGCATAATGAATCAAGTACATTATTGAAGACTTAACATAGTTACTTTTTCCAACATTATTGACTCCTCTGCATACCGACTTCTCTTAAAAACAATAAAACATACTTCTCGCTGGAACTGATCAATTTCTTGGTTTGGTTGGCACTTAGCAGTGAAATTTTTTACTCGCCTTTGTGCGCGTTCATGATGAACGA
Source organism: Pinus tabuliformis (assembly GCA_031772625.1). NCBI lineage: Eukaryota > Viridiplantae > Streptophyta > Pinopsida > Pinales > Pinaceae > Pinus > Pinus tabuliformis. Next base: position 547,966,721 of record CM062809.1, read on the forward strand.
TTTCCCATCCTTGAAAAGACGGTATTGGTTGGCTCTCCTCACAAATATTGCATCACACGTGTACATGTATGGAATTCCAAACATGACTCCACATACATCAAGGGGAACCACATCTAGGTCTACTTAACCGATAAAATCAACATTGTTAGCAAATCTAATTTTACATTGTTTAGTTACCTTAAGCTCTACAACTTTATTCACCCATCTCAATGGATATGGTTTTGGATGATCACGGCCTTCTAGCCGCAACTTCTTGACCAGCTCAGCTACAATGAGATTCACCTGTGATCGTGAGTCAAGCAGAGCATCAATCTTTGTCTTATTAACATGTATCTTTATATGGAAGAGTTTGGTCATTTTTTCTCTTCATGTTGTTGAAGGCTACTCATATTCACCTCCTTCTGAAATGATGTACAGATGATATTCTCATCGACATGTGAGATACTTTCAACTTGGTTACTCAAATCAGTGGCCATGAGATTCTTCTTCTTCTTCTTATCTTTCTTCTTGTTCTTCAGGTTTACCTCTGGATGCAACTTCCAACACTTCTCCTCTGTATGGCCATCAATGTTGCAGTGGTTGCTTGGATATTTACACTAGTGCATTTTTGGCTACCATATTCTTATATTTCCCCCTTTTTTCTTCTTCTTCCCCTCCTTAGAAGCTTCTTGTTGTTCCTTCTTCTTTGATCCACTTGATTTTGTTCTTTCAGGTATATGTTTTCCAGGTGTTGTGCCTGTACACAAGCCTCGTCCATTGTTTTGGGCTTGAAAAACATCACTTGCTCACACAGATGGCGGTGCAAACCCCCCAAATACTTGAGGAGTACGTTTGGGTTCTTTGGAGAGATACGCAACGTTATATTCATATTTTTTAATTTTGTGGTGTACTCCTGCACGCTTTGGCCTGAATGTTGCTTGAAGTAATACCACCGGATCCACTGGTCCTCCATGTACACAATGGAATAAACATTAGGGGAATTTTGAGGTCTAAAATGGGCCTCCTACGCAAATTATAAAATAATAGTGGAAATAATAAAATAATATTACATTACATCATCAAATTTTAGAGGGAAAAAAGAAAAAACTATTTTTTCAACTCGTATTTTCAACTTATCTCCCTATGGGTTTACTCAAATTTTGTGCGGAAACACTCGTTGGGTGCAAAATTTGATTCCTTATCTAAGGAGTACCCATGTTGCATACTTTTTATGGACCCTACTACAAGAAAAATGAGAAATACAAAAAATGTGATTGCAATCACGTTTTTTCATGTATTTCTCATTTTTCATGTAGCAGGGTCCATTGAAAGTATGCAACATGGGTATTCCTTGGATGAGGAATTAAATTTTGCATCCAACGAGTACTCCCGCTCGAAATTTGAGTAAAACATTAGGGAGATAAGTTGAAAATACGAGTTGAAAAAGTAGTTTTATTATTTTATTATTTTTATTTTTTTACTCCAAAAATGTTGAATCATCCCCCATGGTTGACATCATCATCTTGAATCCTATTGGTTCTTATAAATTTTATTTTGGTTGTACATTTTTCTTAGGAGGCCCATTTTAGACCTAAAAATTCCCCTAATGACTGTGACTTAATGAGGATTTTGAAATCCTCCCACTTAGTCTCTGGAGGTTCTCCCTCCAACCTCAAAGATTCTATGTGGCTCTCTCACCAAGTGAGTGCATGGCCCTCTAATTTCAGCCATGTGAATGATATCGTTTACCCTTCCTTGATCTAATGGACATTGAAATAAACTTTCATTGCTAAAACTAGTGGTTCAGCTTCATAGCATCGATATTGAATTTTGATATTGAATATTGAATTTTGCTTCCATTTTAAACAGGTATTGATTCATGACAATCAAATTGGGTTGATATTTTTCAGGTTCTTTCTTCAGTTGGTTCTTCATGTCTTTCTGATCCCCCTTCTAATTTGTCCTTTGTATTCGAACCCCCAACTTCTCCAAATATCCCCATCTTGTTTCTTAGGGCTACCATGAGGAGGTTTACATTGAGGCTTATATCTGTGACTTGTTGTTCAAGCCACGAAAACCTCACCTCTGAAGGATCACAAGGTTCATTTACAGATTCATCGACCATGATTGGGGTTTTACAATTTTTTGCCCCATTGATCTTGGTCCCTTGCAATCTCCATAAAATACCTGAAGAAACCCGCTCTGATACCAAATTATCTGTAAACTATGGTGGATATTCCAATGGATAGTTTGTCACAATATATATAACAATATTATATAAAAATATGAAGTTCTACACTATTACAATTTTATTTAATTTCTAGATATGTAGATTTTACTGTAATTAGTGCATGCATGTGAATGGAAATTATGCAGAAAGGTAGAGAATGAAAAAATAATCTCACACACACATAAGACACAAGATATTCTCTTTGGGAAATCCTTTTGGGAGAAAACGCAACTAGAAGGTGAGGTTGCTTCGCTCTCTTTCTCTATCTGGAAATATGGTTGTAGGTACAAAAAAGTAATGTATGTGGCCCGTGGGTTACTATAGTGGATAGATCCTCTGTATCTTTTCTGCCTCCTATCTCTCCTAACTATCTTTTTTAAGCTATGGAACAAAATGATCTCGAAATAATGGAATGGATCTTTCTCCTAGTGGCTTGATTATAACACAACCCAATAACCTACTAGTGGTTAATTTTGAATACATCAACTCGTAACTAGAGTTACAATATAGACTCTTCTATATCCTTTTACATCATAATCACGTGGCTAGCCCCTTTTCCATGAATAATGGGGATTGACGTGGCATCCTCTTGAACTATAGGTGTGAAAACAAGAAGGTCAACTTATGAGTGGCATAACGGTTGCATACAGACTTTGATTGATGTGATTCTTGCATTGTTGGAAAGATCTCTCTGTGTATAATAACATGAAATGGTGCAAAATTATGGTGGAAAATTTTTACCCATAGAAAACTTTATTTTATGCCTAAAAATTCTCTTGGAAGGTTTCATACCTCGTTTTGCCAAACTGGGCCCCACTGGTAAAAATGGTCTCGTGAGTAGATTCCTCCAGATTTTCCTCTCCAAATGCATCAATATGGATGAAAAACAATACAATTATCCAATCCAGATAAGATAAATCCCTTATTATATCCTATGGAGGGGAAAAAAGCCATTCCATAATTAATTAGTCAAAAATATATATCAAATGAGTAGCATTTATTGTGGCATGTACAAATATAATGGTAAAAAATCCCTTAATGATGCCTCTTCTCCATAAATGAAGTGAAAATCAATATTTGTGTTTCATCGTCCAACCTCCAAAGGCCCTTCAATAGTTCTTGTTGCTCCAATAAAATATCCTTTGTCCATACAAAGTGGGCGCATAAGCCGCATACACCCAAAACATCACATAAGAGGCTTCCCTAAACTATCTTCAAGCACAAAGATAGGGTTCCAGGGAACAATATACATATATCCTTAAAGTGACATCCAATGATAAGAAAAATCCCACTAGCAAAGGATAGCACATTTGATTATTTCCCTCAATTTAAAGTGGAAAAATTGATCTTCAAAGTGGACACTTCGAACATTCAAAGGCCCTTCTGAATTTTATTTCTCCACATGTATACAATCAATGTCTATGCGTGCATATGTGAGGGCTTCAGATTGGGTATTTTTCCTCCAAATCGCTAAACCATGCCAACAAAACCTCAAATTTTCTTTTGTGGATAAAAGGATTGCAATGATACTTCTACCCCTTCATCATGCAAATTTATTGTAAAATCAACCCTGACTTGACATCAACTCAATTTCTTCTAAGGGTTGGCTCAAAATTCTCTTTAATTAAAAATTACCCACACAAGTTGGCCATGGATATACTTTAGTGAAATTTATAGGATAAGTTGGCTCCACAAACCTTTATTCATGTTGGTTCCAACCCAAATTTTATATAGCTTTTCACTTCCATTTTTTTAGTTTCTCAATGGATATGTGGTACAAAAAATAACTAAAAATACCTCAGAAAGAAGTATCCTTTCTTTTTGTTTTCTAAATTAGTTGGTATATATTAGATCACAAAATTACATAGAGTTACAAAATGGATCTCCTATTTTCAAAAGATTAGAGAAATGCAGGCCAGTCAAAACAGAAACTGCATACAAGGCCTTAAGGAGCACGAGGCCTGCCACTTTTGAACTGAAACTACCCAAACAGAGCCTGGATCAAACAAAGATCGACACGAGTAATGGCCAACCACACAGGGTTGCCAGACAAAACTAGAGTCAAAACTGACATAGAGGGCTTCTGAATGGCCCGTCGTATTACATTAACAACAGACACTAGAAAGAAAACAAAACAACAGAGGGCAGATTGTAACCCTTTGTAGAAACCTACCTCCTAGGTGCTCACTGGTCGATTTCTACATCGTCATGAGGAACAACAACACTTGGGCCAGCTTCCTCACCTTCCTTGGGAGCATGCCGGGACTTGTGGCATTTGACAGTGGTAGTTTTGAAATCGTCCTTCTAGATATCCACAACAACATTAGTCCCTTGGCTGATTGAGATGTTAAAGAGCCTAATGAAGGCTCCCAGGCTCTGAGACAACATTCTCAGTTCCTCAGTGAGTGATTTCATGTTGATTTCCAATTTGTCTAACCTCGCAGAATTCTTGGCTGAGGCAAGAGAAGTTGCATAGTAGGCATCTTTCATGGTAGCTCCTTGCATGCTCAATGCTTTGGCGAGCATGGTTTTCATTCGCCAGGCCTCACTCTAAGTTCTCAGGAATTGAGTGGCCCTGGTGGCAGGAGTGCCCAGGTCCTCGAGCCAATCAACTTCCTCACCGATAGTATTGATGTTCAGACCTTCCTGGGCTTCGTTCACCTTAACTTGTAGTTCTTCAATATCCTTTTTTCCCTTTGTGGAGACCGAGGCCTCATACATCTCCCGGGCTCGTTTCAAATCCCTAGTCGCTCTAGCACTTCTATTGACTCTGTTCGCCATAATGCTAATGCAGATACCGGCGATTGATAAACAGGTTCCTATATACCACACAGTGCGCACCGGGCTTAGCTCTGAGAGATATCTAGGGCAAGTGCAAATAATTCTGGAGGTCTGTGTATTTATAATTGAAGGTGCAATGTGAGGGTTCTCGACCCCAGGCAGAGCCTCCTTAATTCCTTTATTCCTGACAGCTATGATCCCCATCAGTTTACTGATTGCCTTTTTCATGATCACAGTCGATTACAATCATATTGCCACACTTATTCCTGCCGAAACTAGGCCACGTGTCCTCTGATACGTGATGTGTGATCTGACCTACATCCTTGTGATGGATCTTCCCCCCCTCCCGATATGAACCATAGGCCTCCCATTTGCGGTGCCATATCCAAGCATTATGAATTCGGGTATGGACAATTATGACTAGCTTCATAAATTAATGATGAGTCGTCCCATGGATGTCGTTCCACTCTCTTGTCATGCCAGTAAGGTCTTGCCTGGAGAGTTGTAAACATCTGTCCCGAAGATCCTCACATGCAACGTCCTGCCAACAGGTGTCCAATTTATCATTTCGAGGGTCGACTCCGTGGTTTGCAAGACAATCCGCCATGGCATTTGCATTTCACCTGATGGCCTGCAGAACCACCCCATCGAGAACTAAAAGATGTTCGGCTATGAGTTCTGTTACTTTAGCTAGTCTCCAGTGCTTCATGACCTTTTCAGGCCGCGTACCAGTTTGTAATTTTCTTGCTGCGTTGATAGCTAGGAGCGAATCTCCTTCCACCACTGTAGCCCCTTTCCCCAAGCGAATAAGGATTTGTAAACCTTGCTCTAATGCCGCGAATTCGGCCTCATTGTTGGTAGCTTCCCCCATAGATTGACTGAAGATGTGAATAATTTCTCCATTGTTGTTTCGTATTAAACCTCCTAGGCCTGCAGGTCTTGGGTTGCCCCAAGAGGCACCATCAAAATTTAACTTGTAAAATCCTGGTTGAGGAGGTTGCCAGGAGACTGGAGAGGAAACAGGAAGATGTCTCTGCACTTGAGAAACGGTAGCAGTGGCAACAATTATCCCAAAAAACTGCAGAATTTGCCTATCATTTGTGGATGGCTCGAGCTCCTGTTCTGCTTTACACCTAGTAAGGGTTGTCTCATGCATGTTTTGCATGATACTCGTTTTAATGATTTCTAGCGGCCTGGATTCTTTTTGAAAAATTCTTCTATTCCTTTCTTTCCAAGTAGACCAGACTATGAAACCAGGGCTTAGTTTCCATAGGATGTTTACTATGTCACAACTGGAATAATTGGTTCTCCAATTTTCTATGCTATCCTGTATAGATTCTCTGATTCTGTCTGTCTGTTTAAATATTTCCTCCATCCAAATCTAGAGTTGATTGGTCCATTCACAGTTGTTGAGGAGGTGATTCATCATTTCCTCTTCTCTCTCACAGAGGGGGCATCAGGATGGACCCTTGAAACCTTTTTTGCATAGGTTCTCCCAAGTAAGGATCCTGCGGTGCATTAAGAGCCATAGGAAGGTTTTAATCTTCGGCCAGATGGTTGAGTCCCATACATTGTTGTGCCAATTCACTTTCCTTTCTTGATCCCTGTCTTCTAAATACAGTCTGGCTTCCTTCAGGGTGAAGGTGCCCCCATCAAGTTTGCCCCATCTCAGTTGATCTTTATCCTGAGAGTAACAAATCTTCCTTTTATCCAGACAAGATTGCAGGGATAAGAGAATGTTATTCATTCCATCTTCCTGTGGGTTATTGTTTATGTCCCAATGTCTCCAGTTCTGGTCCACATTATTGTCTTTCCAATACTGGTTCACCATGAATTTTCCTTGACCTGGTACCTTTGATGCAGGGGGAGATAGTTTGGACTCTCAAGCTTGGGGAGTTGCTGCCAAGCATCATACCAAAAGAGAGCAGTGGTACCATTACGTATTTCCTAGAAACAATTTTGTTGAATAATGTTTCGGTTAGCCTTAGCTAGGTTCCAAATGGGAGAGCCTGCTGGAGGGTTGGTCAATCAAATTAGATCCTAAGGGTTCCAGTTTCCAGCATACTTGGCTTTCCATAGCCTGGCCCAGGGTGTGTGTGGTTCTTTAACCCACCTCCACCAGAGTTTGGCTCCACATGCTTTGTTAACTATATCCAGGTCTAGAAGTCCCAAACCACCCAGAATCCTGGGTTTACAGAGTTTCTCCCACACTACTAGGGCCCATTTTTGTTTATCAGAGTTTCTCGACCATAGGAAGGTTCTTTGAATGTTTCTGATCTTCTGGAGAACTCCTTTGGGGGCCGGAAGAATGGAAAGCATATACTGAGGGATGGCTTGTAGGACAGCCTTAGATAGGACAAGCCGGCCAGCGAAGTTAAGGACTCTATTAGTCCAGTGTTTGCTTCAGTTTTCGAGGTTAGAAATTAGCTTCTCCCAATGGATCTTTTGCCAAGGTTTATCAGTTAGAGGGATTCCTAGATACTTAGAAGGAAGGTTTTGCCTTTTGAACCCAAGGATAGCGGTGAGATTTTTCTGGATTGCTAAGTGAGTATTGAAGAAGAAAATGGAGGATTTGTCCAGATTAAGGTCCATACCTGTAGCTTTACTGAAGAGATTGAGAATGGTTTTGAAACCTTGAGCTTCCCGAATCGTTGGGGACCCATGGAGCATGGTGTCATCCACAAATTGCTGGTGAGTAGTGGCTGGGCAAGATGGCTCAGGTTGGAGGCCCTGTATTGAGTTTTCCTCTATTGGGTCCCTATAATACTAGTGATTACCACATTACTATTGTAGTTGCACCCCTTATTTATATTGTTGTGCCCATATTACCCCCATGTTGTTATTTCTGTGCCCCATAGAATCCCTCTATTGTTATTTTTGTGGCTTTATATTATTATTGTTAGGTCGGCTGGATTATATTGTGACTCCTTAGACTCCTATATATAGAAAGGAGGTTTTGTCATTTGTATCATCCAAGAATTGTTCATTTATGTAATGTAAAGGAGGTTTCCCCCTCGAAGAGGCTGAATTCTAAGGCGTTGATCTATCTTTTCTATCTTTTCTTGAGCTGGTTTCATAACATTTGGTATCAGAGCTTTGGATTCTAGGGTTTCGCTGCTCCAAACAGGTCATCGTGGTATTTTCGCTATAACTTTTTTCTGTAACGTTTCAGAAGTCGCAAAAAAAACCCATTTGAGAAGAAATTGCGCTGAACCTTGGGTCCGAATTTCAGAGCTTTTCGCGCGATATTTGCGGAGATATGATCTGAGGAAGTTGGTCTTTTTGCAGACTCCTGAATTACATTCAAAACAGGTGACCTGGGGAAAATCGTCATAACTTTCTCTCTGGGGATCGGATTGAAATTTCGTAAGAAGGTACAGAAAGAGGACGGACTGTAGTTTCTTGTATGTGAGTTTCAGATCCAAAGGTTGAAACAGTGACTCGTGGCACGTCGTACAAGTTCGCTCTACTGAACTAGTCTAAAAGCAAGTCACTGTGGGAGATTTCACATAACTCTTCCTTGGAGAATCCAATTTGGGTCAGACTTGTGGCATTGGAAAGAGGACGCAGAAGGCTACTACAGGTTGCAATTTCAGAACTGGATGATCTGAAATTACAGAGATACATCAGATTCAATATCAGGCTTCTATAAAGTGAAAAAAGGTGTGTAGTTTTTTTTTAAATTTTTGTGTAAGCTTGGTTTAACGGAATTCAAAGGGCATAGTAAAGCATTATTATCGGTAACTGATGCCCCGAGGAAAGAAAATGCAAACACCTAGTAAGGAACCTGAAAGCTCTAGCATGACTCATGAAGAAGAGGAAGAAATGCTACATGATATATCAAAATTACAAGAACAAGTGCAACTAATGTCACGCTCACAAAAGCTAACAGAAGCTAAGATAAATGATGTGGAATCTAAGATAAATGGCGTGGAATCTAAGATAAAGGGCATGGAAGCTAAGATGGATGATTTGAAGATGGATTTGAAGACAAACATGGCGGATTTGAAGACAGATTTGAAGACAGATTTAAAGACAGACATGGCAGATTTGAAGACAGATTTGACAAATTTTCTACAAGAAATACTTACTAATGGTGAAAAGGGTGTAAAGGAAACTCATGATGTGAACAAAAGTAATGTTAATCATGATTCCATAGACTCTAATGTTGGATCGAAGACCCACCATATTCCAAAAATCGATATGAGGAAGTTTGATGGCAAGGATCCCGCCACATGGATATTACAGATGGAGCAGTTCTTCGATCTCAATAATGTGCAAAACACACAAAAGGTACGTATGGCAACTTTATATTTGGAACCAAATCAGTTTGTATGGTATCAATGGCTTTGCTCTCGTAAAAAATTTATCACTTGGGCAATTTTTACGGAAGAATTGATAGCACATTATGAGGATACAAAAAGCAACACTTTTTTTAGCCAATTGATAAGTCTCAAACAAAAGGGTTCAATAATGGAGCACATTGAGGAGTTCCAAAAATTGAACATAAGGGTAAAAGATATTCCAGAGGAGCATAGGATTGATGTGTTCATAGGGTCTTTAAAGGATAATATCCAACATGATGTTCGCCTTTGGGAACCTGATTCATTAGAGAAGGCATTCAGGTTAGCAAGAAAAATGGAAAGCAAAATTATGGCAACTAGGAAGCATACCACTCACAACTATAAAGACGGAAGTGTTGTTGCCCCTAGTCTTCCACAACCTATAAGGTTGACACCACAACAATTGGAAGAAAAAAGAGCAAAAGGGCTTTGTTACAGTTGTGATAGCAAATACACTAAAGGTCATAAGTGTGCTGAGAAGAAATTATTCTACATAGATTGTGAAGAGGAAGAAGAAAAGGAGCAAGAAAGGTCAAAAGAAGAGGATATACTCCAGGAACAAAGCCTAGATGAAGAACAAATAAATCCGACCATATCTTGTAATGCATTGGCGGGAATTACCACTCCTCAAACCATCAAGATAGAAGGACAAATCAAGAAGAAAAAGGTAATAGTGTTGATTGATTCAGGAAGCACCCACAATTTTATTCATTGTAGGGTAGCAAAAGAATTGAATTGCTTCCTATATCCAGCACCAGAGTGTCAAGTGATGATTGCAAATGGAGGAACAATAAATTGCTCTGGAAAGTGCCATAATATCAAGCTATCCATGGGAGAATATGTATTGACTAGCCCAATGCTTTCCATTCCAATGGGAGGTGCTGATGTTGTACTAGGAGTCCAATGGCTACAATCCTTGGGTACAATAGCTTTTAATTTTCAAGAACTTTTCATCAAATTTTCTATGGAAGGAAAGGAAGTTGAATTAAGGGGTATTGCAGGGAAACCAGGAAAGATAATCAGCTCTAATGGTATGACAAAGCTTCTAAAAAAGGAGCAAAGAGGTGTAATTGCACAATTATGTTCGCTAGATGTTTCCACATTGGAATCATCTATTTCTCCAGATCTCCAAAAAGTCTTGGACAATCATTCCAAGGTATTTGAGACTCCCAAAGGTCTCCCACCTATGCGTGATCATGATCATGCTATTCATCTGATTCCAGGAAGTGTTCCTCCAAACATCAGGCCGTACAGATATCCCTATGTCCAAAAAAGTGAAATTGAACGTATGGTTGCAGAAATGCTAGAGGCTGGTATAATTCAACCGAGTCAAAGTTCTTTCTCTGCTCCAGTAGTATTGGTGCACAAGAAGGATGGATCATGGCGCATGTGTCCGGATTATAGGGAGCTCAACAAGCTCACTATTAAAGATAAGTTCCCCATTCCTGTCATTGATGAATTACTGGATGAATTGCATGGATCAATTTACTTCACCAAGTTGGATCTTCGTTCGGGATATCATCAAATCAGAATGAAGATTGAAGACATTCCAAAAACGGCATTTAGAACTCATGAGGGTCATTATGAATTTTTGGTCATGCCTTTTGGCCTTACCAATGCACCTTCAACATTTCAAGGTTTGATGAATTCAATTTTCAAACCATTCCTTAGAAAATTTGTGTTAGTATTTTTTGATGATATACTAATCTACAGCAAGTCTTGGAAGGATCATGTTGAACATGTTGACAGGGTGCTACAACTATTGGAGGAGAAACAATTATATGCAAAAAGATCCAAATGTTTCTTTGGAGTCCAGGAGGTGGAATATTTGGGTCATATTGTATCTCATGAAGGAGTTAAGGTAGACCCTAGCAAAATTAAAGCCATTAAGGAATGGAAAATCCCCACATCCATAAAGCATCTGCGAGGATTTCTTGGGTTGACAGGGTATTATCGCAAGTTTGTTAAGAATTATGGGAGAATAGCACCTCTAACAACATTATTGAAGAAAGATGCATTTTCATGGACTCCGGAAGCAACAAAGGCCTTTGAACATCTTAAAGAGGCAATGTGCCAAGCACCGGTCTTAGCTACACCGGACTTCACAAAAACCTTTATTGTGGAATGTGATGCTTCAGGAAATGGAATTGGTGCTGTTCTAATGCAAGATGAAAGACCCATTGCTTTTGAAAGTCGTCCAATCAAGGGAAAGTTTTTAAGCAAAGCTATTTATGAGAAGGAAATGTTGGCAATACTCCATGCACTTAAGAAATGGCGACCCTACCTAATGGGAAGACACTTCAAGGTAAAAACGGATCATGATAGCCTTAAATACTTTTTAGAACAAAGATTATCCTCTGAAGAGCAACAAAAGTGGGTCACAAAGATGTTGGGTTATGACTTTGAAATCATCTACAAAAAAGGGAAGCAAAATGTGGTGGCAGATGCACTCTCAAGAAAGGATGAGGATGTGGAAGCATTGTTGTGCGCCATTTCTATTATCCAACCAGATTGGATAAACGAAGCAAGGGAGGAATGGAAGAATGACGAAGAAGTGTGGGCACTTATTCGAAAGCTACAACAAGATTCCAGTACGTCTGATACATTTAGCTGGCAAAATGATTCGTTATGGTACAAAGATCGCTTATACCTCTGTAAGAATTCCCAGCTAAAACAAAAGATTCTTATGGAATTGCACACTTCTCCCTTAGGAGGGCACTCAGGATTTTTAAAAACTTACCACAGGGTTAAGAAGGAATTTTTTTGGGATGGCCTTAAATCAGATATTCAAAAGTTTGTGGCGGAATGTTTGGTTTGCCAACAAAATAAAGTTGAAACAATTAAGACACCGGGTCTATTACAACCTTTATCCATTCCAAGCCAACGTTGGGAGGAGGTTTCAATGGATTTTATCACAGGTTTACCCAAGTCTGAGGGAAAGAGTGTCATCATGGTGGTAGTTGACAGACTTACCAAGTATGCACACTTTTGTGCATTATCACATCCATTTAAAGCCAGTACAGTTTCTACTGCATTTATGGAAACAATTCAAAAGCTACATGGAAACCCAAAGATTATTGTAAGTGACAGAGATCCCATTTTCACTGGAAATTTTTGGACAGAATTATTTTCTTGTCTTGGTACTCAGTTAGCTCATAGCTCATCTTATCATCCTCAATCTGATGGGCAAACTGAGATAGTAAACAAATGTTTGGAAGGATATCTTCGTTGCTTTGTATCTGATAAACAGACACAATGGGTCAAATGGTTGCCTCTGGCTGAATGGTGGTATAACACTTCCTTCCATACAGCAACAAAAATGACCCCATTTATGGCACTTTATGGGTATCAACCACCATCCATCACATCATATTTAAGAGAAAATTCTAAGGTTCAGGCAGTGGAACATCACATCGAACATCAACAACAAGTCCTCCAACTCTTAAAGGATAACCTCGTGTTGGCACAAAATAGAATGAAACAACAGGCAGATCAACATCGCAGTGAAAGAAGTTTTGATGTAGGTGATTGGGTATTCCTACGGCTACAACCATATAAGCAAATGTCCCTAAAGCAAGCTAAGAAGGATAATAAATTATCACCAAAGTATTATGGTCCGTACAAGGTGTTGCAAAAGATTGGTACTATGGCATACAAATTGGAGCTTCCTGCAGCTTCTCGATTGCACCCAGTTTTCCATGTTTCATGTTTAAAGAAGGTTATAGGCGACAAGCTCCCAGTTCAAACAATATTGCCAGAACTTGACGAGGAAGGAAAAATTATATTGGAACCGGAAGCAGTCACAGAAACAAGAACTCGACAGCTACGAAATCGATCAATTTCAGAGTATCTTATCAAGTGGAAGAACTTATCCGCTGAAGATTCCACATGGGAGGATGAGAATTTTATGCAGAAGTATCCAGAACTACTCAAGCGTTGAGGACAACACTTTTTTGAAGGAGAGGGGCATGTTGGGTCCCTATAATACTAGTGATTACCCCATTACTATTGTAGTTATACCCCTTATTTATATTGTTGTGCCCCTATTACCCCCATATTGTTATTTCTGTGCCCCATAGAATCCCTCTATTGTTATTTTTGTGGCTTTATATTATTATTGTTAGGTCGGCTGGATTATATTGTGACTCCTTAGACTCCTATATATAGAAAGGAGGTTTTGTCATTTGTATCATCTAAGAATTGTTCATTTATGTAATGTAAAGGAGGTTGCCCCCTCGAAGAGGCTGAATTCTAAGGCGTTGATCTATCTTTTCTATCTTTTCTTGAGCTAGTTTCATAACATCCTCGTTCGCATTTTTGATGATACGAATCAGGCCTTCCATTAGGATGACAAAAAGGAAAGGAGAAATAGGATCTCCTTGACGAATACCTCTGGAGGGAGCAAAGGGGAAGGTGGGAGCTCCATTGACTAGGATAGAAAATCTTGGGGATTTGATTAGGGCTAGAATCTAGTTGATCCAGCGTTGAGCGAAACCGAAGGCTTCCAAAATGGCTTCTAGATACCTCCAACTAACTTTATCATAGGCTTTTGAGAGGTCCAGCTATATGATCATACCTACTTTTTTCCGGGATTGAAGAGTGTGAACCATTTCCTGAGCTAGCAGGACATTGTCCATGATTTGTCTTCCCTCCACATAGCCAGATTGCTCCTCTGAGATTATCCAAGGAAGAATAGGCTTCAGTCTATTGGCCATTACTTTGGAGATAATCTTATAGAGAACATTGCACAAAGCGATTGGTCGAAACTTTGAAGGCGTACTTGTTGCCTCCTCTTTGGGAATAAGGGCTATGAAGGTTGAGTTGAGGGATTTGAGTATGGAAGAAGATTTCCGAGAATCTTCCACCACCTCCCACACTTCCAGATGCACAATATCAAAAAAAGCTTTGTAAAAATCAATAGTGAAGCCATCTGGTCCTGGCACCTTTCCACTGGGCATTTCTTTCACTGCTTCTTCCACCTCTTCCATGGTTATAGGGCGGTCTAAAGATTTATTTTGATCTTCTGTTATTAACCTTGGAATGGAGGACATGACCTCCCTAATAGCTTCTTCCCTGTTTGTATCTAGTTCTGTTGCTATCTATCTAAAGTGATCAGTGAGGAGGGAGGAGATTTCCTTATGAGATTGGAGGGAAGTGACTTGTTCATCCTTCAGTCGGGTGATTTTGTTGGCACACCTGTAATCTATAGCTGAGCAATGGAAGAACTTGGTATTTTTCCCCTTCTTTGAGTCATTGAATGTGAGATTTTTGTCTTCGAAGTATCTCTTCCTACTAGCATCTATCATTCCACTTCTGCATAAGTGTTTGCTCTGTGTGAATGGCCTCCTGGGTGATGTCCCCTTAGAGCCAGTTTGTGTGGATTTGATCCAACTATTCCTCTAGGGCCTGCTTCTATTTGAAGATGTCACCGAAGACCTCCTAGTTCCAGGACCTTAGTCGAGCTTTGAGGTGTTTTAGTTTGGCTTGGAACCTCTACATTTTAGTGCCTCTGATGTTCAACGGTTTGTGCCACCAGTGTTTAATTTTTGAAGTGAAATCCGGATGACTTAACTAGAATTTCTCAAACTTGAAGGGTCTATTTTTCGGCATGCTGAGGATGGTTGTGTCCATGGTGATGGGCCAATGATCAAAGCCTCCACAAGGTATAATGTCCGATTCTACTATTACCCCTACTAGGAGGATGGCTTCTATAATAAGAAAGCGATCAAGTCTGAAGGTAATCTGCCTATCTCCTCCTCTTTTGTTATTCTAGGTGTATAAACCATTTTTGGGGTAAATATCCACAAGATTTGTTGTTCTGATGAAGCTGTTGAAGGCCTCTGCATCTCGATTTAGCATTCTAACCCCTCCTTTCTTTTCTGTTAGCGAGGTTATCATGTTAAAATCTCCACCATAGATTGCTTTAGCTATGGGATATCTGTGCTGCATTTTGGAGAGGCGATCTAGCATCACCAGTTTGTCTTCTAGTCTCTGGGGACTGTAAATGTTAGTACATAGGTATGTTTCAGAATCCCCTATGATTTGCATTTCCAGGGAGATGAACGATCTAGAAGCCTCTGCTGTGATGAGATGGAGGATATGAGGATTCCAGAGAGTAGCTAGGCCTCCCTCCATTCCATTCCCTTCCACTTCTATGTATTCCATTCTTTTGCCTAAATTTTTTCTTATCCCTTTCATTTTCTGACTGGAGCATTTTGTTTCTTGCAAAAAAATCATGTCAGGTTTTTCATTTGTGACTTTCTTTCTTAGAAGTCTTTGTTTTCTTTGGCTATTTAGCCCTCTAGCATTCCATGAGAGTATCTTCATGATTAACAGAGTTTTTTAAGAGAGAAGCATGAAAGCCTCAAGGGCTTTCATCTTACCTGAGTTTAGGAGCATCTGACCTAGCTCTTGAAGTGCCTCATTGTTCGTGTGTTGACCTCTCTTTTTCCTGTGTTTAGGATTGATATGATTTTGATGCAATCCTAGGGTTTTAACTCCCAGACCCTTAGATGAGCCAAAGCCTCTTTTCTGCATGTTCAGCTCTACATCTTGCCTTGCTAGGAATAGAGAGTTCACTCTGTCTACTTCCTCCTCTGGGATATGTTCCATTCCTTTTTTCTTCCACTGCTCTACCATGGTTAGGAGATCCATGCCTTCTCTTTCTAGAATGTCACTTAGATCCATATCCTCTGTCCCTGTTTCACTGACTATCATTTCCGCATCTTCCTCTACTTCTTCTGTGAGCGCTTGAAATAGTGGGGTGTCGTTTGTCTGACCTGGAATAGGATCTGGGGTTTTCTGTGCGGGATCATCCTTGTTATCCTGCGATAGGTTTGTTTCCTGGGGGGCTTCAGCTGCCTCCGTATCTGATCCCAGAACTTCAAAGGCATTGACTGTGCTTTTGATGGAGGTGTTTGTTTTGGGTTGATATTTCCTATTGGCTCTATGCCTACCCATAGGATGAGTAAAACCTTCCTGAAACTTACCTGAGATTTCTTTGGATTGCTCGATTGGCTTGTTCATTGGGCATTCCCTAAACAAGTGTCCATGTTCATGACATTTCCAGCACCGAAATGGGATTTGCTCATAATCTATAGCTTGAAAGAAAACTTCATCTCTGAATTCTAACCATAGACCTTCATGAAGGGCACCTGAGACATCCATCTCAACACAAATTCTTGCACAAGAAGTGTACCTTTTTTGCAGGGTTGCTTCCGAGGCTTTGATGAAGGTACCCAGCTTGTTGCCTATTTGCTCCAGCGCTGCAGGTCTCCAGTAATCAATGGGGAGGGAGAATAGGCGAATCCAAACAGGTACATGCTTGAAAGTCTCTCGTTCTGGTGCAAAGTTGGGTTTCCATGGTCTCATATATAGGCCTGCTGAAGCATAAAAGTAAGGTCCTCTATTGAAGATGCCATCCCAGTCATCTAGGTTCGTGAAAACTACAGTGAAGAAGCCTTTGGCTCCCAGGTGTAGCCTGACATCCCCTTTTGGCTTCCATTGTTGTTTGATCCACAGGGAGAGGGTTCTTTCTGTAGGCCAGAAGCCCATGAACTTATAGATCACCGCATGTACTGACATGTGGTCTCTGTAAGCCTGCATTTTCGAGTCATTTATAATCACACACAGGCTTTCCGTTGTTTTGTTCTTGCAGTGTCCCGGGTCGTTTTATTTTCTGGTTTTTGCAGCCGATCCTTCCATTTCTATTTCGTACTGGGGTAGAGCTTTAGCGTTCGCCGATTGTTCGTTTCTTCCTCCTTCTGCTTGTTGTGCCAGCTCCGGATTGGGGTTTTCTTTGTCCTTTCCTTATGAAATCCTGATGTCATCAATTTGTTTTTAGTTCTGGGTTTCCATAGTTTGCCCACCCATTTTTTACTTCTTGTTTAGCCCATCCTTTCCTGCATTCTTAGAGCTTGATATCTACACCCCTTCTAGTGGGGCCTTTCCTTTGGTCATCATTTCCTTCTTGTATGATGGGGCCCCATTGGACCCCGCTCTCCTCATTTGTTGGGCCAAGGCCTGCCCGCGCCAACAAAGCTCTTCTAACTTGGCTCTGCCCTCCACCAGAGTTTGTGACAGAGCTTCAAAAGCTCTGAACCCTAGCTCAGAAAATCCACCATTTACACACCTTCACCACCAATTGAAATCCACAAAGCGGTATCCTTATCAGTTATAGGTCTATACCAATTTTCTACAAGTATAATAGTTGAGGTAGTTGAGGCGCCTCTTATGGTCACCACCCTCATCAAATTTGGCAAGAAACTACATGAAGTTGGATCATTATCATGTGGTAGTAAACTTACAATATTATCCAACATACAACTATAACTAGATATCTTGCTTGTGGCCTTAATAACGACCATTATTTTGTAATATATATCAATCTCCATCAACATTATGTTTAGTAGAAACAAATTGGTTTGCATACAACATGCTAATAGCCACTTTAGATCCATAATATATAGCTAGATGGGATTGATATATCATAGGATTTGGAAATCCCAAATATTTAGTTACATCATAATTGCCACTAAAATTTGTAGCATGATAAACTATTGATGGAAGAGATTGGTATATTGGAGGATTTTGCTCTATTAATCCATTAGTCAAACCAAAATCATATGAAATAGCATAAACACTAGATATTGAAGCTAGGTCCATTGGATAATCTTGATTCCTTTTATAATTGTCTCCCTTGCTCCCTTTTATAATTGTCTCCCTTGCTCCCTTTATAGGTGTAGAAGGTTCTTTGAAATACAATTCATGTTTTATTAAAGTAGAATTGGCTCCTCTTCCTTGATATCTAAGAACATCATCTGCCTAATCATGCTACAAGTCACCTCTCACATTCTTATTTTCTTGGTCATTTGAAAAAAAACATGACTGGTCAATGTAACATAGACTATATGATTAGAATTAGCTAAAATATGTGAATAATTTCCAATCTCAAAAGTGTTTAAGTTTTAAGGATCCTTGACTTCAAAATTCTTCAATCATGTTCTAGGAAGTATCCTTGTCACTTGCAATCCTTTTTCTCATCCTACTTTTGCACAAAATCTACATCCTATGGCTTCCCTTAGTACCCAATTTTATCTTAAATAATTTTTTGAATAACATGATTGTTGACAAAGTCAATTATTGAATTTATCACTATGCCCTTTGATGACTTGAATCTAAAATCAGCTTAAGGATGGCCCTTTAGAACTAATATTTATAATGTTATTTTATTCCTCTTTTCCCAAACCATGTACATGATTAAATAAAATATTATGAAAGGATGGTTTGATAATCTAACACTCCCTATTAGAAAATATGATATGCACAATTTGGTGGATAGTTTGGGTTCAAGTAATTTGTGATCATAATTCTCACCTTGTTTCTTAATAAATTGGAATACCTTTCATAAAATTGATTACTTATAATATTGAGTGAAAGGACTTCTTGCATGCCATGGATTCTACTACATTATTTGTGGTAGTAGAGTGTATTCCCTTATTAGCATGCTATGACTTTACCACATTAATTGTGACTCAACTACATTATATAAAAATACAAAGATGGGCTCCCCATTTGTGATAATGTTCTTAACCTAGTGTGATGTATGTTTCCTTTTGAAGTTCCAACAAAATGTAATTTTCAAAAAGGGGTGTCTCTTTTTATGTATTATCCCTACTAAAAGGGGTTAAAAATGAAAAGGGTACACAAAATTCTACAACAAATCCAATAAACTAGTGGCAAAAACAATAATATACACCAAATATAATAAACCAATGGTAAAAGAAGTATTATACATACTCTTAGCCTTTATCCAAAATTCATTAAACATTTATCTTTGACCTATAATAAGGTTTAGGAAACAACCTACTATTTTAGAAGATAATTTGAAAAGAGTAGAAAGTTTTGTACCATATAATAGAGATACATTTGTATCCCAATATCTTAAACTATCCTCTACCCAAAAGTTCCTAAGATTTTATTTTAGAACAATAATTGACTCTACTTATAAAAAAATAGAAATTCAATTAAAACTAACCACCCCCTCCCCGCCCCCGCTCCCCCTTTAATTTCTCATGATATAATTATCCAAACATAAAATTCCTCACTGCGATATCAAGAAAGCACAGGAGAAAGGTTTTTCTATGTGTTCAAAGTGGAAGAAAAACTTCCAAGTGTTATTTCAAATAGCTCAATGCAATTCTTCTCCTGTAGGAGATTTTTTAGTGTCCTCACTCAAACCAAAAATAAGCTTTTTACAACCCCCTAACTTTTGTAAATCAAGTTAAACACCTAGATGCTTTCTTCTTATGATTTCCCCCTCCATTTTACTAGTACTTCTTATAACTTACATTTCTAGTCATAGTAACCTTATAGTGTAATTCTTCCTATATTTCATTTCGATTTTTTTCAAGTACCAAATTTCCCTAGGCTTCCATTTCTTTATATTCATCTTCCATTTCCTCCTCATCTCCTTCCTGATATTGATATAGATTCACAACATCAAAGATTGGGATACCCAATGCCTTTTGATAGTTCAATTTGCCAGGGATTTCTCTTGATTTGTTTTTTAATAAGACTTTGTAGGGAAAAATTATTTCTCATTTTAGTTTTTTATGTTCTCCTCAAGGGAACCATTGTTTATTCAATACTTCTATGTTCAAATATCTAGTTACAAACCCTATATGCCTTATGGAATGATCAATTTGAATGTTATTTTTATAGTTACTCTATTCTACATAATTCTTTATGTTGAAAATGTAACTAGCGTTGGTCTTCATAATGTAAATGTTTTATTGATGTATTTAGTATATTCATTATTATTACTTTATTTCTATTCAAAGAATTTCCTTCATGCTTATAGGGTCAATTGAGTTAAAAAAATTATTATGAGTCAAATACATGTAATTGAGTCAAACTATGATTTGGACTTCTTGTAAGAAAAAGAAAATTATTTTGTCTTAAGTAAAAAGTGTAAAAATTCCCTACACAAACCAATTCATCCCTCCTGGACAAGTCAGACTAAAGAGGAAGCTATTTGACCTCCTGGACATGTATAAATACGAGGTGATTCGACCTCATTTGATCGCTACTCCAACACATCAATTTTTGTGCCAAGAAAAGAAGAAAAACTAGTGAAGTCAAAGGAGAGAGAAGGAGGTCAGAGGAGAGAGAAGAAGAATTTATTTCTTTCCTAATTCTATTCACACATGAGAGTTTTCATGAGGTTGATTCTGTGATATTGCAAGCCCGAAATTTCAGGGGCTGAAATTTCAGGAGATGACTAGATTTCAGAGATTTGAATAGCATTGACTTTTGTTGAGTTTTAATTGTTGAGGAGACTTGAAGGAGGTGTAAATTTGGATAATTGTGGAAGTATTGGCCTTGGTATTTGGTCTTGGATATATAACTTTGATTTGATTCTACAAGAAGAGAATTTTTAGGTTTTCTCCCTTGTGGGGTTTTGCCTTGACCTGAAGCCTAATTTTTGGTGTTCTTTGTCTCTTGTGATCTTCATGTTTTGTACATTTTTGGTAATTCTTGATGAAATAATATAAATTTAATCAGAAGCCAACAAACATTCACAAGTAATTATCAAGTTAAAATAAATCTACCCTAATCTATAGGCATCTTGATTTCTCAACATGGTATCAGAGCTAAGGTAAAAGGAAGGAAATTTGAAGATCACATCATGTTGGTAGCTTGAAGACTAATGCAGTAGTTATCTCTCCCTCTATCAAATCAAAGGAAGAAGACTTGAATTTGATCATATTTGTAGCAGCATGTCTAGAGCATAAGTCAGAATCATTTGGTGACCTAAACAAGGTTTTGTGCCACATATCGTAATATCTATGACGATTTGACCAAACCCTGAAGCAGCTATCCAATCTCTATGGTAATCATATATTGCATAGATCCGAGTTCGAGAAAATGACCCGAAATATATAGCATCAAAAGAATGTCAAGAAGGTCTGAAACAAAGTCAATATTATATCTCCATATAAAGGACGAATGTATAGAGACCAAAAATCTAAAATGAAAACTTGAAGAATAATTTTTGTGATCAAGACCAAGCATAGGACACCATTAATTAATATTTTCTAAGGAAAGTTGAATTAGGTACATTTCCATGGTTATCTTCTATAGGAAAATGAAATAATGGCAAATTAAGGATCACAAAGCAATCAAATTCCTTGTGGTATTGAAAGAAAACTATAGTGGTGTGACATCAAGTTAAAACAAAAGGAATTGCATTACATCTCTATTATCTTAATTGTTATCTTTGTGAATAATTTGAAACTCTTTGTGACACTATGGTATGAGAAGCATACTGATATAAGAGTCTCCTATGAAAACATTTTTTATGTAATATAAGCTATTTGTCAAAGTTACTTGTGGCATCTTATGACATTATGTAATCTAAGCATATATTTTCCTCCAAAGAACCTCCACATAGTCAGTCAAGTATTTGAACTAAAGAAGGAAAAAGGATGGATCTGAAAGAGAACTACGATCAAGTATCTATGATAGGTCCCTATAATACTAGTGATTACCCCATTACTATTATAGTTGGATCCCTTATTAATATTGTTGTGCCCCTATTGCCCCCATATTTTTATTACTGTGCCCCATAGAATCCCTCTATTGTTATTTTTGTGGCTTTATATTATTATTGTTAGGTCGGCTGGGTTATATTGTGACTTCTTAGACTCCTATATATAGAAAGGAGGTTTTGTCATTTGAATCATCCGAGAATTGTTCATTTATGTAATGTAAAGGAGGTTGACCCCTCGAAGAGGCTGAATTATAAGGCGCGGATTTATCTTTTCTATCTTTTCTTGAGCTGGTTTCATAACATTTGGTATTAGAGCTTTGGGATTCTAGGGTTTCGCTGCTCCAAACAGGTCATCGTGGAATTTTCGCTATAACTTTTTTTCTGCGACATTTCAGAAGCTAAAAAAAAAAACCATTTGAGAAGAAATCATGTTGAGTCTCAAGTCCAAATTTCAGAGCTTTTCGCGCTATATTTGCGGAGATATGATCCGAGGAAGTTGTTCTTTTTGCAAACTCCTGAATTACATTCCAAACAGGTGACCTAGGGAAATCATCATAACTTTCTTTCTGAGCATTGGATTGAAATTTTGTAAGAAGGTATAGAAAGATGATGGACTGTAGTTTCTTTTGTATATTTTTCAAAGCCAAAAGTCGAAACAGTGACTCATGGCATGTCGTACAAGTTTGCTCTACTGAACTAGTCTATAATCAGGTCACTGTGGGAGATTGTGCATAAATCTTTCTTGGAGAATCCAATTTGGATCAGACTGGTAGCATTGGAAAGAGGACACAGAGGGCTACTCAGGTCACAATTTCAGAACTGGATGATCCAAAATTACAGAGATACATCAGATTCAATATCAGGCTCCTACAAAGTGAAAAAAGGTGTGTAGTTTTTTTTTAAATTTTTCCGTAAGCTTGGTTTGAAGGAATTCAAAGGGCATAGTAAAGTATTATTATCGGTAATTGATGCCCCGAGGAGAAAAAATGCAAACACCTAGTAAGCAACCTGAAAGCTCTAGCATGACTCATGAAGAAGAGGAAGAAATGCAACATGATATAGCAAAATTACGAGACCAAGTGCAACAAGTGTCACTTGCACAAAAAGGAACAGAATCTGAGATGGATGGTTTAAAGAAAGATGTAGAAGCTAAGATGGATGGTTTAAAGAAAGGCGTAGAAGCTAAGATGGATTGTTTAAAGAAAGGCGTAGAAGCTAAGATAAATGACGTGGAAGCTAAGATGGATGATTTGAAGATAGATTTGAAGACAGACATGGAAGAATTGAAGATAAATATGAATAAGTTGCTACAAGAAATGGTCACTAATGGTGAAAGGGTAGTAAAGGAAATTCATGATGATAACAAAAGAAATGTTAATCATGATTCCATAGACTCTAATGTTGGATCGAAGACCCACCATATTCCAAAAATTGATATGAGGAAGTTTGATGGCAAGGATCCCGCAACATGGATATTACAGATGGAGCAATTTTTCGATCTCAATAATGTGCAAAACACACAAAAGGTACGTATTGCAACTTTATGTTTGGAACCAAATCAGTTTGTATGGTATCAACGGCTTTGCTCTCATAAACAAATTATCACTTGGGCAATTTTTACAGAAGAATTGATAGCACATTATGAGGATACAAAAAGCAACACTTTTTTTAGCCAATTGATAAGTCTCAAAGAAAAGGGTTCAATAATGGAGCACATTGAGGAGTTCCAAAAATTGACATAAGGGTAAAAAATATTCCATAGGAGCATAGGATTGATGTGTTCATAGGGACTTTAAAGGAAAATATCTAACATGGTGTTCCCCTTTGGGAACTTGATTCATTAGAGAAGGCATTCAAGTTAGCAAGAAAAATGGAAAGCAAAATTATGGCTACCAAGAAGAATACCAGTCACAACTATAAAGATGGAAGTGTTGTTACCCCTAGCCTTCCACAAACTATAAGGTTGACACCACAACAATTGGAAGAAAAAAGAGCAAAAGGGCTTTGTTACAGTTGTGATAGAAAATACACTAAAGGTCATAAGTGTGCTGAGAAGAAATTATTCTACATAGATTGTGAAGAGGAAGAAGAAAAGGAGCAAGAAAGGTCAAAGGAAGAGGATATACTCCATGAACAAAGCCTAGATAAAGAAGAAATGTATCCGATCATATCTTGTAATGCATTGGCTGGAATTACCACTCCTCAAACCATCAAGATAGAAGGACAAATCAAGAAGAAAAAGGTAATATTGTTGATTGACTCAGGAAGTACCCACAATTTTATTCATTGTAAGGTAGCAAAAGAATTGAATTGCTTCCTATATCTAGCACCAGAGTGTCAAGTGATGATTGCAAATGGAGGAACGATAAATTGCTCTGGAAAGTGCCATAATATCAAGCTATCCATGGGAGAATATGTATTGACTAGCCTAATGCTTTCCATTCTAGTGGGGGGTGCTGAGGTTGTACTAGGAGTCCAATGGCTACAATCCTTGGGTACAATAGCTTTTAATTTTCAAGAAATCTTCATGAAATTTTCTGCGGAAGGAAAGGAAGTTGAATTAAGGGGTATTACAGGGAAACCGGGAAAGATAATCAGCTCTAACGGTATGACAAAGCTTCTAAAAAAGGAACAAAGAGGTGTAATTGCACAATTATGTTCGCTAGATGTTTCCACATCGGAATCATCTATTTCTCCAGATCTCCAAAAAGTCTTGGACAATCATTCCAAGGTATTTGAGACTCCCAAAGGTCTCCCACCTATTCATGATTATGATCATGCTATTCATCTGATTCCAGGAAGTGTTCCTCCAAACATCAGGCCGTACAGATATCCCTATGCCCAAAAGAGTGAAATTGAACGTATGGTTGCAGAAATGCTAGAGGCTGGTATAATTCAACCTAGTCAAAGTTCTTTCTCTACTCCAGTAGTATTGGTGCACAAGAAGGATGGATCATGGCGCATCTGTCCGGATTATAGGGAGCTCAACAAGCTCACTATTAAAGATAAGTTTCCAATTCCTGCCATTGATGAATTATTGGATGAATGGCATGGATCAATTTACTTCACCAAGTTGGACCTTTGTTCAGGATATCATCAAATCAGAATGAAGACCGAAGACATTCCAAAAACAACATTTTGAACTCATGAGGGTCATTATGAATTTTTGGTCATGCCTTTTGGCCTTACTAATGCACCTTCTACATTTCAAGGTTTGATGAATTCCATTTTCAAACCCTTCCTTAGAAAATTTGTGTTAGTATTTTTTGATGATATACTAATCTACAGCAAGTCTTGGAAGGATCATGTTGAACATGTTGATAGGGTGCTACAACTATTGGAGGAGAAACAATTATATGCAAAAAGATCCAAATGTGTCTTTGGAGTGCAAGAGGTGGAATATCTGGGTCATATTGTATCTCATGAAGGAGTTAAGGTAGACCCTAGCAAAATTAAAGCCATTAAGGAATGGAAAATCCCCATGTCATGCGGAAAGAGTCAATTTTGCAGACAAAACCGACCTCCCTAGCAACCAAAGGTCGTCTAGTGACAAACAAAACAATCAAGCATTATCTTTCCCTAAATATGCATTTAAAATAAAAGCAACCAGGTGTTTAAGGGTTACCTCTAGTCCAACGCTTGTTTGTAGTAGCCAAGCCTCTTCGATCCAGATGAGCTCCTTCTCCTCGAAGCCTGCATTCACTAACAAGCAAACGATTACATAGCACCTGAATAACTCATATAATAAAACATATTCATCATAAAGACCAAGGAGTTTATGAAACAAATTATATATAACAACTTGTTGAGAAAAATGAACTTAATTGCATTAATTGGAAACAAAAGAAACCATTACAACCAGTGCCTTGGTGTTGTGCAGGTCCCTCCCAGGGTCCAGCAAGAGTTCTCCTTTACTTTGATTAGCTCACCCACTTCCAAATGAAGCTAAGAAAGGAATGGAATCTATCCTCTCAAGCTCTATAAGGGAGTCCTAATTTCAGCAGCATCTACCCTTAGGAATGTTCAGCTTTCAACCTCCCCTCCCTCTGGCCCAATGCCTGTATTTATAGTGCTTTGGAGGAAGTTAATCAGGTCCACCATCAATGGGATAAGCCCCTCTTTCAATGGGATAGCTCCCCTCTTCATGGGATAAGTTCCTCTTTCATTGGGATGCATGAACCATCTGGAGGCGCTCAATCCACGTCAAACCATCTTCTAGAATGCTCTAGAATCGACCACAAGTAAGTTTTTTGAAGTAAAACTTGTGCCTTTTGACCTTTACAGGAGTACGCACCCACCCCTTTACAGACAGAGCGTACAAGTACGCAGGTATTATGAACATGAGGTGCGTACACGTAGGTATAGGTAGGGGAAACTGCGTAACCAGAGTTATATTTAAAGACTTTCTCTCTTTTTTGGAGTTTGACATGAGGAGCAGAGGTATAAGACTTGCCAAGGAGGACAGTATGACTATTGATGGAGCCATACTGACTGCAAATAGTCATGGTGACAAATTTTAGTGTAACAGATTGCCCCCTAAAGTGCGAAGCCTGTAGTAGATTAAGGTTTCATATCATCTAGGAAGGGTGAAGCACTTTATCATTTCAAGGATTATCTCGTGGAGAGCCCAGTCGGAACCTGCAAATATTCAACACAAAATACATGTATGAGATCATATCATCGTTGAGGTAGGCATTCCCATACTCAGATCAAAAACTTTAACTAACAAAATAACTACTGCTCTGATATAGGAATGATTTCGCAGTACATCATAATCATAGACTCATGTAGACACAGTATGGACACAGCCATTTGTTTATAATTAGTCTACTATATAATGAATACAAAACTCCTTGCAGCCTGGATGGTGGAAACTAGATCCAGGGTCTTCATTTCTACTTCCCGAAATAGTACGATTCTAAAGGACCACCGTACAAAAAAGATTCAGGCGATTGAGTAAACATGGACGACTGACCTGACATATTTATGGGAGTATAAATACCCCTAGGTGGATAAGAAACACGAGGTGGTGAAAAACTTGACACTGAGTTGTCCAAATAATTAGTTAAAGAAAGATACCAAGTAGTACTTCTAGGTGGACTGTAAAAAATGGATTCACGCTCCCTTAGATCAATAGTAGGTTGATTCTCAGGGATAGGGACGCCTATTTCTTCTTCCGGAGCAAGCTCTTCAATAGCTATCAAACTAGAAGGAAGATTTTCGGTGATGACTCTTTCTACCCTAGGTGAATTAGGAGCACTAGAAGTTGGAGAGACTAACCCCGATGTTGGAGTAACAGGTTCAGATATCTCGGGTTCTTCGCCTATATCACTAGTAGATGAAAAGCTACCAGCAAGCTCGGAAACCGAAACAGCTTCAGGATTATAACCTGTTTCTAGACTTTGGTAATTAGGATGAACAACCAACGAAGACTCTCCTTCTTCAGGTGACCCTACTTTACTGCCACTAGGAGTTACAAGGACTTTCAAACCTTAGTAATGGCCCGGGACGTCTTCAGGAGGTTGGCCCCGAAGTCTATGGGACTTCCTCAACAAATCAGCCACGGTTACAACCTCAAGAGACTGGCCCCGAAGTCTACGGGACTATCTTGGTAATTCAGCCACAACTAAAAACTTTTAACTACTGCACACGGAAACAAAGTAAAATCTCAAAGCAAACCGCCTAAAGTCTCTAAAGAATCAAACAAATTCGAATCACATGCCTAAAGAATCTAGGGCATCAAACCACACACAAACAGTAACCTTCCGGACCGAAAACACTAGTTGGTGATGAAATCCAACATCGCCGAATTCAGTACAGAAGTGGCAGGTGGAACAGTTACCCCGGCAACCTGCTTAATGAATAGACTGGACCAAGTTCCTCCACTTTAACCGTCTCGAGTGAAGTGAACCCCCCAGAAAATCCAAGTGAGTCTAGCCGACGTCTGCTCCAGGTACAGTGGGATCTTCCCTCCACCGTCACCTTAGGAAGAATCCTAAAGATAATAGTCACTAAGGTCACCAACAACAACAAATATACCTGGGGGAACAGTCTACGATCCGATAGCACGCAAGGGCAGAGTAACAAGCTCAATCCCCTTGCCGGCTCCTTGACAATAATCCAAGGTTTACCGACAAGTGACCCCAGGCTCCTCGACAATGGTTAATCCGAGGTTTACCGTTTGTAGTACGTGCGTATCTGGTGTCGTTCCCAATGAAGGAGGATTGATTCCCTCACTGGTGTGGAGCACTGGAAAGGTATGTTTTTGACAAACAATTTAGTGACTTTTCAGTAACAATTGTAACCCTTTCTGCATCATGAACTCAAAGAAATAAAGAATTTTAATAGAATGCGTAAGAATTAGTATGGAAAGCTTAATCGCTGATAATTGTCATTTTTCTATGCAGGAAAACGTGGAAATGAAGAGCTGTCGTTCAAAAGGGAAAGACAAAGGAGGAATAACTGTTGTCCCTCTAGAAGGGAACCGAATGCAAACGATATCGAACAGATCGAAGCAGAATGACCCAGGAAAGAAAGAAGGGTTACCAATTCGGCGGAACAGGGAAAGAAAAGTAAAGGATTAATGGCTTGGCAAATCCCTCAGGATCTTTGATCCTAAGGGATCGCTGTTTTTCTTATTTTTGTTACCTAGATATCTCTGCCGTTACTTTTATAAAAAGGAACAACATCGTTAAGCAAAGAGACTTTTATGTAATTTGAAGTTTCAGAATAAACTTTGATCATCGACTCTCACTGAGACATTGGTTTGATGTACGTTTGTTGATGCGTTAATATAAAAGACTTGGTGTTTATTTCATCTCTGCGTCTGGAGTAATCTAAGGCGGTGTACCGTTGGAAGCTAAGGGCCCGGCTCCGAAGGACACTTGCTTTTGTATCATTATAATTTGATTTCTGCGTGGTTTGCTTATCTTTATTGCTCGGTAATCTGACATGCTTTTCACACGCTATTCCATGCTCTATTACGATTAATTCATTAATGGTTTCTTTAGGAGATTTATGTAGTGACTCTGTATTGTATGAGTGAATCTTTTCAGAGTTGATTGCATGTTATCAGTCTAAGCCAGCTATTTCTGTTACAGAGCATTTGTACTGAATATTACTGTTATTGGATTCATTTGAAATCCCAATTATTGGAATCCGGAAGTAATGTTATTCTATTTGGAAACATAGTCGTATTCTCTTTAATCATCAGATTGCTATATTAGCGTGTTGTGTGTATATATGGTTGATGCTTGTTGTTCCATAATTCATCAGTGAGTGTTGTTCCATAAAGTACATTCCATCCAATTTGCCTTAAGAAAGAAGATTGCTATTTTATTGTAGAATGTGAGTTTGGTTCAATAGAGCAAGTTTAGTTCGGATTCGCGAGACTTAGTTTGTTTGATTTCTATTCCATTTCAGACTTGCTGTTCCATTTCCTATTTGTTGTTCCATTTTACTTTCTGTCGTTCCATTTACTTGCAATTGTTGCTTTGGTATGAGAGAAGGTCTAAGGCTGTAGTGAGCCTCAGCAGTCGCTGCCTAGCTCCCAGACCTATGGTCCATGCTCTAATTTCCTTTCCATCAGTTTCTAGAGGGATGGGTTATCGCTTCCGCACCCTTGACTAATAAGCTGCCTTGTGTGATTTTATTCTTTTAAAAGTAATTTAGTCATAGTCTAGCATCTGTTTACTCTTGTATTTTCTGAACGCTGTACTACTAAGCATTACTCTGACGAATAGCCTCGGATTGAGATACTCTTTGCAATAACAAAGCGTTCCCGGATTGACTTATTAATGTGGAATAACTAGAGGTGAAAGAGACCCTTGTTACAGCTCTACAACTGGTTCGGACATGATCTCGTGCTTCTCCTTTAAGAGGAGCTTTCCCAGAGTACAAATGAAACAGTTGGATTTATTCTACCACAAGATAAGCTACTTGTTTGGTTTTACTGTCTTGGAGAGTTAATTACTCTCCTACTCCAAGACACTAGCCTGATCTATATTGGTGTTTCAGAGCCCTAGTAAATAAAAAGTTACTAAGTTGATTTTACTTTAAGCGTTAATTTTTATGGCTTTTCTTTAGGACAAAAGGTAGCGGAGATGAAACTGATGGTGTGTAGACTCGACTCAAATCCACTAAAAAGATGCACCTAGGATGAAACAAAACAATCTTTCCTTTTCAATGAATTCCCTAGCTAAGAGAGTTGGAGAATGCAAAATTTATAAAGACAACTTTCTTCACAATGAAAATCAAAGAAACAATCTCTTTATCTTTTCCAAAGCACACAACACATGACCACTAATTATTTCACGAAAACTTCCTTTCTCTTTTCAAAGACTTCAAACGCTACTAAAACAAACTTTCCTCAAAAGAGATTTTGTATTTTTTCCTATTTTAACAAAGCATGTAAACCTACTTAACAAAAATCAATCTTAAGATCTATGAAAATCAAATCAAGTTTAAGATCTATGAAAATCTAAGAGAAATTCACCTAAAAACAAATCTAATGAGGTAAAAGCCTACAAAATATAATTCCAGGTTGTTTTACTCAGTTACAATCCAACCAAGGACTAATTCATGCAGAATCATAAACTAGTCAAAAACAAAATAAAAAGTTTTTGTTCTTTTTCTTAAGAATGAAATTCACAGCTTAACCAACAAGCCTTCTCGAAATTCCGCAAAGAGACAACACAACGGTAGGTTTCTCACAAAGGTGGCTTTTACGAAAGGTCCGACTCCTAAGAATACTGAAAAGACCAGGGAGATCCAAGGTTTTTACAACTTCTAAAGCCAAAGTCACTACAAGACCAATGCAAAAATCAACCCTAGGGCTAGAACTTCTATGAACTTCACTAAAACCCTTGATGCTAATGAAACAAGCTTAGATGAAAACTTTTGACAGGTAAACAGTGGATCTGGGCAGCAAAAAACAAGCTATAAACAAAATCTAAAAGGTAAAAAGGAAAAAATGGAAATTTTCTAAACTTTTGACAGGGTACGCAGGCAGCCTGTTTACACAGGTGTGGCCACGCTCTGTGTACAAAGCAGAAGTGCATACAAGTACGCACTGTGCTTAACACAGAGGGTGCGTACTGCTCTCAAAATTAAGAAAAATAAAAACTAATTCAACCCTAAGCTATTCCACCCAAATTCACAGTCAATCAGTCAAAAACTAGAAAGAAATCAGATTTTTTCAAATCAAAGTATCAATCAAATCCATGGATTCCCCAGCGGAGTCGCCATTTTGTCATGCGGAAAGAGTCAATTTTGCGGACAAAACCGACCTCCCTAACAACCAAAGGTCATCTAGTGACAAACAAAACAATCAAGCACTATCTTTCCCTAAATATGCATTTAAAATAAAAGCAACCAGGTGTTTAAGGCTTACCTCTAGTCCAACGCTTGTTTGTAGCAGCCAAGCCTCTTCAATCCAGATGAACTCCTTCTCCTTGAAGCCTGCATTCACTAACAAGAAAACGATTACATAGCACCTGAATAACTCATATAATAAAACATATTCATCATAAAGACCAAGGAGTTTATGAAACAAATTATATATAACAACTTGTTGAGAAAAATGAACTTAATTGCATTAATTGGAAACAAAAGAAACCATTACAACTAGTGCCTTGGTGTTGTGCAGGTCCCTCCCAGGGTCCAGCAAGAGTTCTCCTTTACTTTGATCAGTTCACCCACTTCCAAATGAAGCTAAGAAAGGAAAGGAATCTATCCTCTCAAGCTCTATAAGGGAGTCCTAATTTCAGCAGCATCTACCCTTAGGAATGTTCAGCTTTCAACCTCCCCTCCCTCTGGCCCAATGCCTGTATTTATAGTGCTTTGGAGGAAGTTAATCAGGTCCACCATCAATGGGATAAGCCCCTCTTTCAATGGGATAGCTCCCCTCTTCATGGGATAAGTTCCTCTTTCATTGGGATGCATGAACCATTTGGAGGCGCTCAATCCACGTCAAACCATCTTCTAGAATGCTCTAGAATCGACCACAAGTAAGTTTTTTGAAGTAAAACTTGCGCCTTTTGACCTTTACAGGAGTACGCACCCACCCCTTTACAAACAGAGCGTACAAGTACGCAGGTATTATGAACATGAGGTGCGTACACGCAGGTATAGGTAGGAGAAACTGCGTAACCAGAGTTATATTGACTTTTAAAGACTTTCTCTCTTTTTTAGAGTTTGACATGAGGAGCAGAGGTATAAGACTTGCCAAGGAGGATAGTATGACTATTGATGGAGCCATACTGACTACAAATAGTCATGGTGACAAATTTTAGTGTAACACCCCACATCCATAAAGCATCTGCGAGGATTTCTCGGGTTGACAGGGTATTATCGCAAGTTTTTTAAGATTTATGGGAGAATAGCAGCTCCTCTAACAACATTATTGAAGAAAGATGCATTTTCATGGACTCCAAAAGCAACAAAGGCCTTTGAACATCTTAAAGACGCAATGTGCCAAGCACTGGTCCTAGCTACACCGGATTTCACAAAAACCTTTATTGTGGAATGTGATGCTTCAGGAAATGGAATTGGTGTTGTTTTAATGCAAGATGAAAGACCCATTGCTTTTGAAAGTCGTCCAATCAAGGGAAAGTTTTTACATAAAGCTATTTATGAGAAGGAAATGTTGGCAATACTACATGAACTTAAGAAATGGCGACCCTACCTAATGGGAAGACACTTCAAGGTAAAAACAGATCATGATAGCCTTAATTACTTTTTATAACAAAGATTATCTTCTGAAGAGCAACAAAAGTGGGTCACAAAGATGTTGGGTTATGACTTTGAAATCATCTACAAAAAAGGGAAGCAAAATGTGGTGGCAGATGCACTCTCAGGAAAGGATGAGGATGTGGAAGTGTTGTTGTGCGCCATTTCTATTATCCAACTAGATTGGATAAATGAAGCAAGAGAGGAGTGGAAGAATGATGAAGAAGTGTAGGCACTTATTTGAAAGTTACAACAAGATGCCAGTACATCTGATACATTTAGCTGGCAAAATGATTCGTTATGGTACAAATATCGCTTATACCTCTGTAAGAATTCGCAACTCAAACAAAAGATTCTTATGGAATTGCACACTTCTCCCTTAGGAGGGAATTCAGGGTTTTTAAAAAATTACCACAGGGTTAAGAAGGAATTTTTTTGGGATGGCCTTAAATCAGATATTCAAAATTTTGTGGAGGAATGTTTGGTTTGCCAACAAAATAAAGTTGAAACAATTAAGACCCTGGGTCTATTACAACCTTTATCCATTCCAAGCCAACATTGGGAGGAGGTTTCAATGGATTTTATCATAGGTTTACCCAAGTCTAAGGGAAAGAGTGTCATCATGGTGGTAGTTGACAGACTTACCAAGTATGCACACTTTTGTGCATTATCACATCCATTGAAAGCCAGTACAGTTTCTACTGCATTTATGGAAACAATTCAAAAGCTACATGGAAACCCAAAGATTATTGTAAGTGACAGAGATCCCATTTTCACTGGAAATTTTTGGACAGAATTATTTTCTTGTCTTGGTACTCAGTTAGCTCATAGCTCATCTTATCATCCTCAATCTGATGGGAAAACTGAGATAGTAAACAAATGTTTGGAAGGATATCTTCATTGCTTTGTATCTGATAAATAGACACAATGGGTCAAATGGTTGCCTCTAGCTGAATGGTGGTATAACACTTCCTTCCATACAGTAACAAAAATGACCCCATTTATGGCACTTTATGGATATCAGCCACCATCCATCACGTCATATTTAAGAGAAAATTCTAAGGTTCAAGCAGTGGAACATCCATTGAACATCAACAATAGGTCCTCCAACTCTTAAAGGATAACCTCGTGTTGGCACAAAACAAAATGAAACAACAGGCAGATCAACATCGCAGCGAAAGAAGTTTTGATGTAGGTGATTGGGTATTCCTACGGCTACAACCATATAAACAAATGTCCCTCAAGCAAGCTAAGAAGGATAATAAATTATCATCAAAGTATTATGGTCCATACAAGGTGTTGCAAAAGATTGGTACTATGGCATACAAATTGGAGCTTCCTGCAGCGTCTCGAGTGCACCCAATTTTCCATGTTTCATGTTTAAAGAAGGTTATAGGCAACAAACTCCCAGTTCAAACAGTATTGCCAGAACTTGACGAGGAAGGAAAAATTATATTGGAACCAGAAGCAGTCACAGAAACAAGAACTCGACAGCTACGAAATTGATCAATTTCGGAGTATCTCATCAAGTGGAAGAACTTATCCATTGAAGATTCCAAATGGGAGGATGATAATTTTATACAGAAGCATCTAGAACTACTCAAGCGTTGAAGACAACACTTTTTTTGAAGGAGAGGGGCATGATAGATCCCTATAATACTAGTGATTACCCCATTACTATTGTAGTTGTATCCCTTATTAATATTGTTGTGCCCCTATTGCCCCCATATTTTTATTACTGTGCCCCATAGAATCCCTCTATTGTTATTTTTGTGGCTTTGTTAGCTGGGTTATATTGTGAATCCTTAGACTCCTATATATAGAAAGGAGGTTTTGTCATTTGAATCATCCGAGAATTGTTCATTTATGTAATGTAAAGGAGGTTTCCCCCTCGAAGAGGCTGAATTCTAAGGCGTGGATTTATCTTTTCTATATTTTCTTGAGCTGGTTTCATAATAATCTACGATGAAACTTATGAACAAGAATGATCCTATGGTGATGATTTGTAAATAAAACTGAATCATCGGTGGTTCGAGAGAAGATTCTAAGTCATAGAAGATTCAAGGATACGTTTGATACAAGTTATACTCCCTATTATATGTTGTAAATCCTTCTCCTATATATAATACGATTTCTATTCCTAAAATCATGAAGATAATGTAATACAATCCAATTTATATGACAACAATGTGATTTATTATGGACATCTCCTTTGAATCTGTAACTAAACTAAGCATGGAAACTTGAGATAAGCTTTGTAACACTAGATGCATTTTTGAGCCACTGTATATGAGGACCTAAGGAACAATTATACATGTGTTTATATAAGGATATAGTTTATATGTAAGTACAAATATCTAAGGATTATCATGTGAAGTTCTGATATCTATTATAATGTAAATATGATATCGTTAAAGTGAAGGACAAACCTATAACTACTTTATCCCAAAATTTTGAAGATTACCTTGCTGGCCTTGAAGTCAACAATATATAGTGGAAGGGATAAAAACTACTATAAAGTCATATGAATCCCATCCCAGAAGCACACGTATGATAAGAAGCTACGTTACCTCCTTTCCAATAAATAAAAGAAGGACCTACTACATTAATGAAGCCAAGGCATTTCCATCAGCTCAGAGAAATATGACATCTTGTAGTACATAAGACATTTCTCTTGAAGACCGAATCTTTCCATAGTTCATCTCTATGGATTGTATCCTATTTTGAATATTGAGAGCTCTATTGAAGAAATGTGATATGATACGTTTACGAATCTTATCTCTATGACACTAGTACATGTAGTAGCAAGGACCATAACAAGATATATGAAGTTTTATGAAGCATTAGTACAAGAAGAAACCATGCAACTAAGACTCCTATATATAATAAAAGTGTGAATGACACTGCTATCACCTGGATTGAACCTCAGGCTGAAGGAAGGCAATGCCAGGGTAACCACAAACCACGCTTAGCCAAGTAGCTAGCCCTACTAGGCCAGGAGAGGGATCTCTCTGTAAGGATCTCAGCCAAGATGAATGGATCGAGAAATTGATATTAGGCTAGGTATAGTAGCATAAGGTTTGATTTGATTTTTAAAGGTTTTGCTAGATCAGGAGGAGCCAAACAGTTAGGGCAAGGAAATTAGGTCAAAATTGCAGGGTGTTCAATGGGTCAAGGTAGGCACAAGGATCAACACTCTAGGGTTTGATGGGTGAGGTGATTAAAGATAGGTGAGGAGCTAGAAAGAGCATGTAAGCAACATGGATTCTTCCTAGACTGAAGAAAATATAGACTGTGAAATGTCAACCCAAAACAGAGCATAAAGATATGGATTCTACCTCTCAGACTTGTATACATTCACATAAAGGCAATGAAATGATGAAATGCAGTCAACAATACAATCTAACACATTCTAACATAACAAAAACTGAACTGAACATCATACTACATGGATCCCAAATAAATAGTTGCAACTTTTCATTAATCTCCTGCTAAAACTGATACAAAATGATGTCTCTTCAAAGCCTAAGCATCCAGTTGAGTCCAACCCTTTACAGTGAGAAACAAGAAGAATATATAGACATTGATTAAACATCCTCCCATCCTCAGGGGTTGAAACCCTAAGATGAGGAGATAATCTAACCAAAACTGAACAAGAAACTAGATTCTAGGCATCCTAACAACTTGCCCCTAAAAGTGAGGAAACTGATTCATTTGTCCTCAATATGACTTTTAACCTAATGAATCTACCTTCTAGTACTTATTATCCATAATATTTACATGCCTAGTCATCATTTAAATCAGTAAAACACCATCTATGAGGGGAAACCCAAAATTATGGTCAAGGCACAGTGAAATAGAGACTTAGCACAATTTTTGTCCTATTCACAGTGCCCAAGCCCTATGAATAGTGCTTTTTGCAGGTCCATTTTGGAGGCCTTCGTAGTGTCCAAATTGAGCTCTTGATAGCTCATTGGAAATCTCTTCAAGTCTTATTTCAAGAATATCTTGAATTTCTTCATTTGAAGCTCATTTGACCCATCAAAAACTGATTCTCCCAATACTACTTCTGTGTGTCCAAAAAAGGGTAGAAAGGTCATTTTTTGGGTGTTTTTTGACCTTTTGGTTGACCATTTTTGCTCTAAAAGCTTAGAAAATGCTCAGGGTGCATGTACTCATCATTATGAATCCAAAAATTCTTACCATTCCCTCATTGGATTTCCCTAGGAAAAGCGCAACAGCGTTGTGCATAGAGCCAAAATTTCTGTGTCAAAAATTGCCAAATTCTTCAAAACGAAAAAATTCTTCAAAAATTGCTAAAAATTTGTGGAAAATACCACCATTAAGTATCTTGATCATTCAAGGAAGCTTCAGCAAGCAACCTAAGCCTATCATACTCCCTTTTTCCTTTGAGTGCTTGTTTTAGCCTTGCTTTCATTCGCTTGACCCTTACGTTGAAAATCTTGTTCTGAGTCTTGTAATGGCGAGCCATGTGCCTCGTGATTCTATTGTCCTTGTTGGCCTTTTGGAGTAGCTTCTCCAAATGAAAATTGACCCTATCAAGCCAAATTTCTCTATCCTCCTCAATTTCCTTCTCAATTCTTTGTTTTGCAGTCAAGGTAGCCAGTGTTTCTTCCTCCTGCATTGTTGATTTGCCCTTGTCACTTGGCCTATTTTCTTTGAGAAGTTCTAGCTCCATGAGGACTTGTTTGTCACTTAGTTGCTTGTTCTCCTGCTCAAGGTATGGATTGAAATAATTAGCTCTCACCAAGTTGTCCATCAGTGCTTGGATGTGCATCTTTTTCCTTTATGGTGATGTTTTCATTTGTTGCCTCATCTTGAGCCTCCAACTCAACTATCTCAATGCCATGATGAATGTGTGGCTGTTCTGGTTCATCATCTTCCATCAAATCAAAATCCCTTTCCTCCTCATCATTAAGGCTTTCCTCTGGCACCTTTTATTTCCCTTTATGTAGCTGCTGAACCTGTTGTACTTGTTGTGTTGATGAAGAAGGCAAAGCCCCTTCCACATTTTGTGGAGCAAATATTTTCCTATGAGTTGATGAAGAAGGCGAGGCCCCTTCCACATCTAGTGGAGTAAACACTTGCCTATCTGCTGCAAACAACTTTCTAGCCCCTCTTTGATATGTCTTGTAGGCTTCTAGCTCCTCAACAGCTTTAGTCTCTTTAATCTTCTCATCTTTCTTTACTTTGGCACTGCTGGAAGGTATTTTTGCTTCTTGAGGCACCAGTGGAGGAATCTGAGGACCCTTGAAGATGTCATTGGCAATGAATGTCTCCCAGGAGATGTTAAGGAGGTTGAGATGATGTAGCACAATCATCTTGATCAAGGAATAGTGATAGAGACTACTCATCTGCTGGGGGTATGGCCTTTTTTGTACAATTTAGGTCACATTCTCAATGTTCCTGAATAAGAAATAAGGGATGTTCAACAATTCACTCTTGTAAAATGCATAAGAAGCCTAATGTGATAGGTGTACAATCTAGAAAATCTACCCTCACATGTGAAATATTTCATAATGATCCACATCATAGGGGCATTTTTGTCTTCAATGAACTTGTAAGGAAAGGTCCTCTTCTTTTCATTTCTGTATCTAGATTTGATGTATGGCTCATAATAGTGCTCATCTAAATCTTGTGCCTTATACCATTTCTCCCCCACATTTGGAATCCTTGTAGCATCAGTAATGATGGAGAATGAAACTGTAAGTGTCACCCCCGCAAGAGTTAACATGTTATCACGGAGATTGGCTACAAAAAGCATGGTCAGCTCAAGATGATGTTGAACTCTTTCCACCTGCTCACAAAACTCATAACACCCTAGATGCCTGAAACAAGTGACAGTCATATGAGAAGCCTATAATTCTCTGATGTTTGATGGTTCCTCCCTGATAATTTTGCCTCCCTTGTGTGGTTTTCTCTGATGTTGAGGTTCATCTCCCAAACTCTCACTGCCACTGTTTTCCTCCTCCTCATAATCTCTATCCTCTTTGTCCATGTTTGTCAAATTTTGAAGTTGTGTAACCCTAGAGAAGGTAATGAAGGAGTAAGTATTGGTGATTAGGGATAAGGGAAGGGGAGATGAACTTATGTGGTGTAGGATGGAATATATATAATATGAAAATGAGAGGGAGGGTATTTTTCTTTGATAGGGACTGTTTAGTAAATAGGGTTTAGGATTTTGCTTTGGGGATTAGGGAATAAGGGATATGGAGGGATTTGTTTGAGGGAATAGGGTTCAAGGAATAGGTGGAGGGATGTATAGGAGGGATTAGGGTTTCAAGGAATGAGTGGAGGGATTTATAGGCAATCTAGGGTTTGATTTTTGAAATAGAAAACCAACTTCAAACTGACGAATTGAATGCCAAGAGGATAGCTTAGAGATTACACTTACTTGTTTATAGGCTATAGAAGGAAAACAACAAGTTTTGAGTGGCTGACAGAGTGTTTTGGCACTTGTTGGCCCTATGCGCAGCACCACCTACAGGTGTGTAGTGCCACCTATAGGTGCACAGTGCCACCTACAGGTGTGCAGCGCCCCGCCTCTACGCGCAGCGCCATTCAAATTTGCATTGGAGAAACTGCCCTATGCGCAATGCTCCACTCCTATGCGCAGCGCTCTGGCCTCTATGTGCAGCGCCTCCTCCAACTGCTCTGTGCACAATGCCCTGTCTCCTATGTACATCGCCTCTTCTCCTTAGCCACCAATTGGCCTTAATTCCCCTCTCTCCTTCAATGCTCTTCTTTCTCTTTGTCAAATGAGAGTGATGAGTTTGGAAAAGGAGTGTGACATCTTATATAGAGATTGATTTTGATTTTTCATTAGGAAAACCCACGTTCTAATGTTTTGAAACCTTTTCTTCTTTCCTCCAAATCTTTGTTTAATACATTTCTTTCATTGTCTCTTTTTAGGTGGATGATGCTCGGATTGAATTGATTTTTTTAGTGGTTTCATTTTCTTGTAGCAAGGAGAAATGTTTGGGGCAGCTAGGAACACTTATTACACAAAATGGATTGAATTACATCAAAAGAATATAAATCAACTAAAAATACTTTGTTTTCATCTCAAAAACATGTTTTTGAGATGAAAATTACATTAGTGACAAAGATCTTTATACAATCATCATGACTTATTGGAAATTACTCTATGTTTATTGGTCATCCTCATACCTTTGTTGCCCTTTATTCACACTTGAAATCATGCTTTTTGACCTTGGAAATGAACCCTAAGACCTAATGGAAATACCTTGGAAATGAACCCTAAAACCTAATGGAAAGACAACTGCCTTGACACCTAAAGTAACATATTTGAAACCTCAACTGAATACAACATGGAAATGGGTCAACAAATATACCTCATGACTGATACAAATGGCATGATAAAAATAACTTTATGGATGATGTAGAGTCGACAAGATATGAAACTATGCCAGCAAGTAATCACATTTAGGGAAGAGTGATGCTTTTAGACTAGGACTACCATCAATGACTATTTTTTTGCATGACCTAGTGAAATGATAAAAAAATTTCTTAATGGGACCCTTAAAATGATATGAAAAGAGGATTTTTGATCATTGATAGCAGGATGTAAATAATGACACTAACAAACACCTTGTAGCCAATCTATCTGACATTTAATCCTAAAATCTTGAAGGATGAAGGACTGAGATCAATGTGAAGACCATATGAAGACCTGGTTCAAGAAGTGAATTGAATGAGAAGTCTGATTTTAGTGTAAGAAACCTCAAGTAGTTATAATATAGTACCATACTCGAAGGAAAAAGTGGAGAACAAGTAATATTGAAAAAGGTACGTATGAAATCTTGCAATCAATGTCATTTACAGTACATGTAAGATAATGATCTCTTTTTAGATAGAAATGCATCATAAAAGGACCTGTTTAAAGATCATTGACATGTTAGCATTTGAAATATCTCTTTATGATCAAGGAATAAAATCTCTTATATAGAAAGCATGTAAATAAAATTTGTAGGGTTTTAGCATTTCCGAAAATGGTATATCTTGAAGGATTTGAAGAAACTAGGGTTTGTAAACCTTAGAAAATATTTGAGTTAGAAAACCCTAGGAATAGAAACCATGACTAATCATTTTCGTTGTAAAAATAAAACCTAGTTCTTGAGAATTACAGTAATGACATCATGCTACTTTAGGAACAAAGTCCAAGATTAAGAGGGAGTTGACCTTCTTCAAGAAGATAAGTACTCTACATCTCCTTGATTAATACTAATGTTATCATATTTGTACTTTGCCTTTTTTTTCTTTCATTATCTTCTAATAAAGCTGATACGTGAAGACAAGAACTATCTAAACTTGACTAATAAATGGAATAATTGGAAGAATGCATCAAATCATGAGGAATCCTTTGAATCTTAATTGCGTAATTGAAGGAGAAAGCAGTTTAAAATATTCATCAAAGAAGTTGATTAGGTGGTAAGAATTTCACTTACCTTAGCTGGAAAGAGCAACTTGTAATATCTTGGATGGATACATTAATAATTAACATTTGAGAGAAAACCCAGAGAATCTTGTGATCAAAATTGATTCAAGGGATAAAAAATGTGCTACAAAATGAAAGTGCTCAAAATATCCCAAAATCAGTTCCAAATTGTAGATCTCATTGTTCTCATTTCAATGATGCTTGAATCACCTCAATCAGACACTATATGAGGAATTTATCGTGTTCTGAAGTTTTTGGAAAACAACTAAAAAGTCAACTTGCAGGGTTGACTGGATAGTCTACAGAGGCCATGTGGTATTCCATATGATGACATCATCTACTGACCAGGCAGTACAAGAGACAATCAAAAGTAGACATGTGGACCAGTTGTACAGGGATACTGGTGCATAATTATTGGTTGAAGGCTTTGAGGGATGGTCCAATCATGAAGTGACATGTGGCCCAATCCTAGGGCGCCACGTGGCACTTTGGATGCAACCAAAATTTTGTTACATCAACCAAATGACTCCATAGGATTCGACCACGTGACCTCTAACATACCAATGGACCACTCTACGATTAGATCACATATTGGAATTGTTAATGAACACTAGGTGTTTTTTATTTATTGGCATATGGTTTTGCCATTGGGGGAGAGGGCCTGGATGGTGGGCATGGTTGAACAACCCAACACCATGTTATGTGCCAATCACGTGACCAATTTTGAAATATTTGGAAGGGAGATTCATGTGGTACCTTACCCATGCCCCAACCCTAGCTTAAAAAGTATTGTGGTGACCACAAGTAGAGGTAACAATGCGCGTAGAAGAAGGGCACGAAGTTAAGTGTTGGACCATAGTTATGTCAAGAGATGCAACCATTAGTCAGGATTTAGAGGTTGTGGGTGCATGACACCCTACTGTTTCCCCAGGTCTTATCAACCAACACACAATCAGGAGTGGGGCGAGGGAGTGGTCGCATCTAATGCCACATGGCTGATGAGGAGCAGAGAAATGGGCAGAGGGGCTTCGACCCATAACAAAAAAATTATTATTTTATTTAAAACACAATTCCAAACCCGTCAAATACAACGAATCAAACTTGAGACCTCCAGGTTTAAAATTTCCTGCATTACCAATACGCTACAAAATAATTTGTTGCCAAGTTTTCTAGGGAGAACTAGTTTTGTAGAGTTGTTTGCAAACAGATTTGAAGGAGACCTATCTTGGACATTTTTTTAGACTTCTTGAGCCCTATAAGAGCATACATAGGGGTTTTTGGGAAATATGGATGCAATGGCAGTGTTATTTTCCAAGTTGAGACTTGTATGTTGACGTATTTGAAAATTTGAGCATATAATAAAAAGGACCAACATTGGAAGTTGGACCCATAGACGTAGATCAGGAGGGGTGAACTCCGTCATCAATTTGTTGCATTTTGATCCTGATTATTGTCCATTTTAACTATTAATAGTCTACAAAATTTACTTTCATTTGTGTTCTTTCGCCATCACGATTCATTTCCTAAAAGATATAAACTAGGTTGCAAATTATTTCATTAAACCTTCATTTTTAATTTCAGATAAGTTTGGTATCAGAGCATGGTTTTCGTGAAGGTTTGACAGAATTTTCAAGTTTTGTTTTGAATTCCTACAGTCTTTAAATTGAGAAGAGGAGAAGGAGCACCCAAGGCACAAAACCCTCAAATTGGCTCAAAGAGAACAAAAACTCCATAAGTCATGTCACATGAAGAAGGACAAGGACTAATGTCTGAGGATGAGAGAGATTTTTGAAAGGCTTTCTATCATATGTTTGAGATGGTGAAAGTGTTGTACAATGAGAGAACAACAAGGTTGCAAGGAGAAAGTTCTAATCAATCAAAAGGTAATGGTGGTAATGTGGGCACGCCTCCACCTCCACCACTTCCTCCACCTCCATCTACACCTCCATCCTCACCTCCTTTTTCACCCCCTTCATCCCATAGACCTACTCCTCCTGCATCTCCAAGAGGACACGCTAAGTCTCATTTGATTAAGCTTGATGTCAAGTTTGAATTGCCTATGTACAATGGGGAAGTCAAATTTTAAAAATTGGATAATTTTGTTTGTCAAATTGAAGTATATTGTAGGATTCAAAATATTGGTGATGATTCCACAAAGATCCAGCTTGATTCTCTTCACTTGGAAGGTGCATCTCTCATCTGGTGGGAGGCCAGTAGTCAAGAATATTTGAAGAAAAAGTGAAATTATCTCTTCTTAGAATGATTTTATAGCTGCATTAAGAAGGAAATTTTATCCATTAGCTTACACAAGAAATGGAATTATGGATTGGAAAAAATTTAGACAAGCTAAAGGTCAGAGTATCCAAAGTTACACAAGAATTTAGAAGAAGTGTTGTAATCTTGGGTGTTGATTTAACCTCACAAGACACTCTCCTTAAGTATTTAGGTGGATTACATAGTTGTTTGAGGCATACTATATTTATGTTTAATCCCACCAATCTTGATGAAGTATGTGTTTAGGAAAGAC
Organism: Pinus tabuliformis; assembly: GCA_031772625.1. NCBI lineage: Eukaryota > Viridiplantae > Streptophyta > Pinopsida > Pinales > Pinaceae > Pinus > Pinus tabuliformis. The sequence goes on from CM062809.1 coordinate 548,010,341, forward strand.
ATTTAGAATCAAGAGGCAAGAATATTCCTAAAGATTCCAACAACAAACCTTTTAGATTCGGAGACAAAGGAAAGGGGAAGTTTAAAGGCAAAGGAAAGAAGAATGCTACTGTCAAGAAAGAGGGAGAGAAAATTACATGTAAACATTGTTAAAAAAAATGGCCATGATGAAGAAGACTGTTGGAAATTACATTCAGAATTGAGACCAAAGAAGTTCAATAACAAGGGGAAACAAAAGACTGTCGCTACAACTCAACAAGACCTAATATCTAATTCAAGTGATGAAACCAAAATCACAACCAAGGGAATGAAACATATAACTTCTAATGCAATTACTAGTTCTTCTAGTAATCGGATTGAATCTCAAAATGATAAAGAAAGAAGTGAGCTTTTCCATATCAGGGTCATTACAAAACATACAAAGATAGATACATTATTTGAGAGTTGACCTCAAGTCAATCTTATCTCTAAAGCAATTGTCAATAAAATAAATTTAGAGACTATAACTCATGAAAAACCTTACCCTTTGGGCTGGGTATGTAATGATGCAAAATTACATGTGACAAGAAAATGTAAACTCAAATTTTCTATCACTACTAATTTTATAGATGAGGTAGAGCTTGATGTTGCACCACTTGATATTTGTGGGATTGTTTTAGGGAATCCATACTTATATGACCGAAAATACATATTCCATCGCCATGAGAAAAAATATCATCTTTTTAAAGATGGAGTTGAGTATATTTTTAGAGCTCATCACAATAAGATGAACTTATCTCTTGTAAGTGCTGGTTAGATAAAAAGGCTTGTAAATGATAGTAATAATTTTGTATTTTTGATGATTAAAACTAAAGATACTGCTGAATCTAAAGCTTTCGCAAGATGCGATTCTAAATTAAACATGAATTGGTTGAAGTTTTTAACACTTGTGATAAGATGTTTTAGTAACTTGACGGGTTACCTCCCCAAAATGGATCCAACATGAGATTCAATTGTAGCAGGATGCACTACTTCCCAATATTGGCATGTATAGAATGTCAATTTTGGAGAATGCAGAAATTAAGAAGAAAATTCAAGAGTTACTTGACAAAGGGGTCATCAGACCTAGTACATCTCCTTGTGGGTCTCCTATTGTTTTGGTTCCGAAGAAAGATGGTGCATGGCACATGTTTGCAGATTTCCGAGCTTTGAACAAGAACACGACAAAGAATCACTATCCTCTTCCTCGCATTGATGATTTTCTAGATCAGTTAAAGGAAGTTGTTTATTTTACCAAGTTAGACTTGAGAAGTAGTTTTCATCAAATAAGGATTGTTGAATATGATATTTGGAAAATTGCTTTCAAGACAAAACAAGGTTTGTTTGAATGGTTAGTTATGTCATTTGGTCTTTGCAATGCATCTACCACATTCATGAGAGTTATGAATTATGTATTGCGACCATTCCTTGATGATTTTTTCATAGTCTACTTAGATGGTATTTTGATTTTCAGTAAGACTTGTGAAGAGCATTCCAAGCATGTAAAAAAAGTTTTAGATGTCTTAAAAAAGGAAAAGTTATATTTGAAGATGTATAAATGTGAAGTTGGGAAAACCTCTTTGATTTATTTGGATCATTATGTAGGGGGTGCTAAGTTGAATATTGACCCCTCCAAACTTGATGTTATTGTAAATTTGCCTAAACCCAAAAATGTAAAAGAAGTTAGGATCTTTTTTGGAGCAACCCAATATTGGAGAAAATTTATCGCTAACTTCTCATTCATTACAACACCATTACATGCTTTGATGTTATATACCTAGGGGGGATAATATGGGGTACAAAGGGAGGTATCCAAGGTAATAATGTAATAATGGGATGGGCCATAGTAATAAATAAGGTGGTTAACCCATATCATGTAAAGGACCATAAGTAGTTAGTAATAATGTAATGGGCCCATGGTATTAGTTTGATGGTATGAGGGAACCATGGTAATGACCCATGGTATTGTATGTATGAGGCCTATATAGAGGCTAGAGACTCCGTGTCAAGGAATATAGTGAAGGATTATTGTATGAACAGGCATATGGCTTGTGGAGTGTTCTCCTTCCTTAAGGAGTGAATGTATGGTGTTGCCCTACCATAAGGGTTTTGATCAATAAAGAATCATTTCATATTATTTTTGGGTTTATTTGCATTATCTTATATTTTCATATCAGATCTATAATATTTCCGGGTTGAATCTATAAAAAGTGGTATCGAAGCTATAACAAGTGGTATCAAAGCAATAACAAGTGGTATCAGAGCACTTTCTTGGGCACAAAAGTGGAGAATTTTTTTTTTCATTTTTTGCAGAATTTCGGGGGCGGCGAGTTTTCAGATCAGATCTGTATGTTTTGGTGCAAGATTTTCAAAATCTAATTTCAGATTTGGATTCTATGTGAAAAAATACCCGATTTCAAAAAAAAAAATTGGTTGAATCGGAGTCCGGATGAAGGAGATATCGTTGATTTAAAAATCAGTGGGGTTGCAAACAATTTTTCGGGGCAGCGAGTTTGCGGCGCAGATAATGACATTCTGGTGGAAGATCTACAAAATATAATTGTAGATCTAAATTTTTTGAGAAAAATTACCCAATTTCAAAAAAAAAATCAGTCGAATCGGAGTCCGGATGAGGGAGATATCATTGATATAAAATCAGCTCTTTTTGTAGAAATTTTGGTGATAGCGGGAGAGTTGCAGCGCAGATCTAAAATTCCAGTGCCCGGATCAAGATTTTTATCACATGGGTAGATGCAAAAGGGTTGTTCCATTTCCGAAAACAGGTCATAATAGGGATTCTGAGCAATATTGACTAAACTGTGACAATTTCAAATTTTCGTCAAGTAAGTGATTTTTTTTCAAAACCCTCTTCATGGCTTCTAGCAAGGTTCTATTGTTTACAGGAAAAGATGATGGTCCTACTATTGAAGAATACATAAAAGAATACAAGAGGTTATTTAAAAACAATTGGAAATGGGTGGCAATCGGTAATTTTGAAGATGAGGCAGCCACATGGTGGGGATTACTTAACCAAAAGAAGTGTTTCAACCTGCCCGATGAAGCATTTGAAAAATTACTTTTAGACAGATGGTCTCATGCCAGAAAACAAGATAAGGAAAAACATGTGGGGTTATTTCCTACTGGTATATCCTTATTACAGGTTCATGGATTGATTCAAAAGGAGAAGATCATGGTTTCTATAAATCCTAGTTGCAAGCATAATTTTATCAATGTTAATTTGGCAAAAAGATTGCAAGTTCCAGCAAAACACATTGAAAACACACAATTGGATGATGAGGATGTTCAAGTGTACAAGGATTTGAAGATTTCTATGGATAAGTATGTGTTGCATGGTGATTTTTATACTGCAGAGATGGATAATATGGATGTTGTTTTGGGATATTCTTGGATGGAATCTATGGGTACTATCAATATTAATGTACAGAAGAAATTCTTGAATCTCTGGTATAAAAAGAAGAAAATTACATTACAGGATATTTCCATAAACAAACAGGTAGAGTCTAAGGAGGCTGAAGCGGAAGATGTTCTAGAGACTGACATATCAGATGACGAACCAGTGATGATCGACAATCAAACACAAACAGAGGTTAAAGCAGAAAAGGTTACAGGTGTTGATACATCAGATGAGGGTTCAGTGGTTGAAGTAATATTAGAAGATAAGACACCACAGCAGGCACCACAACATGCACCAGATAACAGTCAGGCTCCAGTAAGGGGTGAATTAAAGAAAAAGATACCGTGGGTTAAAACTTCAACATATCATCACCCACATCACCCCACAAGACAACCATCAAGATGGCAACCAATTAGCCACAAGGACAACAACCCCCGCAGGACAGATAAAGAGGAGCGAAGATCCACCTACTACACATCAACACAGAAGAGCTACCACGGTCAACTTCCATCTCAAGCGAGCGAGGCACCAGCGAGATCGAGGGTTCACCTTTCTCTTGGATGGCTAGATGCACGTGCATGGTACCATTGGACTACTCTTTTGAGTAGATCTTATTATTTGTGTTCTTCCCATGTTTCGGGGACGAAACATGCTAAGGGGGGTGGAATGTTATATACCTAGGGGGGATAATATGGGGTACAAAGGGAGGTACCCAAGGTAATAATGTAATAATGGGATGGGCCATAGTAATAAATAAGGTGGTTAACCCATATCATGTAAAGGACCACAAGTAGTTAATAATAATGTAATGGGCCCATGGTATTAGTTTGATGGTATGAGGGAACCATGGTAATGACCCATGGTATTGTATGTATGAGGCCTATATAGAGGCTAGAGACTACATGTCAAGGAATATAGTGAAGTATTATTGTATGAATAGGCATATGGCTTGTGGAGTGTTCTCCTTCCTTAAGGAGTGAATGTATGGTGTTGCCCTACCATAAGGGTTTTGATCAATAAAGAATCAATTCATATTATTCTGGGTTTATTTGCATCATCTTATATTTTCATATCAAATCTATAATATTTCCGGGTTAGATCTATAACATTTGACAAGTGTGAATCAAGTCTTTAGTGGGGAGGCAAGCAACAGAAAGCCTTCGACACATTGAAAGAGAAAATTAGTACAACACCAGTTCTAACACTTCCAGATATTAAAAAGCCATTTTAAATTCAAACCGATGCAAGTGAATATGCTATGGGAGCAGTTTTGATGTAGCATGGTAAGCCAATATGTTATCATTCTGAAACCTTTTCCAATGTAGTAATTAACTATCCAACTTATGATAAAGAGTTGTATTCTTTAGTACAAAGTGTGAAGAAATGGAAACACTATTTGATGGGTAAAAAAATGATTATTCATACTAACAATCAACCTTTGCAATATTTACAATTGCAAACCAAACTACAACAAGCTAGACATTTCAGGTGGATGGGATTCCTACAAAAAATTCATTTGGTAATTAGGTATAAGAAAGGTATATAGAACAAAGTTGTAGATATGTTATCAAGGCCTATAGTTAATTCATCTCTTATTCTTAAGCATATCTCAATCATACATGAAATTTATATTGAACAATATGCTCCAGATGAACATTTTAAAGATGTTTATGCAACTTTGAGTCAAGGAAATCATGTTGAAGATTTGGATAATCATGTTCATCACAAGTTGTTGTATCACCTTGGAAATTTATGTGTTCCACAAGGTGAAACAGTTAATGTCATAAGGGAATCCCACACTTCTCTTATTGTTGGTCACTTTGGTGTAGGAAAAACAATTGTTCAATTAAAAAGGTATTGTTATTGGCCTCGCATGAATGAAACTATATAAGGATATGTAAAAGGATGTTTTATGTGTGCTACTAGCAAACCAAGCAATAGGAAATTGGGTTTGTACACTCAACTTACTATCCATTCTCATCCTTTAGAAAGTGTTTCTATGGATTTTGTTTGGGGACTACCAATTTCTAGGAAATTTCATGATTATTTATATCTTGTAATGGATTGTTTCAGGAAAATGTGTGTGTTGATGCCATGTAAGAAACATGTTACAACTGTACAAAATGCAAATATGTTCTTCCAAAATGTATGGGTTCATTTTGGGTTATCTACTCTGATTATTTATGACCAAGATTCTCGATTTTTTAGGAATTTTTGGTCAAGTTTATGGGAACTCATGGACACAAAGTTTAAGAAGAGCACAACATTTCATCCACAAACCAACAGAACTATAGTGCATCTCCTTCGAGGGTATTGTGGTAAGCATCCTAAACTTTGGAATAAGCATTCACATTAAATCCAAAATGCCTACAATCGTGCCAAGCATTCATCTACACAAGTATCTCCATTAGATTTTTTTTGGGCTATTTTCCAAAGTCTCCTCTAGATTCATCTTTGGTAAAGATATTGCAGTAGATGGACATAGTGATGTGGACAAAGCCAAGCATTTCATTGAACAAATTAAGCTAGTGCATCAAAATCATTAGGTTGATCATGATTTCCAAGTGGGAGATCAAGTTTGGTTGTACATCAATAAGGAATGACTATAAGGTGAAGGTACAAATCTTAATCCAATCAAATGTGGTCCTTTCAAAATCTTGGAGAATATTGGTAGCAACACTTTCTGATTAGATTATCCACCTTACATGCAAATGTATTCTGTTTTGAATGTGGAAAACTTGAGATTTTATGATCCTCCTATGATTGCTAATCAAGAATAGAATGTTAAAATTCCATCTATAGAATATTTTGCTCCTAAATATTTAAATGAGATGAAAGTAGACTCAATTATTAACAAAAGAATAAGGACTTCATGCAGAGGCAATGTGGGGCATCTTTGAGTGGGGCTCAAAGGTACCAATCCAAGCAAAGAAATTTGGATAGAGATCAAGAATGTGAGGGAGTTGAACCCTCTTACTTTCTAAGTAAAAGGAAACTTTTGGTGTGTTGGCTGGATAAATCGATCTTGCGGACAAGGCCGATCTCCCTAGTATCAAAATATATCTAAGAACAAGCAGACAAACAAATCTATCTTTCTCTAAACATATGTGATTCATAAATAAAAACTATAGAGGTGTTTAGACCCTACCTTAAGTCCAACGCTAGTTTGTAGTAGCCATCCTTCAACCGTCCGAAAGAGTTTCCTTTTGAGAACATGCGATCACAAACAAGCAAACATCGAATAACACCTACATAGCTAATATCATAAATCATGTTCATTATAGTGATCAAGGAATCCGTAAAATAAACTATAAAACAACAACTTATTGAGAAAAACAAACTTATTTGTTACCCTTTGTGTTTTAGAAAAGTAGTTAACCACTCTTGAACATGACACTTTTTGTTCACCTGGGTTGGGAAATCCTTTGCCTAACAGTTAATCAAATCATATTGAAAGTCTTCAGCTGGTTTCTGGGTATTAGCTTTGGGTCAATTTTCACCAAACCATCTGTAGTGTCATTACGTGTTCAAGAGGTCAGTTCAAATAAACCATTGATCTGCAAAATATCTGTCATCCATTTTGACCATCCCTGAGTTAGTCCTTGCTAAATATATTTCTTCAAAACTTGATCTATGATTTCGTGTTGTGGGCTTACCTACGACAGATCGCTTTCTATCGATTTCATCTCATTATCTAGAAAGATGATCTAGAAATTGTCAATACCTTGGAAACTGCATGCCCTAATGGCAGGTTTCTCGCCTTCGATGATAGGTTGCATCATTGACCTTCGATCAAAGGACTCTATGACATGTTCGACATGAGCTCATTTATTCACATTTCGTGGATTGTACTGAGTACTTTGAGAGCCATTGACATTACTAGTGGTTTCTCTCACACTTGTTAACAGCTCACATCATTGACTGGTAATCAAGTGGTTTCTACCATGTTCGACTTCGACACATTCATTCACATGAATAGAATCGTACTAGTTTGGGAAGCAGAAATCAAGACCCTGGATCTAGTTTCTACCATCCAGGCTGCAAGGAATTTTGTTATTCATTATACAGTGGACTAGTAATAAATAGATGGCTTCGCCCATACTGTGTTTACATATGTCTATACTCTTTATGTATTACAAAATCATTCCTATATCAGAACAATTTAGTCAATTTTCTAGTCAGTTTTAATTTGAGTAAGAGAATGCCTACCACAGCGATGATATGTTCACACATATATATTTTGTATTGAATATTTTTACAGGTTCTGACTGGGTGTCCACAGGATGATCCTTGAAATGATAAAGTACTTCACTCTTCACAGATGACAAACTCTATCTTCATCTATTACAAACTTTGCACTTTAGGGGGAAATCTGTTGCACAAAAAATTGTCACCTTGACATTTTGCAATCTGTGTGAGTCCATTACCACTCATACTTTTCTCCTTTGCAAGTCTTAAGCCTTAGTTCTTCATATCAAGCCTTGAAAATAAGAGAAAGTCCTAAAAAGTCTCTAAAACTCTGGTTCCACACTTTCTCTTAGCATTACCTGTGGTCCCGCACCTAAAGGTCATGTCTCCTGCATACCTGACCGCTCTGTCTCTGTGTTATGGGTGCGGACCCTTGTAAAAGTTAAAAAGGCGCAAGTATATTCTTAAAAACTCACTTTGAGTCATTTCTAGAAGCTTCTGGAAGGAATCTTGAGGTGGCAAGTTCGCTCCCTTAAGGTTCATGCATCCCATACCTTAAGGAGCTAACCCCTTGATGTGAGGAGCTTATCCCTTTGAAGGAGGACTCTATCCCTTCATAGGTGGACCTGTAACCTCCTTCCTCTGCACTATAAAATGAAGCATTGGGCTGGTTACTTGGGAGGTTGAAAGCTGAATATTTTTGAGGTGAAATGCTGCTGGAACTTAGTCTTCTTAGTTGAGTTTTTATGAGGAGAGATTACATACCTCTTGAATCTCATTTGGAAGAGTGCAAGGCTTGTCAAAGTAAAGGAAATTCCCGTTTCAAACCCCAGGAAGAGCTTGTTCAACTTCAAGGCTAAAAAGGTTGTAAGTTTCTTCTACTTCAAAGTTAATACAAATAAGTTTGTTTTTCTCAATAAGCTGTTGTTTTATGGTTTATTTTATGGATTCCTTGATCACCATAATGGACATGATTTATGATATTAGCTATGCAAGTGCTATTTGATGTTTTCTTGTTTGTGATTGCAGGTTCCCAAAAGGAAACTCTTTCGAATGGTTGAAGGATGGCTGCTACAAACTAGCATTGGACTTAAGGTAGGTTCTTAACACCTCTATAGTTTTTATTTATAAATCACATATGTTTAGAGAAGATAGATTTGTTTGTCTGCTTGTTGCTAGACTATCTTCTGATACTAGGGAGATCAGCCTTATCCTCAAGATCGATTTATCTAGCCAACATGGTGGTCCAAAATCTGCTAGTGGGGAGGAATGATCAAGGGGATCAAAAATATGCTCAAAATTTAAAGTGCTCAAAATCTCCCGAAACTAGTACCAGATCATATATCTCATTTTTCTAATTCCAACAATGCTTAAATCAGCGGAATACGACACCATATGAGGAAGTTATCATGTTCTGAAGTTTTTTGTAAATAACAAAAAAGTCAACTTGCAGGGTTGACCGGACAATGTACGGATTCCACATGGAACTCATATGATGACATCATGTTGATTTCATTCTAACATCATCTTCTGACCATGAAGTATGGGAGTCAACCAAAAGTTGACACATGGACCAGTTGTACGGGGACACTTGGTGCATCATTATTGCTTGAAGGCTTTGAGGGATGGGCCAGTCACAGAGTGACACATGGTCTAATGCCAGGGAACCACATGGCACTCTTGATGAGGCCAATTTCTTTTAATGTCGACCGATTGACTCTATAGGATTTGACTACATGACCTCCAACATAACAACATACCACTCTACTGTTGGACCACGTATCATACTTGTTAATGGACAGTGGGTGGTTTTTATTTAATGACACATAGTTCCACTATTGGGGGAGAGGGATGAGTTAGTCTGGCGTGAATTTATGTGCTAGTACTGTGACGAATGGAAAAATATTCTGAAGGGTGGGGAACATGGCACCCTTTCCATGCCCCATGTCCAAGTTACAAAGTATTGTGGTGACCACAGGCAAAGCTAATAACAGAGATGTACAATAAGGGTGCAGAGTTAAGCACCGACCCACAAATATAAAAAGACTTTTGACCACTAGTGGGGAGTTATGGGTTGTGGGCACATGGCACCCTACCCGCGCCCTAGGCCCAAGTCTTATAGACCAACACATAACTAAGAGAGGGGTTAGGGAGGTGCATGGCCTATGGCATGTGCCCCTTGGTCGCATGTAATGTCACATGATCGGCAAGGGAGTAGAGAAATGGGCAGAGGAGATTAAGTCCATAACAAAAATAATTATTTATTATTTAAAATAGAATGTCAAACTTGTTGAATAAAACATATCAAACATGAGACCTTCAGGTTTCAAATTTCCCACCTTACCAATACGCCACATAATAGTTTGTTGCCAAGTTTTGCAGGGTGAACCAGTTTTGTAGAGCTGTTTGTGAGCATATTTGAAGGATGCCTATCTTGGCCATTTTTTAGCCTTTTTGAGCCCAAGTAGAGCTACATAACGTTTTTTTGGCATTCTTGATGCAATGACAGTGTTAATTTTGCAAGTTGATACTTGCATATTGATGCATTTGAACATTTGGACATATAATAAAAGGGCCAATATTGGAAGCTGGACCTAGAGATGTAGCCTAGGAGGGGTGAACTCCGTCATCAATTTGATGTGCTTGATGTTGATTATAGTCCATTTTAATTGTTAAAATTCTGCAAAATTTACTTTAGTTTATGTGCTTTTTCAATCATGATCCATTGCCTAAAAGACATAAACTAGTTTGCAAATCATTTCATGAAACCTTCATATTTAATTTCAGATCAAAATTAGTAGATGATTGATCTAGGGAAATATCCTATAACAAGAATATTTTTTATACCATTTTACTGACATCTGATTGGTTCAATCTATGAACATATTGATTGATAGTACTAATGCTGATAGAGATCCTACTAATGATTGGAAGTTGATATAATTTCTTGGAAAAGTGTGAAATCAAAATTATATTACAAAGGAAGAAGAAGTGAAGGCTTGTGAAATTAGTTGTAAAGAATTCTATCCGCATAAGGTGTTTGATGAACTACTTGACAACATGTTGGAAGATTTCAAAGAACCAGGAAGGCCGAAGCTTTTTATGATGTGATTAATATAGGAGCCAATAATCTACAACATATCTCTATGAAAAAACAAGTAGCCAATGCATTGATGAGTATTTTTTACAAGCTTAGGATTGTGGTTATTTCTTTTGGTATGAGAGGGAGTGAGGGTGGACACTGTATTCTCCATGTGTCATGCATTATGAACATGACTAATAGTCATAAGCGTAGTGAAGTAACTGGTAGGGAGAATGGTGGATTGGATAAGCATCTAGGACAGATATTCTTTGAGGATTGGAATCCAAGATAAGAATAGCCCCGAGGATAGATATTCTTTGAGGATGGATATCCAAGATAAGATAGTCCTGTGAGGACATACTTGGTGAACATCCAAATGGGGTATATCCCTAAAGAGGTGGTGGTTTCTAAATTTATGCCTCCCAACATTATGCTATGATCTAGTTGAGAGATAGAGCTTGTTAGTCAAGGCCTTGTTATTTTTAACAATGCTGGTTATAATGACACTTATCAATTCAAACCCTTCTTATGAGAATATTTCAATTTGAGAGTATCATGTTGTGTCATTATGAATATCTCCCCAGTTAAGAAGGAGAGTTGAAAATATTACTAGTGTCGGTCTTCATAATGTAAATGTATTATTCATGTATTTATTATGCTCATTATTATTATTTTATTTCTAGTCAAAGCATGTTCTTCAAGCTTATAGGGTCAATTCATTCAAAAAGAAAATTATTATGAGTCAAATAAATGTAATTGAGTCAAAGAAATGAAATTGGGTCAAAGTCCCAATTGGAAATCTTGTGAGAAAAAAAATTTATTTTATCTTGAGTCAAAAGAGTCAAAATGTCCTCCATAGACCAAGTCAGCCCTTAAGGACAAGGAAACCTAAAGAGACAACTAATTGATCTCTTTCACATGTATAAATACAAGGAAGGTTGATCCAATTTGATCACTACTCCAACACATCGATTTATATGCCAAGACAAGAAGAAAAACTAGTTAAGTAAAACGAGAGAGAAGGAGGTCAAAGGGGAGAGAAGATGAATTATTTCTGCCCTAATTTTGTTCACACGTGTGAGTTTTCTTGAGGTGGATTTTGTGATATTGCAAGAATAGAATTTCAAGGGCTAAAATTTTAGGAGATGATTATATTTCATAGATTTGACCAATGTTGACTTTTGTTGACTTTGACTTGTTGAGGAGACTTGAAGTAAGGCTAAATTTGGATCTTTGTGGTAGTCTTGGTCTTGGTCTTGGGTCTTGGATATCCCACTTTTATCTGATTCTATAAGCAGAGGAGTTTTGGGGTTTCCCCCTTGTGTGTTTTTGCCCTGGCTTGGAGCCTAATTTCTCGTGTTCTTTGTCTCTTGTGATCTTCATGTTTTCTACATTTTTGGTAATTTCTTGATGGAAGAAAATATAAAATTAATAATAAGCCAACAAACATTCAAAATTAATTATAAAGTCAAGAGAAATATACCTTAATCTACAAGAACCTTGATTTCTCAACACGTTACTCTCTCATGGAACTATTTAATTTTCTACGCGTACTCTTCATTATCATCACTATTTCTTTCTTCTTGAGGTAAGTTTACTAAATAGATTATTCATCTACGAGTGATCCCATACACTATTTGGAATGTTGAGAGTCTCGTACATTGACTTGAGGAGTTATTCTATGCCAAAATTAAATTGGAGTAATATAATCTCATTTCTTCAGTCTCTCTCTAACTAGGCATATCAAGATATTCCCCAACATCTTATTAAGAACCTCTATTGGACATCACTTTGTGGGTGGTATATTGATTTGAATTGGAGTTTGGCATTCATATTTTTCCATATTGTTTTTCAAAAGTAGTTGATAAATTTATTATCCTTATCCACATATTGCTGTAGACCATGTATTCTTATTTGAAAAACACTTCATCAATATTTTGAGCATTGTTAATTTTCATACATGGGAGAAAATATGCCATTTTCATTAGAGAAATTTTGAGGTCTAAAATGGGCCTCAAAACAAAAATGTACAACCAAAATCAACTATATAAGAACCAATAGGATTCAAGATGATCATTTCAACCATGGGGGGTGATTCACTATTTTTGGAATAAGAAGGTAAAATGATTAAAAAATAAAAATAAAAATAAAAAAACTACTTTTTCAACTTGTAATTTAAGCTTACATCCCTAAGTTTTTACTAAAATTTCAAGCGGGAGCACTCATTGGATGTGGAATGTAATTCCTCATCCATGGAGTACCCATGTTGAATACTTTCAATGGACCCTGCTACACAAAAAATGAGAAATATATGAAAAACATGATTGTAATCACACTTTTTCATGTATTTCTCATTTTTCATGTAGCAGGGTCCATTGAAAGTATGCAACATGGGTACTCCTTGGAAGAGGAATTAAATTATGCATTCAAGAAATGATCCTACTCAAAATTTGAGTAAAATCATAGGGAGATAAGTTGAAAATATGAGTTGAAAAAGTAGTTTTTTTTTTCCCTCTAAAATTTGATGATGTAATCTAATCTTATTTTATTATTTCCACTATTATTTTATAATATTCCTTAGGAGGCCCATTTTAGACCTCAAAATTTCTTTAATGGGAGAACCTGTCAGCAATTATGAGTATGGACTCAAATGCCTTTCATGTCCTTGGTATGAACTACAACAAATTCCATAGATATATCTATTGAATTCTTGTTAGGAACTGGTAGTGGAGTATATAACCCTATATTTTAACCTTTTTTTTTATTTGACATATTTTTCATTGTTAAATGACTTTGCTGATAACTATCCTCAAGTTTTGGCAAAAATGGTCACTTTAGTTTTTGCTATGCAACTTAATCAATTGTTTCCTCAAATATTGGTATGCATAACTTCTTTGTATATAGAAAAGATCTTAGAAATAAGAAAAATCTAAATATGTGGTTTAATCATATTCAATGGGATGTTTACAAAAATAGCTTGTTTTATGAAACATATTTGAATACCATCAAACATATGATTGTGAGGTTATTTATTAACCCAATATCTAACGAACCCCCTAATCCAAGGAAGATGCATATTTGCATGGATTGGTGTACATTTGCTTAATGTAAGGAGAATTGGATGAGTTGTTGGTGTATGGTTTTTGATAAATCTCGTAAAAATAGGGAGGTACCATTGTATTTTCTTAGAAAATTATTGGTCAAGTTCATAATTGGTCTCCACGTGAAGTATTTTGACATTATTGAGATCCACGGGGTTGGTCTTGGCTCTTCCCAAGATGGAGAAAATGCTAAGAATATTCCATTGAGAGGGCCACCTTTTCCAATGCTTATTGCCACACAACCACCCAACACCCCCCATAGGCACATTATCTTTTATATCACCTTTATGACACTAGCATTATGTTAGCATTGTGGTAGCCTCCATATGAGATCCATCAAAGCGGTATCTTAGATCCCCAAGTGTAGGGAATTTAGGCCACGCTGATTATAGACCATCAATTCCAAGTATGCAAGTCATTGATTTTAGTTCGAGTCCAGAAGAACCACATATATGCTCTCATTATGGTAATACTTTCCATGGCCAATGGATGATCCTATTCATGAGAGATTTATGTATCGTGCTAGTACAATTTTTAGTTGGTGCTAAATCATTGTTTACATGTTTAATTGTAAATTGATAAATATTCAGTAAATGTAACTTTAATGTAATATTTTTTTTACTTTTGTATGGCATGTACAAATGATATGAAAAGATACACTTCCATCAAGGTGGGAATATTATTGCTCTCCCAATCTTGATGTAGCCATCGCTATAACATTTTTCATTTGCAGCACCTCACACACAAGTATTTTAATGACTTTATTCTTGCCAAAATCAATGAAAACTTAGAAGGAATCTTCTTTTTTTTTTTTTTTTTGCAAATGTCCAAGGTATTTGGGAGAAATCAATATTGACATGTTGTGTTTTGATGTATGTCTAATTAATATTTTGAGCATCCATCTCCGCCTGCGATTATTAGATCACCTCCCACCTAGGAAACATATGTTATATTTTATTTACTTTTAATCTAAGATTCATTATCTTAGTCTAGTTCAATTTGACGCTTTTATACTAATTAAACATATTAGAAATGTCTATGCAGGTGCCATCATTCCTAGTCCCTTATCCTTATATAATAACTCAATTACATCATACAACCAACTGATTTAGTCCACAATACATGCCAAGTCTAGTCATTGGGCACCCCCAACCCACCCATGCTTGGCATTCCCATTTACTCCACTATCACATAGTCAGTGGCATTATATCACCTCTAATTCTCAATACCTTTTCCTTTATGCTCTTACATCATCCCCACATACATTCACCCTACACTACTCTATCATCAGAACCCTTCTATGAGTGCATCCATTGTCTTAACAACTAGTATCACATCTACTATAGCTACATTGGTTGCATCTACAATTGTTGCAACTTCATCCTCCCCTGCTCCCCTTATTGCCTAGGAGTAGGTTGTTCAGCTAAGTCGTCCACCTCCTATTAATGCATCCATTATTATAGCAATGAGTATTTCAGCTACTATAGCTACATATACAGTGGTTGAATCTACAGCTGTTGTAACTACATCCTTCCCATCCCCCATCATTTCTTTGAAGCAGGTTATCTAGCCAAGTGTTTCACCTACGAGCTAGGAAGGGAAATATTCTCCATTTCCTTAGATCTTCATAGTGAGGCGAATTATTTGATCAAATTATGATCAAGCATGAGTGAAATTCATTAGTCACACTTTAATTTTTTTCAATTAAATGATTGTTGTAATTTTTGCATGGAGGCATTGCCAAGAGGCTTAGATAACGAGGGAGGACAAACCCCAAGAATTTGTAGTCTTGTTTGAGGTTATTTTTTTTAATATTTTATTTATTAAGTGTATTAATTAAGAGAATAATGAGCAAACATTGATTTGTTGTTGTTTCCAATTGAAATCCCAAAGATGAATAATAGCCTAAGATTAAAGAAGGCTTGGGGTACCTCCATCTCGAAGAGGAGGAAGATCAATGTCAGAGATGCATTCAAGAGTGTAAGGGTGAAAATGGTGATTGAGAAAGCCATTATGTACATTAGCCATTATCTATCATTTTGGGCATGAAATGCCATTTTTTGTCTAAGTCACTAACTCCCATTCTCTCATTGTTGGGAAAAAACTTCCATTATGTATGTTGGAAACAATCCATTTTGTATGATAATTTTTAAATGGACCAATTTGAATACAAATATATGAGTATGGACTTGTGTATGTGAGAATGTCTTTATACATTTTTTTTGTTCATGATGTATACTTCATATGATAGTGACTATGAATGTAACTTTGCTTAAATGGTGAGTGTGGTTATCACAAATTAATATAATGAATCATGCTTCATTGATTTTTAAAATGACTATTATGATGGATAATTAACCAGATTCAAATTTGATGGTATAACTTGGTTAAGTGTTTGTGTTAAATGCTTAAATCTTTATGTTGCCAATGACTTATGTGAGTGCCAATTACTAAACAATCAACCAATTGGAAAATAGATCCATTAAACATGACTGTTAAACCATTAATTTGTATGAAAATACTAATTGTGATGCCTCTTCATATCATGTTTACATCATATTGTTAATTTTCATATCAAATTAGGCTTCTCAAAAAAGCCCATATTTGTAAACAATATAAATTAATAAAGTTAAGATTTACCCAAATTAAACATTAGTTTAATATATAAAACCCCTCTTGGGATTCACTCCATTAATATTCTTGTGGTTATGATTTTTAATTAGGGCCAATAGTTTACCCTATTTACCATCCATTGATCATGAGAAAGTACGTGGATGATTTTCTGTGATATGTTCTACTAGGAAAAAGGTAATTTTACTATTCATCACTGAGAAAAACCCTAATTTTGCATATCATCAAATAAAATTGTATCATTTAAATAGAAACATAGGTGAGGGGTTCACCTAGATATAACTTAGTGTCACAAGTACAATGAAATTGACAATTCATTTATCCAATGTGTGGTCAAGTTTTTATGCCCAGTTGCAACTTGCTTTCTGAGACCATTTAGGGACATTTTGTGAATTTACTCTAGGAGCATAAAATCCCAACCATGTAGAATAATTGGCTCATGTAAGCTTCAACATGTGTGTTTAACCAAGGCCCATATGTCATGGCACCCATAGTGGCCTCGGCCATTAATTTGCAAGATTGACCCCCTTGTGCAAAGATTGTGTTATCCATCACAAAGAAAAACCCTATTTTTAGAGATAATAAAATAAAATGGTACCCATGAAACAAAATCATGGGTGCGGAGAAACCCTAGTTGGAATCCTTTGTTCTGAGTCTCATGCATTGATAGTTTGTTGATTTAATACTTGGTTAACTTTTTATGTTCTAAGGCCATTTAGGGACATTTTTTGAATTTGATTTGAGGGAATAAAATCAAAAACATGTAACATAATTGGCTTACATAAGATCTAACATGTGTATTTGGTTATATCCTACATAATCAGGCCACCCATTGTGGCCCAAGACATTTTTTTTCAAGATTGACCCCCTTGTGCAAAAATTACAATATTTGTTATTGAGTGAAACCCTAGTTCCAAAGATCATCAAATTAAACGGTATTATTGAAGTAGAATCATGGGTGAGGGGTGACCCTAGCTATAACTTAGTTTCCTAGGTCCAAAAAAATTAGTAGTTCATCTGTCTAAGGATTCATCATGTTTTATGGCCAATATAAAATCGATTGTTGAGGCCATTCAGGGACATTTTGGAAATCTACTCCGAGGGCATAAAATGAAAACCATGCCTTACTAATACCATTCAAGGACATTTTGTGAATTATCTCTAGTGGAATAAAATACAAACCATACCACATAAATAGCTTACATAAGCTCTGACATGTGTGTATGGTTGGGGCTTTCATAATCATGCCACCCAAAATGGTTCGATCCATTGTTTTGCAAGATTTACCCCCTCGTGTAAAAATTACATTATCTATCACTAAGTGAACCCTAGTTTCAAAGCTCACTGAATTAAATGATATCATTAAAATATAATCATGGGTGATGGGTGTCCCTAGTTATAAATCAATTTTCTAATCCAACACAATTAATAGTTCACTAATTTGAGGCATGATCAAGTCTTTATGGCCAATAGCCACTTAGCTGCTTAGGTTGTTCAGGTGATCCGGATTTAAACAGGAACGCAACAAATTACAGAGATAACCATGTACACAAAGATGCAGTGGAAATAATACTTCATTTCATTAATGGAAAATACTAAAATATGCTTATAACCAGAAATGGAAATAAACCAGCTAGGGCGATGGTAGCTTATCTCTCAGAAGAGATGTGGTGGCTACATGCCTCTGAACTGTGTTACAATGAGGCTCGAAGGCCTATTTATTGTTGAGAAACAATGGAAAACCCTTAACATTCCAAAACCTAACCCTAGGAGATGAAACGCCAAACTGTGGGCCCCGTTTGGGTAAATTGGTACATCAACTTCCCAGGGTCGTAACTTTGGCATACGATCTCTGTTTGATGCGTACAAGAGCTCGTTAGAAAGATCTATCCGAGCACTACCACTTTGGGAAGAGCAACATCGGTCCATGGACCCATGTTGCCCCCAGATTTCCCAAAAAACGTCGTTTAGGGCCTCAAAACGACTCCAGAAGTTCAGGACCCGAAAAACTGCTAAAAATAGTAAGTTGTGCTACAATTAAGGAAACTGAAAATGCTGAGAGAAACAATGGTGGGGGTCCAGGTGGACTTGGCAGGTGGCCACCAATATCCACCTGGATCATTCCTCCCCCCTTAGGAAGCAATGGTCCCCATTGCATTGAGTTCCTCCATGAGATGAGGAAACTTTTGCTGAACTTGTTCCCTGGTGAGCCACTTGCCCTGCTGAAGGAGTTGGCCTACTTTGACAACTCGATACAGTTGGATATTCTGTTGGCGAGTGTTCTTGATCTGTGTGTCCATGATCTGATCAGTTGCTGCTTGTTCCATGCAATCTGGATTTATTTCTGTGGGTTTGAGCTGTTCTGCAATGTCGGATGTGTCTAGCAATGGTGGAAAGTATGGCCGAAGGTGGTCCACATTGAACACTGGGTGCAGACCAAGGAATGGAGGAATGCTGAGCTCAAATGCATTGTCTCCCATAGCCTTAGTAATGGTGTAAGGACCATATCGGAGTGGTCTTAGTTTCCGATAGGCTCCAGTAAGGTGTTCCTTTTGCAAATGCAACCAGACTTTGTCGCCCACCTGAAACTTGTGTGGCACCCGATGTTGATCATGTCGCTGCTTGTACTTGGCATTTGATTTCTCCAGAATGTCATGGACCTGCTGGCGAATATGTTGGATGCGCTCAATGAAGCTGGTGGCCTTATCTGTTTCAGACTGGACATGAGCTGAATTTATGTGAGTAGCTGCAAGTGGCATGGCCACATCAATGGGGCATAGTGGCTGGAATCCAAAACCCACCTGAAAAGGGCTATGGCCAGTGGAGCTGTGAAGAGCTCGGTTGTAGCTGTGCTGAACATAGGGGAGGCTCTCGTCCCATGTGCGTGGATGCTTTGAGTTATACATGCGTAGAATGTGTACAATCATCCTATTGACAACCTCTGTCTGGCCATCAGTTTGAGGATGGAAGGCTGTGGACTTTGTGAGTTTGGTGTCCAGCATTGACCAGAGACTGGACCAAAATGTGCTGAGAAACCGACTATCCCGATCTGAGATGATAGACTGTGGGATCCCAAAGTGCACCCACACTCGTTCAAAGAAGAGTTTAGCAGTGGCTTCTGCTGTGATATTCTTCTTGCAGGCCGCCATAATGGCCATCTTCGAGAACCTGTTGACGACCACAAAAACACAGTCATTCCCATGCTTAGTGGAAGGAAGGCCTGACATGTAGTCCATGGAGATGGATTCCCAAGGTCGACTAGGGGTAGGCAACGGGGTATAGAGGTCGTGCTTCTTAATGGTCAGTTTGGTAATGGCACAGGCAGTACATGATCTGATGTACTTCCCAACATCCTGTCAAAGATTCGGCCAATAGAAATAATTTTGCAGTACTGCCACTGTTTTCTCGACCCCGAAATGCCCAGCAGCCCGACTGTAGTGTGCTTCCCAAATCATCTTGGCACGCTCGCTTGAAGGAACACAAAGGTGACCCAGGTGGCATAACAGGGCATCCTGGAGGTGAAAATCTGGAACATGCCAACCCTCCAAGAGTGTCTGGTATGTGTGGCCGAATTCTGGGTCGCTTTTGTAGAGAAGTGGCCAATCAGAAGTCTCGTGCCCACAAGAGTTGAGCACAGTGGTTAACGCCATGATCGGTGGTCGACTGAGGCAATCTGCAACATTATTGGTGCTGCCCTTCTTATACTTGATATTCAAGTGGAACTGTTGCAGGTATGTAGACCACTTCTGATGGCGATCATTCTGCAATTTCCCTTGAGTCTGTATGAACTGCAGGGGTCAGTGGTCTGTGTGGATGACCGTTTCCTTCCCCAAAATGTAATGCTTCCATTGTCGGCAGGCCTGTACAATGGAATACATCTCTTTATCATAAGTGGGGTACTTCCGGACTGTGTCTGAAAGTGTTTCACTGTGATATGCCACTGGATGTCCATGTTGAGTAAGGACTGCCCCAATAGCATAGTCAGAGGCATCTGTCTCGACCTCAAATGGTTGTTGTAAATCTGGTAACGTGAGCACTGGTGCCGTGCAGAGGCGATCCTTCAACTCCATGAATGCCTTCTGTTGAGATTCAGACCAAAAGAATTTTGCTTTCGCCCCTCCCTTGGTGACTTGACTCAAGGGCCAAGTAATATGAGAAAACCCCAACACGAACCTGCGGTAGAAGTTGGCAAGACCTAGAAAGCTGTGGAGCTCTGTTAGAGTGGTTGGAGATGAAACGCCAAACTGTGGGCCCTGTTTGGGTAAATTGGTACATCAACTTCCCGGGGTCGTAACTTTGGCATACGATCTTCGTTTGACGCGTACAAGAGCTCGTTAGAAAGATCTATCCCAGCACTACCACTTTGGGAAAGGCAACATCGGTCCATGGACCCATGTTGCCCCCAGATTTCCCAAAAAACGTCGTTTAGGGCCTCAAAACGGCTCCAGAAGTTCAGGACCCGAAAAACTGCTAAAAATAGTAAGTTGTGCTACAATTAAGGAAACTGAAAATGCTGAGAGAAACAATGGTGGGGGTCCAGGTGGACTTGGCAGGTGGCCACCAATATCCACCTGGATCATCAGGGACATTTTGTGATTTTCTTTTTGTGGGAAAAAATTAAAACTGTGTATCATAAATGGCTTAAATAAGCTCCAACAAGTGTTTTTGGTTGAGGCTCATACTATCATGCTACTCAAAGTGGCATGAGCCATTATTTTGTAAGATTTACCCCTTGTGTAAAAATGGCATTATCCCTCATAGAGTGAAACCATAGGTTTGGAGATCATCAAATAAAATATTATTGGTGAAATGAAATCATGGGTGATGTGTGACCCTATATGCAACCTGATGTCTCATTAGATAAAATTTCAGCCTAAAGGTTCCTGTGGTAGTGTTGTTGTGGCAATGGTGTACCAAAAGACACCTCCTTAGCATTTTATTGTTCCATGCAAAGGATCACAAGAAGAATTAGTGTTGTCAGTGGGAAAACTGTTGGAAATAACACTGAGAGGGAGGTGAATCAGTATTAGTCAAATCAATAACTTTTTCTTTTCATACTCAAATTTATATACGCTAATTCAATGAAGGTAACTCGCGTGTACATGCAACTGTCTTTAAAGCAACCAGCATATATCCAACAAACTTATGATTCAGTTAATTCATCATATGTTGATATTTAATCAGTGCATTGGTACTCCATTAACCATATAAATAGTAACCATGTGAAGTAATAACATAATAAAACATCACACATAAGAAACACACATGAACACCAAGATTTAAGGTGGAAACCCAATGCGGGACAAAAACCAACTGTTGTTGTCTTCTTTTAATATAGGAAAAACCTGTTTACAATCTTGTACTGGTGCAGACTCATACCAGTATGCAGGCACCCACCTGCAGAAGGCTACAACCTTCTCTTTTTTTCCAGCTGCTAATGGAAGGGAGCTACAACCCCCTTGCTCTTGTACTAGCTGATCCCTTTACTAGTTGTAGGCGCCGACCTACAAAAGGCTCCTTCCTTCACTCGTTTTCCAGCTGCTGCTGGAAGGGAGCTCCAACCCCCTGGCTCTTGTACTAGCTGATATGTTTACCAGTACATAGGTGTTGGCCTACAGAAGGCTATGACCTTCGCTCTTCCTCCAGGGACCACGTTTCATAAATTTTCAAACTGGATACTCTTGGAACACAACACCACAATCTGAAGGCCACATTTCTTCAAATTTTCATACTGGACCCATCAACAACATTGAAGCTCAAAATCATAAGTACAATACAACCATCAAATACATCTGCATCAACCAATCACTGAAACCCAATCAATCTCTTATATAACTGAAATCCAATCATCAATCTCTAAAAAAATCAATCATGGAAACCTATGAACCTCTGACACAACTAAATCAAACAAACACTGAACCTTTGACACAACTGAATCAACCATTCATTCAAACTTAATCAAATTCAACCAATCAACTGGAATAGACAGATCACTGTAACCAGTACACAAATCTGAACCCAAAACACTGCATCAACAACCAGAACTAAGTGTAACCTCAAAAGGCACGTGTCAGAATGTATATGCTCCTTTAATGAGGCAAACCTCCATGTATACGCTACTTCCTTTTGCCCAACATGCATACACCTCTAAAGATTTTGAATCATAAAATCTCTGAATCACAAATTGTACCAACCAACAGTGTACTAAACATATATTGTCAACTTATAGAACTTTACACAGGCAGGCAATAGAAAAAACTTCTTCTCATTTATACAATCAATCAAATATCAACCTCCTTATGCATTTAGATTTACATTCAGATCTAAGAATACTTCATTTACGGACAACAGTAAAATAGCAACAACAATAAATTAGCAATACTGATTTGATAGATCAGTCATCTTTAAACATCAAGCCTTTGTTTTGTATATGCTACTTGGAAGAGCCAAACCAGCATGTATATGCAACTTCATCAAATCGAACCAGTGTATAGATCTGCAAATACTTACTTATAACTTCACTGCAATTCCAGACTTCATAAATACCCAGATCATCATATATAAAGGATAAAATGTGCGTTAGCAATCAGATCTAGCCTATCCATTGTCAGATCACATAATGATAAGTCATTATGATCTTGATCCATCATTAGATCTCATCCATCATCAACCACATAGGTGCATCCTTAGTTCAGATCAAGAAAAGAATCAGAATCCCATAACCTGCATATTTGATATAACACTTAATAAGATATTCAATACTTGCACACCTAGCCCTTTGATCTTCTCCTCCTTATATAGTTTTAGCCTTTCTCAATACCTCAGATCAAAACAACACTTAGAGCCTATGGTATTCTTATACGTGATCAAATAATTGTTATTCCACTCAATATTGTGGGTTAATACCATGGTATTGACCCGTGGTATTCTTTCACCTTAATTTCCTTAATTTTTCATCCCATATGCACTTTTTCTTCTATGAAAGTGCGTGCATATGTATACGCTCTTTTTGTTCTGTGGACCAGCGTGTATACGCTGTTTTGACTAAGTGGACCTGCGTATACTTCTTAAACTGTTTTACATCAACCTTTTCTTTTACCTTCTTTATTCTGATTAGTAGACGTCAATTCCATCTTCCTGTTCTTCTGTACCAATGCCCTGTTACCTCTGAATAGACCTGTTACACTCTAATTTTCCATATTACTTCTGAAATGATTCCTTTGAAATGCCATGCATTTTGTCACATCTATAAACACAACTTCCATGCATTCTATCAAATCTGATAACTCTCCTGTAGATTCATCTAGTTACGTAGATTCATCTAGTTACCATGTACAAGTGAGTTGTTCTACTACAAGTGGGTTTCCATCACGTACAACACATGTATCATAATTCCAACAATCTCCCCCTTTGGACTTGATGGCAACCATGTTGGTGTTGATTACTGCAAGCTGTAGAAACTATTAGAGATAACAAGCAACACCAAAATGTTGACATTAAGGGCAAAGGGCAGACCAAGATATTCTCCCCCTTTGATATCAAGGGCAAAGGGATGACCAAAGTGAAGGCTTTCATATCTGAACAACTAAATATAAACATTGTTCATGCTCCCCCTAGGAACATGATAAATTCACTGATTAAACTCCCCCTTTGTACATGTTGTGATGCACTAAACCGTCCATGCTCCCCCTGAGCACATGGAGAGTCTACAAAAATATTTTCCAAAATAATAACATGACTTTATAACTCAACTATGTTAGTTTGACCTTCCTATCACCAATGACTCATACATACATCAATCTCCCAACCAAGTCAGGATATACCAAATTTGACTCATCGAATGACCAAGTGGGGATATACCAATTGTTTATACATGAATAAAATATATCAATTATTTCATCATCCTTCCCATGCATAGTGGGGGTACAAATTACATCATATGACCAAAAAGGACTCATTAACAGACTATGACAGACAGAGACATATTCTTACATCATGGGCCTTTACATGACCTTTACATCAAATGATATATATGAAATTTTTATCAAAGACCAAAGACCTAAACAAGATCATGATAGTCATCGGCAACTATCATACACAATATATGATCTACACCATAAGCATCTGTCAGCAACATCCAGACCAACAACCTGTATATGTCCATCATCAGTTCTCAAGATATGTAAAAATCATCAACCTGTGACAAAGTATGTTGTATATAGATATCAACTCATCCTCTTGATCTCATCAAGATCAACTTGCTCTGTTTCATTAGAAGAAAGAGCCTTATCATAACCTTCCATGTCCAAACAGTAACACAAAATCATTCACATCATATGTATGTGAAAACACCATAGTCATCATCTATGATCATATCATCATCATAAACTGCATGATCTTTCCACAAGAGCCCTCAATATATCAACCATGTATCATCACTAGGGAACATCCCACATTTGATAAACATCAACCATGATAATCAACATGTGTGAGTATAAAACTTATCATCATAAAGTAAGAAGTCATCATCATTATGTGACTAAGTAAGCCATGTCTCCGAATATCCATGTCTTCAAATATCTATGTCTTTATGAAACTTGCAATAACACCATTCTCTTGGTCAACCAACGATATTTGTCAATATGCAACTTAAGTAATCATCCATGTATCCAACATAATGTGTATCCATCAACTATGTATCTAGCAAACCATGAGCTCATGGTCATTTTTCAAGCTTTCTTGATACCATCAACAACAACAATTCTTAACCATGTGAGAGCCAAGATCTATAGGAATCCTGAATCATAACTACACAATATGAACTTTATGCATCTTTGAAGGCATGATGACACCAACATAAAAGAAATGAGTGGCTCATCATCAAATAATGAAGTTGTGTACTCAAGCTTTGTACTTCTCCTTGTCCTTATGAAGATCACCATGTAAGCAACATATATGTATTGTATGCATCATTAAAAAGTCATCCACAATCATCCATAAATCTGATCTGAATAACAACTATGTAACCCTATGCAATACAAGTATCATCTGAGATTTCATCATGGGAAACTCATAACCATAACATAGCATGATGTATCATTTAAACACTTTAGCCACATAAGCATCATCACCATTGATAAAAATCATTAGGTACCAAAGAATTATAATCATAACGCCAACAATGAAATATTAGAAGCATAACATATTCTCCCCCTGAACCTGTGCCACATGTTCACTGTCAAGTCTGATCATTGCATATATCAGTAAGAAATATCAAGGCATCATCATCAAGTCATCAACAAATTATGAGGATCAAAAGAACTTCTAAATGATATCCACATATTGTAGTCATCAGTCATCAAGACAGAAAAGATAATTGATAATTGTCTGAATCATTTTTCTAGGTTTGTCCCACTGCTTCTTCATCAAACCAACATATACGCGACTGTGCAGCTTCTAACTCGCGTATATACACGATTTGTCTTCATGGTAAATGCATATGATAATTAGGACACTGAAATTTCATTCTTTCAGTTCCTTATGAGTCTGTTCTGTCTGTATACTGAGCTATGCCACATCTTTCTGTCTGTAATTCCTTCTTCTTCCATACCTTGGAGTGTGATGATGTTTGTTCCTTTTGGTATGTTTGCCGAATTTTTCTCCTGCATTATTTTACTATATGCCCAAACTTGTTACAAGCATAACATCTTATATGTTTCATATTCCCTCTATAGCAGTTAATGGCTTTGTGACCAAACAATATCCCTTAAAGTACTTGGAAGTTGATGATATTTCTGTGTGATAGTTATTAGCTTGAATCATTCTACTTCTACATCTGGCTGCAACATGTCTAAAATTATGACATATAAAACATTTAACATTGTTCATTAGAGGAAAGAACCAATTATCACTTCCATAGTTAGGAGTAAATGATTTTCTTTGAAGGATTTCTTTCCTTGGTTGTTGATGGGGTTGACCTTTTATCTCCTTGTTGAGCATTTCAGATTTTCCACTAGAGTTCCTTGCTTCAGTTTGTGAGCTAGAATCACCTTTAATAGTTTCATGAAATCCAATACCAGATTTGATGGTAGGAGACCTTTGACTACTAAGAATATCATCCAAAATCTTAGTACTATCTTGAAATCGTAAATGTTTATCCTTTTCTTCTAATTTACCTTTTAGGATATTTACCTCAACCTGATATTTCTCTTCCTTTTCAAGATACTGCTTCTTCATGATTTCTTCAGGTTTTCTTCCTTCTTCCACTTGTTGCCTTAATTCGAGAACTTCATTTTCTTGTTCTTCAAATGCTTGGAGTAGTTCTTCATTCTGCTTATTTGAATTTTTGAGATCTTCTTTTAGAGAAACAACCATAGCTTCAAGACCTTCAAAATAGTTGGTTCTTTCTATAAGTTCCTTGGTTGTTGTGTCCTTTTCATTCACTTCATTTCTCAATGATGTCACTTCATTCTGCAACCTTTGACTTTGATCTACCTTTTCTTTGTACTGCTTCTTTATTTTGTTTCCTTCCTCCAACTGGGCTTTTAACCTAGTAACTTCTTCTTTGTAGGCACATTCCCTTTTGTCCAATCGATCTTGTTGATCTCTAATTGTATCTGTGAGATTTTTAAATTCTGCCTCTATTTGATTTATTTCTTTTTCACCCATAAGAGCAAATTCAGTTGTTTCACTGCCACTTTCATTATCTTCAAATGAATAGAGAAATGTATCACCATAGGACAAAAAATTCATACCTGATAATTCTTTTGCTTGTTCATCTTCATTCTGAGGTGATTCTAAATCTGAAGAGTTGTTTCCACATAATCCCCAATCGTCTCTCCCACTGTCACAGTTCCTTTGAGATGCCTTCTTCTTTTGAGGTACTTTCTTCTTTAGCTTCTTTCCCATTGTTTCTATGGATCTCCTTCAAGCGATCAAGATTCTGCCAAAGGACCTGCTCTGATACCAATTGTTGGAAATAATTCTGAGAGGGGGGTGAATCGGTATTAGTCAAATCAATAACTTTTTCTTTTCATAGTCAAATTTATATACACTACTTCAATGAAGGTAACTCGCATGTACACGCAACTATCTTTAAAGAAACCAGCGTATATCCAACAAACTTATGATTCAGTTAATTCATCATATGTTGATATTTAATCAGTGCATCAGTACTTCATTAACCATATAAACAGTAACCATGTGAATTAATAACAGAATAAAACATCACACATAAGCAACACACATGAGCACCAAGATTTAAGGTGGAAACCTAATATGAGACAAAAACCACCTGCTGTTGTCTTCTTTTAATATAAGAAAAACTTGTTTAATCTTGTATTGGTGTAGACTCATAACAGTACGCAAGCACCCACCTACAGAAGGCTACAACCTTCTCTCGTTTTCCAGCTGCTACAGGAAGGGAGCTACAACCCCCTAGCTCTTGTATTAGTCAATCTGTTTACTAGTACGTAGGCACCGGCCTACAAAAGGCTTCTTCCTTCACTCGTTTTCCAGCTACTGCTAGAAGGGAGCTCCAACCCCCTAGCTATTGTACTAGTTGATATGTTTACCAATACGTAGGTTCTAGCCTACAGAAGACTACGACCTTCTCTCTTTCTCTAGGGACCATGTTTCATAAATTGTCAGACTGAATACTCCTGGAACACAACACCACAATCTGAAGGCCACGTTTCATCAAATTTTCATACTGGAACCATCAACAACATTGAAGCTCAAAATCATAACTACAATACAACCATCAAATACATCTGCATCAACCAATCACTGAAACCCAATCATCAATCTTTGATATAACTCAAACCCAATCATCAATATCTAAAATAATCAATCATGGAAACCTTTGAACCTCTAACACAACTGAATCAAACAATCACTGAACCTATGACACAACCGAATCAACCATTCATTCAAACTTAATCAAATTCAACCAATCAAATCGAATAGATAGATCACTGTAACTAACACACATATCTGAACCTAGAAAACTGCATCAACAACCAGAACTAAGTGTAACCTCAAAAGGCATGTGTCAGAATGTATACGCTCCTTTAATGAGGAAAACTTGTGTGTATACACTACTTCCTTTTGCCTAACCTACGTATACCTCTAAAGATTCTGAATCATAAAATCTCTTAATCACAAACTGTACCAACTAGCAGTGTACTGAACATCTATTGTCAACTTATAGAACTTTACATAGGCAAGCAACATAAAACATTTCTTCTCATTTATACAATCAATTAAATATCAACCTCCTTATGCATTTAGATTTACATTCAGATCTAAGAAGACTTCATTGATGGAAAACAATAGAATAGAAGCAGCAATAAATCAGTAATACTGATCTGATAGATCAGTCATGTCTGAACATCAAGCCTTTCTTTTGTATACGCTACTTGGAAGAGTTGAACCAGCGTGTATACACAAATTCATCAAAGTGAACCAGTGTATAGATATGCAAATACTTACTTATAACTTCACTACAATTCCAGACTTCAATCATACCCAGATCATCATATATAAAGGATAAAACGTGCGTTAGCAATTAGATCTAGCCTATCCATTGTCAAATCACATAATGATAAGTCATTATGATCTTGATCCATCATTAGATCTCATCCATCATCAACCACATAGGTGCATCCTTAGTTCAGATCAAGAAAAGCATCAAAAGCCCATAACTTGCATATTTGATATAACACTTCATAAGATATTCAATACTTGCACACCTAGCCCTTTGATCTTCTCCTACTTATATAGTTTTATCCTTTCTCAATACCTCGGATCAAAACAACACTTAGAGCCTATGGTATTCTTAGACATGATAAAATAACTATTACTCCACTCAATATTGTGGGCTAATACCATGGTATTGACCCTTGGTATTCTTTCACCTTAATTTCCTTAATTTTTCATCCCATATGTGCTTTTTCTTCTATGAAAGTGCGTGCATACGTATACGTTCTTTTTTTTCTGTGGACCATCGTGTATATGCTATTTTGACTAAGTGGACTTGCGTATACTTCCTAAAATTCTTTACATCAACCTTTTCCTTTACCTTCTTTATTCTGATCAGTAGGCCTCAGTTCCATCTTCCTGTTCTTTTGTACCAATGCCCTGTTAACTCTGAATAGACCTGTTACACTCTAATTTTCCATATTACTTCTGAAATGATTCCTTTGAAATGCCATGAATTTTGTCACATCTGTAAACACAATTTCCATGCATTCTGTCACATCTGATAATTCTCCTGTAGATTCATCTAGTTACGTAGATTAATCTAGTTACCATATACAAGTGAGTTTTCCAACTACAAGTGGGTTGCCATCAAGTACAACACATGTATCATAATGCCAACAACAACTTAAATAAACACAAACAATGCTCAAATGGAGCAAACAACTCATTAATATAATGGAAAAATATCTCTTTATTGACTGTTGGTAGTAGAGGTTGAATACAATAGATGAATCTTCAACACTTGAAGATAATTCTTTGAGCTATGGTGATAAAAAATCCTCAACAAGGGGGTTTCTTTTCCTCAATCTCTTTGAAAGTTTCTCCTCTCTCTCAAAGAAGTATGAAGACTCTCCAATGGTGGATTCCTCTTTTCTCACTAGGATGATGGATTGCTTAGAAGCAATATGGCCAACATGTTAGTTCTCTTCCATTCTTTGGCTTCAAAAATGTAATAGTGGTTTTCTCTGATATCAATATGGCCATCATAACAATGTCTCATATTTTGGCTCTCCCACGGCCTGTTTATATGGAATTTGTTTGAATCCATCTTCCCCCTCTTGGTTCATGCATGATAATGACACATGAGTATGGAAAGATGATTCTATTGAGGCTTTCATATCTTCGATGTGACTCGAATTTGGTTGTACTGGATTGAGCTCATGTTAGAGAATTGGCCCCAAGTGTGTAGAATGGTCCCGAATCACTGAGTCATCCTTTTCTAAAACGCATGGTTTTTGAAGGATATCCCGTGTGCGTGCGTTTATCAAAGAAATAGTCGCTCAACATCATTTTTTTTGTTTTATAAACTTTGGAACTTAGGAGAGCTTTGATTTTTTAAACTTCATGATGTATTTAGATGGAAAATGTTCACTTGTGCATTCTGCTGGACACCTTTTAGTGCCTTCTAGATTGTGTTAACATGTGTATGATTTTTTGGTGCTAATAGTTGTCTGTTGATGTATGAGGTTAGGAGGAACCGTATAGCTGAAATCCATCACATTTTATTTTTTGATGGAGAATTTGATCAACTTTGTGAGATGGAGGATAACTTGTTGTGGAGATGAGTAGATAAAAACCCCTTGACTGAGTATAAATGGTAACCATGCTCTGGTGAAAACCTACAGAGTAAAATAAAAATGTGTCTATACGAGGTAGGCATGTCCCATGCTCATTATGATGACTAATCATAACTAATTACAATCAGACAAAGAATGGCTTTGTCCAGTCAACGTTGTGGTAGTTGACGTGCTGATAGTTGATGATGATAACTATTGACACCCTCAAGGACGCTTCCTGGTCAAATATACTTAATATGGTTCCCCTATGCATAATAGAGGTGAAGCACTATTGGCTGGGGTGTTGTGGTATGCATAGGTCTTTGACTTCATGTATCTCTCCCGTATCATGGTTTAAGCATTGTCGGATGCGGTGCTTAGTGATGCGGGGATCTTCGACAAAATGAAAGAACTACAATGGTAACTACGTACGGCACCACCTTCACATGAAAGTTTGTGGTGGTGTTGAATGTCAAGGGTACCGATGACATCAGTGGGCAATAATGATTCCCATTTTGCCACTCGAGGATACCCCTACGAGGGGGGCGTATCTAAGGTACTTCCCCTATGATGGAATACAAATGTTAAAGTCAACAAGGGTGGAGGTTAACCGCTTGACATGTTGAGTTGGGGAATCAATATTGTTGGGTTGTGTTATATTCTTTCCACGACTAGCCCTAGTAGTTAAATCGAGGGTTTAGATGGGGGCATAGCCCTCCCTTCGTTGCTCTGATGCGCAGTGGGAGGTAGTAGTTCCCCTCTACAGGGTCTGGGGCAGCGCCCCAAGGAAATTTGTTTTGGACCCTATATTAGGTGGGCGGACCTACCTATGGTTTTGTGCATGGTTTTCACACATGGTTTTGGGCGCGATGGTTTTTAGTCCATGGTATTTTGTAGATTTGTCAAGGGAACTACAGTTATGTTCTAATCCAAGGTTAATGGATTGGGGTTTATGGATGCTTCGGCATGTATATATATGTATTACAACATTGAAAGGGAGAAAATGAAAAATCAATCTAGTAGTCTCGGTTTTGGGATCCAGGGGAAAATCTCTGTGTATATCTGTTTTATGTGTTATTCTCTCGCCAATTTCTATTTTATGTTTTAAGAATTCGTATGCAGGTAATTTCTGTATGGTGTTAAAACCTCAAAATATGAGATTTAAACATACTATAATAACTTGGGTCAAATAAGGCATGATAGGGAGAGTTGCTGATATAAGAGGATATGGACAGTTGGCCCAAGGTAAGAGCTTGTTTTGCAAATGGTGGCGAACAAAACATGTTTACTGATGGTGATGGTACTGGAGTTGGTAGGATTTCCAGGGTGGGTGTAAGTATGTTCTAACAAGCGTGAAAAAGGAAATTGATTGCTTGGTGAGGTGTAAGTTCTGGCCTAGGGTGACTAGAAAATTCTGCCAGGTAAAAGACATGAATAACAAAAAATGTGGGTGGGAGTATTTTTCCTAAAAAATCTTTGTACACTTGCCAAAAGAATATGAGGGTGATTTGGATGTACAACCATGGAGACGAGTGCCCCATAATAATGGTGACCTGTATGGAGGTGTTGTGTTTTTTTCTAAGGGTGTGGGATCCATTGGTTCATCTCTATGTTGGGTTGGTGAGGCGGATGAAGTGACACAAATGGGCTATGCAATACGGGTGAATGATAGGCCAAATGTAGGATGTAGAGGTGCATCTGTCTAGATCTATCGTAAAGTACCAGAGATGGCCTAGGAAATGGTGTGCATGTGGAATGAGTGTAGCATAATGAGGCTGAACTTCAAGGCATGTAAGTGGGATGGTTCTCGGGCCGGAGTAAGTGGTCATGGCTCCTATTAGTGAAGAGGGGT
Organism: Pinus tabuliformis; assembly: GCA_031772625.1. NCBI lineage: Eukaryota > Viridiplantae > Streptophyta > Pinopsida > Pinales > Pinaceae > Pinus > Pinus tabuliformis. The sequence goes on from CM062809.1 coordinate 548,042,945, forward strand.
CTACAAAGATGAAGTGAGCCATGAGGGAGGGGGGGGGGGGGGGGGGGGGGGGGGTTTTCTATCGACTGACGCAGATGTTTATCATATATGAAGGCGAGATGGTGATAAACATGGTCGAGATGAGGGACCTTATGGTGAATTTTGGAGAAATGATGTCAGGATATGCAAAGCTTAAGAGGAAGCCTATCATGCTAAGTGGAGAATGATACCTGCTCTGTTATTTTCTTGTCAAGGTGTTGGTTGAAGTGGATCGTGTGCGATGTTCCTACAATGGACTAACCAATACCTCAAGTGAGAGCATTGTTTAAAATTTCTGAGTGAGTGACAGGCCCAGAAATGTATTTTTTTCATTTACTGGAATGGAGAGTTCCATGATAAAGATGGTGTGGTATTGATCCTTGCGTCTCTTCCGGTTTTGACAATGGATATCTCAGGTGTCTGTAATGGACCCTAAAATATGGCAAAAAGGGTGATAGATAGGGCTAAGGGGGTCAAATATCATTCATTTTCATTGCTGAGTTGTAGAGGTCAAAGCGCACTCCTAGAGCTTTTCTTGCCATTGCAATGAGACAGAGTACCTGGGATCCACGTGGGGAGAGCCAGGTAAGAGCTTATATCTCACTCTTCATCAATTTTGTAGTCTTAGGGTAAGTAGGTCGTACAGGGGTCCCCTTGTATGCCCTATTAGGGTTGATTTATTTTGGCCGCATGGGCGACTCGCTTGGAGTTGCGTGGTCGTCACGCAAACCTTAGGGTTTTGCGCAACGACTTCGCATGAAACTCCTCCTCAGACGTGTGTTTCATGTGTCTGAGGGGAGAAATGCTACGGTGAAACCCTATGGGGGTCACCACAACTTGGCCAAGGTAATGCACGATGGTCATGAATCTGTGTGAGACACAGACACGTGGATCATGCGCTTGTTTGAGAAACAGACACACGGTCCTGGGTGCTTTGGATGTCATGGCTTAAGGATATGACAAACGGACGTCCACACATTTATTGGGGAAATGGGCACATGATATCACATATTTCAGGCTCATAGGCACGCGACTATGAGAAAAAAGGGGTTTTTCTTGATTTTTTTCCCTCTTTGATAGCCTACGGGGTTATATTTTTGACACATGGTATCCTGGCTGACAGGATGATCTAGAGGGGGGGAGATTGGGAGCGAATGTGTGTAGCTTTGGTATGGGATCCAATAGCTATCTTGATGCTGGTGCAGTGGGGGATTTTTAAGTTCCTTTAGATCCCCCTTTTAAGGTCACAGGACAAGTTCCTGCATCTTTTGATTAGATGGTGGGATGTGGATCGACAAGTGATGGTCATCCGTTCAATGATTTTCTGATATCGGTTCATACCAATATTTATTTTTTTACTGGTATACTGCCTCCTGGAGAGGAACTACCTTCTCCAATACCAGCTGGGCATGTGGATATTCGACATTGGGCAAAGGCAGATGGTGTCGCTCATTGTGGCCGTCACCCTTGTGAGGAGGGAAGTATTAACATTACAGTTGTGTTGGATGTTACCGAGCGAGCAGTTCTGGCTATGAATGTGATGCTGGTAGAATCAACATCCCCCAACAGAGCATTAGGGCCTTATATAGCAGTTCTTCAGAAGCTACAGCTGGGGCACTTCTTTGATTGGGCTCGATTGTTGCATCGGGGGATGTTGTCTCAGTTTACGCAGATGCAATGTTGTGCACTTAGGATTTTTTGTTATGGGAGTGTACTCTACAGCATTATGTATGAGAGGGTAGTTATGCTCCATCTTATCTTAGCAGTACCAGTGGAGCCAGCCAGGGACCCACGTATGTGTCGTTGGGTAGCTACGATGTCGAGATTTGGGGGTGGTGAGGTGGGGTGTTATTGGAACACCACTGTAGATGATTTGTTTAACTCCAACCCTGAGTTGATTATGGATTTTCTCTATCACAATGTGGACTTCTAGGGAGATCTGGATATGGGACTTCATTAGGGCGATGTCTGGGGACCAAAAGGTATATTTTGATTTCTTCATTTGTATCCATACATTTGTTTTCATGTATCGTTAGGATATTTTATTTACGATGATGTTGATACATGTTTGTTTACTTCCATATGTGGGACTGCAGAGGTGATCATTGGCCTATTTGGTAGGCCATGATCTGAGACATATGAGTGTAACAGGGGATGCCCCTGTTCCATAGAGACCGAGGGTGGTGAGGCCACCGATTAGGCCTGAGTGACTGATGCCAATTAGTGAGCCCTCAGGAGAGCATAACAGCGGGCGAGGATGTAAAGTGATGGCGTGAGTGTGCTAAATCTGTAGAGGTGCACTTGGAATCTATCGAGGCTGAGATATAGAGCTACCATGATGCTTGGGGTAGGGTCGAGACCTTGACTAGAGGGTTTCCTATTGATGGATGAGATGGCTTGGCGAACATCATTTTTGAGATGATGATGTCACTAGAGTGGGCACACTGACCATATTTGCACCGTATAGCCATGGTGATGGCTACGGTTGGTTAGATTTTGGCTCCAAATGTAGAGATTGGGTTACCAGGGCCTTAGATAGACTTGATGGTTTTTTTTTTATGAGATTATGTATGTACTAGGGAAAGCACCCATTATGAGGATGCTCCCCTATATTTTGTTGACTTATTTTTCTTGGTCATGGGTTAGTGGATAATGTGATATTTTTTGTACTCATATATTTTTTGATGTATATACGAGGTCATTTTTTGGTGGCTTTCATGATGTGTCATATGTGTCTATACTTTTTGTGTATTTCTGCATTTTGTTTGAGATGTATCTTATGTTGATGTTTTATGTATCTTGATGGTTATATATATGTGATGCATGCCAGTCTAGGATTTTATTAGTGATGTGATCAACTGTATGATTTTGGTCCCTTGGTATATGTGTAAATGTGATATGATCAAAACATTTAGCTAACCTTTGTGCATGCAAATATTTCTGAGAAAGGCGTGTATCACAGACTTGAAAGGTCTTGTTTAACTGTGATACAAATAGATGGAAATCAAGGAATACATGCAGGTGAATGATACCTAGGTGGTGAGCATCAACCAAGAGGCCTATGGTGGTGTCATACTCTTCTTGATTATTGGTGGCCGATTTGATACAAAGTCCATTAAAGAGACGAGATGTTTGGTCAGGAGAGTATATGGCTTAGGTTGTAGCAACGAGGTTTTGAGACCATCGAGATGCACCGTCAACAAACCCATGATGATAAGATGATGGAGGATCCATTTGTTTACACATGATGAGAGAATGATTTTAGATTAAATCCATGATGAGTTGATCATCACAAAAAATAATTCATGGTGCATACATATCTACTCTAGCATTTTATGAGTGGAATTTTTTGAAGTAGAGACCATTGACGAGATTTGTTAGGTAAGTCTCATCAGGATCTGACAGTATGTATGCCCCCTTGAGGAGGTAATGTTTGATGATGTATAGGTGGTTCCAAAGGGTTTCAAACTTTCCATGTCCTACTGCTTCCTAGGCAACATTGTAGCGGAGGACTAACTCCCCCTCGGTAAATGTTGGAGGGGTGATGTTGCAATTGAGTGAGGCTTTAACCCTCTTTTTGTGGGCTTCATTATTTTGGAGGGATTGTTATGCCAAAAATGTGTGTGATATAGGGGCTTCTTTAGTTCTATGATAGGTTTTGGTATATTTTACACATACTGGTCTAGAACTATCCGAGTAGAATGTATGGGAGCTGGTACTACTCATAGTATGGTATGTTGATGCCTTATCGATGTCACAAGATGGAATATCCTGTGGTGGTATCCATCTCTAGATCGTGGTATTAGTGTGATGTGGCTTCCTTATATGGGTTGGATTCAACATTGCTCTTGTTGTGCGGAACCGTGGAAGATACTAGCAATTCCTCATGTGGTGGAATTGAGAGTAGATGTGACAATAACAATGTGTGATTTTCTCTTAGTTGGAGAGATGCTTGTGTGGGATTTGGACCACTAAGTGGAAGATGTCATTGAACTTACTTAATTTGCAAAATTCATTTATCAAATGGTTGGGTTTATTACATAGGGAATGTGTGATGGATGATTTTATTTTCCAAGTGGTTTTAGATAGTTTTTGGCCCGATTTGGATTGATGGTGGTGATGGGAGGTGTAATGATGGGGGGCCTACTTTTTTGTTGGTTGTCGTTTCTCCTTAAACACACATAAGAAATCTAGGGTTCCATCTTCCTTTGGTGGGGGGATGGGTTATGTAGATTTGGTATATGAGTCCAATAGATAAGAGTTTTCGTTCATGAATTGACGTACAAAACTCAATGATTCACAAAATCTAGGATGGTGGAAGTAGCTTCTCTTATGTTGGTTTCCCATGCAGATAGTGCATGTATGGTGTTGGTGTCTAGGTTTTCTTCTCTGAGAAACCTGGGTGAATGGGTGGTTTTGGTAAAGTGTCCATAGTTATGGGCAGAGGTTTATCAGATGAGTAGGGTCATCGCATAGAGCACATGGTAATGTGGAGGAGGGGGTTGGTTGTTCATGCATCCTTCATGTGTTGTGGGAAGTTTTTTTAGAGGATGAAATTGGTTCCTCTTGAATGCAGAAGATGTTATTACATCTATTGTCTATTGAAGTTTGGCTGGTGCTATCGGCTCATTAATGTTGCCTCGAATAAGTGTGCTTAATGTTTCTCAGTATTGAGGGATATTAGGACAGTGATGAGTGTAGTTCCCATGTTTTTTTCATATAGTGCATGCATGATTGGTGTATAATTATTTATTACATATAGGCACAACTTTTGCTCCTTTTGGTGGAGCTAAGGTTACCAATGTTTTGGAGGCATGCATGAGGGTTTTCAACTCATCTAACTTGGGGCATATGTGGGTCGGGTGCCCAAATTATTCACATAACACACAAGGTTGTAGGGCCTTGGAGGGATTTGAGGATTCTCCTCTTTTACCATTTTGTTTGGCCTTCTTTTCGGCCCTGATTGGTGTCAGTGCAGGATAGTTTTGAATAGGGATTGTTTCCTTAGATGGAGGCAAGGGGATACTACCTACCAGAATATGTCCTAGATCAGTCGACATGGTCATTGGGACTAGATACTAGACCGGTATTGCGAGAGCCATATTTGGTAATGTAAGGGTTTCCATGACTTGGTGCGAGACAAAGCTGGGTGGGGGGTATAAAAATGGTGTTTGTGTAATGGTGTGAGGTAGAGACATGGAATTAACAGTTGTAGGGTGTGTGGTGTCTAGAACTAGTTCTTGGGTTTGGGTGGTGTTGGATGAAGTCATCATGCATACTAGTGCTCTGATGTTTGGGAAAAGTTATTGTAGCACTGATGAGTCTCTTAGGAATGTCCCTAGGAGTGTTAATGGCTTAAAATGGCCTGGGTTGTGCTTATTTTAAGTAGTGATCAACTCATGGGAAGACACGACTAAGGGTAGCACACTGTAAGGTGTGGGTAAGATTTCCTTCTCATAGTATGTGAGTTGACTAATAGTGATGATCTTTCCATCATGGGGGAACATCATTATTCTGAACACCGATGAGGTGACTGTGAGCATTTCATACATATAGCTTTGGCCTAGTAGGATGTTGTAATCCAATTGGGCGTTTAGTACTTCGATGTTTATTAACACAATTTTTCTAGCCAACTTAATTAGCATCTTAGGGTATAGACCAATGGGAGCAGAAGGGCGACTATCGTATGCTCTAAGCGTAATATTAGAAATCTTAAGTTTGAGGGATCCTAGTTTCTGCCAAATGGATTTGGACATGATAAATGTGGAAGCCCCTTTTTCGATGATGCAATGATGAATGTTGATGTTTTGGACTGAGACTGGGATTTGGAAAGCAATGACTGATGGTAGTTGTGGAGTAGCTTTATCCAAGTCAAAGACCATTAGGCAAGAATCATATGGGTCGATTGCACCTAGAGCAGAAAGTAAGGCTTTTCGTTGGGTTGGGCATGTTTGCAAGACTTCTAATGTTGACATAGATGATGGTGATTGTGCTAAGTCATCAACTATGTTGTAGCTATGAGCAACTTTCGAGTTGTGTCCTGCACGCCGTAAAGGTCCTTTGACCATTTTAGGCATAGATTCTACAGAAGGTCGAGGAATGGTCAATGATCCTGTAGGTATTTCCATAGACTCGGTGGACAAATAGAGCTCTGGGGGAGCTTCATAACATCAATTATGTGTTTGTAGGAGGATATCCTCTCCTGTCATGAAAATATCATGATTAGGATTTTTATGGGGGTTCCCTCCAAATGGGTGAGGGTGGGGAGTTTGTTGTTGAGTGTTAACTACTCCCTAATGGGGGAAGGGGTCTTGCATTATTGCAGTTTGTTGACCTCCTTGCCCCCTACTATCTTGTATCCTTTTTAAGTCAGGAAGTTGAGGATAGTGGTGAGTATAATGACCATATTCCCCACGGATAACCCATGAATGATTAGTCTATAGACTTGTGTTTTTGCCTTGTTTCTATGATTTATTGTTGGTTGTTCCCTAGTTTTGATTTCGGTTGGGGTTACCCCTTCTCGGTGCCCGTGAGGGTTGTTGTTGGTTGCTTCCCCCCCTGTTCGGGTTCCCCCTTTGGATTACTTTTTTTTCTTAGCAAAATTTGAAGGATTAGATGAATTCAGTTGTTCCTCTAACTTTTTTTGTGAAGTGAGAGAAGATTGCACTATATTCACCCTTGCATTATTTTTCATTGGTGGGTTATTTTGTTGTTGTGTTGGGAAAGGAGAATACTAGTTTTCTTGTCCTTGATTAATGTATGGATTCTAGGAAGAGGACATCATGTTCATATTCCTAGAGGAGAATTTGTTTCCTTGTGGGGAGGATATGAGCCCCCTTGAGGGGGTTGATATTGGTTAACCTTGTTGACCATATTCTGCATAGGTGTGGGTTGACCATGATAATACCCTATATGTTGCAATGGTGTTGCATTTTGCATAGCATAAAATGCTTGGCCATTGAACGAATATCCAGGGTATTGGTATTTATTTTTGTGTTGATTGGGATATGGACATAATTAATCCATCACCAACATTGGATGCGCTTGGGATCTCTTTATAAGTTTGTAGGCGCGAGGCGTCTAGAAGCACATGATAAATGTACTCGGACTGGGTATATATAAGCTCTAGCTGTTGAGATTTATTAATGGCTTCTTCCTCAGTCTTCGAGGATGAATTTTCCATGTCCTTAGATATTTTAGAGGAGATGGGTCTTAGGAATAAGTCTAAGAGGATTTTATATTCAAAATGGGTTTTACACAGGCTACGACATTTTCGCCATTCATGATATGATCCGAGATGTGGGTAGCGGGTGTTTGCTTGAAATGGGTGAGGAGTTCCAGACCCGAATCATGGTGGACTGGGAGCTGGAAAAAAGTGAGGAAAGTTGTAGATAATGAGCTAAAGTTTCCATGTGACATAGAGGGTTGGTCAACATACCATTTTGTGGCAAGCCCAATTAGGGTGCATTGCAATAGTCGTAATATAAGAGCATCATCTATGATATTATTAGACTAACACCATAGGTGAAAATTCATTTCATGGTTTCCTGGGTGTTTGCCTTATTTTTCTTCAAACTTTGGAATATTCAAAGGGAGCTTGGTGGGAATAGTTGACCAATTCTGGTAATGGTAGATTGGGTCATTGGTTAACATGCTTAAATATGGTAGGTTTAGGGAAGCTAACAATGGGATATGTGCATTATCTGCCATCATAAAACGATTCTGGAAGGCTATATGCAAAGGGATCCTCTATGGGGAAGTATTAGGAGAGCTACCATGAATGGTGTCTCGGGGATTGTCCGGAGGAGTGGTGTGTGGGCTCCCAAAGTGGGTAGCACATGGGGAACCTTTTGGAGTGGTGAAACGTGTACTTTGTTGGGGAGGGGTTGTGAGAAAAGATGCACCAATAAAGGAATATCCAATAATGGTGGTTGTGTTACATCCTCTACGCCTAAATGGCAGGAGTCCTAACACACCTCCTGATAATGGGGGAGGTTTAAAAAACTTCTAGATCAACAGGGAGCCATGGGGTCCCCTATGGTGTCGATTAGAGTGTGTGATATTTTATGTATTTTTAGGGAAGGAGATAAGTATCAATGCAATATGATCACATACATAAAACAAAGTGAAAATATAAATGGTTTATTTTCCTTTTATAATTAAACTATGTGATCAAGCAAAAAAGAAAAAGGTTTTTGTTTGTTGCGTATGATAAAAAAATCCTTTGTAGACCTAATCATACTTTCCACTCTCAAAGTAACAGGGCCTTGCAAATATATCTTTTGATGTGTCCTAGGGAAATGTCCTAAAAGAACCAGTGACGCTTTCCAGCAGCCGAAGAATCAACCAAAGTAATGGTAATGAGGCTCAAGTGTTGCCTGCACCATCACCTATAGGGAAAGGATGCCCTATATTTTGTTCACTAAATTACCTTTGTCCCACATGAGAATTTGAGTCTTTATCCTTTTGGTATTCCATTACTAGTACCGAGCACTAAATGGTTCAAGTAGCCCCAAAGAGTACCACACGTACTGGACCTAAGCCGGACCCCCTCTGAATCAGGTCTCTTCCATGCTCGGGTATTATTTACCATGGGTTGATTGAAGGATTTTAAGCTCCCTAAAAGTCAAAAACTATGTTTCAAAGGTGTAACATGACCATGGTGGCTTATGGGATGCCTACCCCCAATGGTCCTAACCTGAACTATAAATGTTTTGGTGGCCCCTGTGGGGAAACTTAGTTGGTTCAAGTTATGGTTGTTTTTAAGGGGTATTCATTCACTTATGGAGTGATTTTTTAAGCCAAAACAGACTAAGTACCCAAAGCTCCATAAACTAGATGCCCTTGAGTACAAGGTGTATGGAAGCTTAGTGTGTGATGCAAGAGAGAATACCAAGTGTGATAAGATGTAGTTATGTGATGATCATTTACAATATCCTTCTAATTACACTAAGTTTTGATTGTTCCTTGCATGGAAAAAATAAATATATTGTGGATGATGGGCCACTTAATTTTTTCCTATTTAAACTATGTGGAGTTTAACAAGGGAGATGGACATTCAAATGTTTCGGAAAAAGTTTTTATATGACAGCCAAGGTCCGTCTAAGAGACTGTTATATAGGAAAATGACCTCCTCATTAGTTCAGAGGGAAAAGAGTGAAGACATGATGATTGAAGCAATGACCAAGTTCACAAGCCTTGTTTCCAAGCTAATGTTGTATATACACAAGCAACATGCTTTATAAAGCTTCTCAGCAAGCCTAAGGGAGCGTTGATAACCCAAGTAACTCTACTTTTTACCTCGAGAGCAGCATTAGTGAACCCTAATGAGGATCTAAGGGTCAAAGGAGCAGATTGACTAAGAAATATCCGTATATTCTCTCCTAAATCAACTTAGAAAAGCAAGGAAACATCCAAGTTCGACCTATTTGGGGGATTACTAATCCTAATGGAGTATGAAAATGGGAAAGATCTCAAAATAATGCCAACATCATTGCTTTTACCTATAGAAACTCATGGAGAAACTTGACAACCCTAACCTCACATGCTACATAAGAAGAGTTAGGGATATTGTGAAAGGGTTCAGATCATTTGAAAGGATAGCTTACTTGATTGTCGAGTAGGGTCTCAGACTTAAGCATAAGAAGTTGGTAAGAAGGGAGAGAGAGACAAGAGCTGGAGAGGTAAGGGAAGGTTGATGCAACTAATGGCTGTAATCACTCTTTCGACATTAATATAGATCTGTAGTTGTATTTTCTACTCCATGGTGTTGGTACTATGATTCATTTATATGTTTATTCAATGTCTTTTAGCATGAGTAGCTTAGTTATGTGCAACTAGATGTCTTTTGTATATTCATGCATTGATTATCAAGGTTTTATGTTGTGATTACGCTTGTCTTTTCTATGTGCAGGACTTGATCTGGAGCCGGCTTAGGGGACTTCCGCCTAGCTTTATTGTGCTCTCCAAAAAATATACATAGAGATTCCAGGTAATGAATATTTCTTGCTTTGATATTTAGTTATTGAATATGGACATGCATGTATCTTTGTGATAGCTGCAGATAATCTTACAATTTGCCAAGGGTCTCGGGAAGACCCTTGAGGGTTCCTTCATTCTCCATACACCGTGCATTAATCCCTATAGAAGAATTGGCGACTCCACTGGGGACTACACTTTAGTTCCCAGTTTTCCCATAAAGTTTCTAGATCTCTCCTTCTTCCAGACCTTCATGTACTTCTTCATTCATTTTTTGACGACTCAAAACCTTGCAACACTCTTCTTTCATTGCTCAGCCCTGGATCTGATCCCCACAACCCTTTTCTGAAGGTTTTTCCCTCACTAACACAGTTTACCAGTGTAAACAAAGCTTTATAAATCACTGTAGCTTCACAAACAGAGCGTTAGTGCCACCAGTAACTCTATGTGGCCTCTAGCACAAAGGCGTTAGTCACCCATTTTTTTATAAACGGCAGTTTCTGTGACCTCAAAGGGTTGGGAAACTTTCTTATGGATTTATAAGGGATCTGTAGCTATGTTTTGTTTGACTGATTTGTGTCCTAAACAAATTATTTTCGTAAGAAAATAACTTTCCTTATTAAAGTTTTATTTTCATAAAAGAAAAAATTCAAATTCTTTTGTTGTTTTCTGCTTAGTTTGTTAGTTCTGCATTATTTGGTTTCAGTAGTTGTTAGTGAGCATTGAAAAGTTATGTCGGTTATGCAAGTGTTTTATTGAGTAGGATGCATGGAATGAATATTGATGTATGAATGACTCTCCCTTTGTAGAAGCAGCTTATTCATCGAAATTGAAAATTTACAAGCATTGTTTTTTGCATGATTTGAGTCAGAGTCCCATAAAATCTCATACGTCAACACCCCTACTGAAGACTCTAACAAAGTACACTTAAAATCTACCTAATAAAATCAATCAGCAACTCTTTCTAGAGTAAACATACATTAGTTTAGGCTAGGATCTTGGGTTAGGCAGTGTGAGTAAACTGCCCAAGATCATACACCAAAACTAGTGTCATTAAAGAGAGAAATCCTTTTGCACTCATACTACCAGGACCACTCCAGTAAAAGCGGAGATAAATACAAGACAACATCGGATCATAAGTGAAGGTAGCTCACCTTTGCTCACATCTCCTTTGGGTATTCTGTGTATCAGGGATCCCTTCGGGGATATCAGAGCTGAGTTAGGGACTTAGGTATCCTACCCACACAATGTATTGTCTGCGACTATGTCCCCCCTAGTAGTGTCTATGATCTGAGGTATCCTTGGTGGCCATACTTTTAGGGACTAACACAAGGTGACTGGGGTGGGCCGCCTTGGTATCTAACACAGATGGACCTACTCTGTCTTTAGTTTTTAGGAGGGTGCTCATCTTCACGAGAGTACTTGGCCCCTCAATCTGAGGTTTAGGCGAAACTCTAGAGTAACCGTAACTGTACATTTGGCTAGCTCTCTCTATTATTCATCTCCAGTGATCGGTGCTTATCAGACAGGGTCATTTCCCTCTACTTGTTGATTGATTTAATTAGTGTCTTTTTTATTTTTTAGGTGCCAGAGAGTTATCATTGAGACTTTAATAAACATCACTGTAAAATTTACTGATGAAAATTATCGGCCACCATGGCTACATCCGGCCCTTGCGTCAATCTAGACGATTGTTAGGACTTCCCCCACTCACTGTGGAGGATCCGCCAAGCTCTAGTGAGCTGGATTCCTTGTCTTCAGGAAATCAGTCTCCGAGATCTCACATAGAATTAGTTTGGACATTCGACGATTCAAGCTTACCAGAGGATTTCTTTACTGAAGGATTTCTTCCTCCATACAACCCTTCAATCATGAATCCATTGGGACCACTCTTGGTTCCAGTTGTATCTTTACCTCCTTTGTCTTCAATTGGAACAATTCCACCCATCCCATCGACGACTAACGGGTCATGGGACGTTTTGGACACTTTTGGTCCCCCACCACTTCCCCAGTCGATAATCAATACCACACCTTTGATGGTGAACCCTGCTATCCCATTTGTCCCAAGTTCAACCCCTATCATGACACCCTCCATGAGTGGAACCCAATCAATTTTGAGTTCTGCCCCTTTAGTGTCAAACCCTGTACCTTCGACAAGTGCTACATATAGTGCTCCTTATAACGCTCAATATAGCACAATTAGCGCGGGTCCCTTCAACCAACAATATGGTTGGCATCCATTGTATAGTTCTAACCCCCAGATTCAAGTATCTGGGGGCACTCCCAATATGCATATACCGGCTGGGAATGTAACAGTTCCCCCTCCATTTTCAGGCATGCATGGTCAGTCACTGATTGACATGAACACTCCTTATGCTAGTCAAGGACTTATGGTTAGTTTTGTGGCAAGTGGGAATCCTCAAGGAGGTCCCAATCAATCCATGGGGGCACCCTACTCACAACCTCAAATGAGTCAAGGGGGAACTTCTATCCCCCAACCTAACAATCCCTATGGAAATCCACATTACAATACCATACCCAAAGTCACCTACTATATCACGCAACCTGTGTATAATATTGGGAACAACAAGATGGGAGGATCACAAGGATCCTCAAGTCATATGTCATCCCCTTGGTTCGATTCGGGGGCATCACAAACTCTACCTTTCTTGGAAATGCTTGATATCTCTAACTTGTACAAACTTATAATTGACCCCATCTATCATAACTTACTCTGGCTGCCAATCCCACATAAAATACCAACAAACATCCCTAAGTTCAAAGGGAAACAAGGGGAGGATCCAGGTACACACATAACCACCTATCATCTATGGAGTGTTTCTAACTCCATGGTGGATGATAGTATCTGGTTACGTCTTTTTCCCCGCACCCTTACTGGCAACACAGCCAAGTGGTACATTGAGTTACCACACGCGTCAGTCAATACCTTTGACGCTCTAGCGATGGAATTCTTAAAGCACTTCCAGCTACCCATCCGCTATGAAACTGGGACGGAACTCCTCACTTCATTACGTCAGGATACCACCACCCACATCTCCGATCATATACATGAATGGAGACGTAGGTGGAGGTTGGTCAAAGCTCCCCTCCCAGACTATCTCTCAGTGGATTGGTTCTGCAAGTCTCTACTCCCCTAAATCACTAAGGATATCGTCGTAGGTGGTGCGGTCACAGAAGACCAATCCATGTTTTGTGCCCAACACTTAGATCTGATATATTCACAGTCTGGAACTCTATACGAAATAATTCCCATTGCCCCTCGCAACTCCAATGCTCCTGCTACTCAACAACCCGGAGTGCATGCAGATGGGATTATCAGTGCAACCTCTAGGGCTGCTGTAAAACAACTCAGTGGTCACATTGCCTAGATGTTAGTGGACCCCTCTACCAAATCGACTACTCTTCCTACCACCGCGATCAACTTTGTGTAGTCTACACAAAAACCCAATGGTAAGAACAAGAAGAATAAGAAAAATACGCTCCTTCTGAAGAGTAGTCAACAAAGCAGTCTTACTCCAAGCAGAAGGCAACTGCACCCTCTGACAATGGAAAGGATAAACTTGCCAGATTCCCTTGAAAAATCTATGTCGAAGACCACAAGGCCTATCGTTGACCGCGTCTTCAGGAGTGCACAGATTTCATTGCTAAAAAGGACACCGGCAGGACCCCCACTGTCCTGAATAATCCTTTCCCAACTCACCAGCAACAACACCTTATTGCAAACAAACCCCAACCCCCGCAAGGGGGCAATGGTAGTTTGCAACATCCTTCAGCTGGTGAAGGACCCTCTACCATTTACACCTTTGAAATGGTAGATCTACAAACCAGAGGAAAATCTTATGGAGCTCTTGTTGCTCATGCAGAGGAACCTTCCTCAAGTCAAAACCCACCACCACCTAATGATCTTCATATTGAAAGGTCGGTTTCTAACCTTGTGATTCACCCCCTTAAAGGGGCACTTCGATGCACAACGCACAATACATCTGCACATGCCGCCCAAAACTATAGCATTGTAGAAGATTTGGTGCAAGCGTCATCAGCTATGTCGGCACTTGAAGTATTACAAACATGTCCAGTACAAAGGAAAGCTCTGCTTTCAGCCATTGGTGGTATCAACCCACAAGATTCCATGCTTGCAATTTTTGACATGGAAAAATGTAAACCTCCCCTTTCTCACTAGCTTTCATTTCAGGTGCAAATTTTTTCAAAAGGTAAAGGTATACATAGAACTCTCAATGACGAAGGTGCTTCTACCTGCGTAATGTCAACTTCATGTTGGCTCGCATTGGGTTCTCCAACCCTATCCCCACCATCGAATTCCCTTAATGCTTTAGATGACCACACTTTCATCCCAAAAGGTTACCTAGCTAGCTACCCCATCACCTTGTATGGGAAAACAGTAACAGTGGACATCAAAGTCATAGATAAAAAGCTTGATTATAATCTCTTGTTGGGTTGCAGTTGGACTTACGCCATGACCACCATTGTGTGTACTGTATTTTGCATCATTTTATTTCCATTGGATGGAAAGGTAGCCATAATGGACCAGCTGTCCTTTTGCACTCCTAATTATTCCTCATTACCAAGTGTCTATGTACCCTTAGTGGGTGGTGTACCTAACTCTTATGTCAGTATTGGTACTGGTCTACTGAAGGGCTCTTCCTTGATGGGTTGTTTCCCCCTTCTGCTACCAACAGTTCCACATACTGTCAATATGGTTTCATCCGTTCCTCATGAACCAATCGATCCTTGGATCTTACCAGCCCCTTCAGACATTGACAATTATGAAGAAAAAATTCCGCTATCACCAGTTAAATTGGCCTACCAGGCCATTCAATATACATTCGAATCTCTGGTCACTTTGGTCACGACTAACGGTACCACTTCCACACCCATAACTGGTCCTTCTTTCGATCCTCTCAATCAAGTCCTACCTACGAACAAGGCTATTAGAGAGATCATGAGTTTAGAAGAGCAACCTTGGGAGGACTCGTACCATCATGTTTTGATATCTGATTTGAACATGATGCCTCTTCAAATCTTGTCATCTGACGCACCTGAAATCGTTTCCTCACCTTATATGACTATCCAAAATTTGGACTCAGAAGGAAAAATAAGCAATACTTCAAAGACATTTCTCATTGATATTTCTGTCACGACAGGCATCGTAGAAAACATCCAAGTTGGAGTAGATTGAAATCCTGAGGAAATTACAAGCTTCACCTACTGTTGGATTGTATGGGCCTGAACCAATTTCAGAGGTGATTTAGACAAGAAAATCCCAGTACTACTGGCCCTTTTGGCAACAGTCTGCGGAGCATGGACTGAGGTCTCACTCGAAGTAGTATGGGAGGGTGCTAGAACTAGGTTTCCGCACCCTGGGGATGTCTGATGAGCTTTTGGAGGTCCACGGTTTGACCCTGCGCGCATGTCGCTACGCACACTTGCTTTTCCTTCGCAACTTGCGATACTGCTTCCGCGTAGCCCTACTCAGGGTGCAACCCGTATAATACCCAAGTTCCTTGCTATTCAATCTGTTATTACCCGACTGATTAACTTATTTATGTAAGACTAATGATTATTACAACATATTCAACAATCCTAACAATGCGCGCGATAAATAAAACGACATAAATGTAAAGGAGGTAATGCACAAACAGATACACAGAAATAGGAATCAACTTCTCTTTATTATTCTTCGATCATGATTACAGAATTGACATTGCCCTGCACACTTAGCGGCAAGGGCTTGTGCACTAAGCTACGGACTCTACTAGGCCTCTCCACACTCAGCTACAGAGCCTCTTCCTAATTCTACGACCCAATTCACTTAGACTCCTACTCTATGCTCAAACCATTCATATTCTTCTCTCCAATTCACTCTTAGCTATCTTTACAACTTAGAGCCTCGCTCTATTTATACAATCCCATGGTCTTTAGACCATGGGTAGGCTGACATGACTTTACATTATATTACAATACTTTAGGGTAGACAACCCTATGACTCAACCTATACTTTGTGCTCTGCACCCGCAATTTGTGAAGTCTTACAAAACCTTTGACCAAAACTTGGGCTTTGAGCCCTAAAACATGCTCGGAGGGGATTCCATGCCCAACAGGCCCCCAACACAATCATCGTGACTCGTCTCAAGTCACTCTGCTGGTGTGGTGACCTTGGCGCAGAGCTCCTCCAACTGGTCTCGTACTGCCCGAAGGTCCGCGACGCACTTTTTTGCAGTTTGTTGGACCTGCTGCATGTGCTCTTCCGATGCTTCTTTGTGAGGATTAGTTACCTGCCTTAGTGTATAGAGTCCCTGCATCTGTACGAGCTTGCCCTCAATATCGACTGTAATGGTGAAGGCCTCATCAATCCATGGCTGGACGCGTGCCTTGAGAAGTGCCTCTTTCTGTCTGGTGGCATCCACCTACTCTTTTAGTGCCCTTGCTTGTTTCATCTTTCCCAGCCGTTGGATGAGGATGACTGTCTATGCAGTTACCCTTACATTATCATACTTCTCCTGCAGTTCACACACCTCTATTTCTAGGCGCTATATGTTGGGGTCCTCTTGCAAGGATGTGAGGACATCAAAGGCTTGGTCCAACATATCGGTACAGTCCTGCACTTCCTGTCCAATTTCTTCCAGTCTTGTTTGAATCACGCTAACATGCTGCTCTCTAACTTCTGGAGGAGTGGAAGGTTGTGCCTTCAGCTACAGCTCACCAATCTGGAGGTTTATCTCTAGTTGTACTCGTGTTGTTTCCTCGTGGGTGCTTCAGACTCCACTTGCCAGACAGTGGATCCGCATCTCTGTTGGTAGGTCTGCAGTGATGGACAAATCTGGGACTCGCCGACATGCTTCATCAACTATCTTCACAATCTACTGGTTCTGTGACACCAGTTCATCACGCTGCAGGTTGAGTTGTTCAATGTTGATCTTTTACTCACTCATCACCTGGATTACGTGGCCTTCCCTGGCATGGAGCTCTGCTATTATGCCATCATGCGATTGGTACAATGTGTCTTGTAGAAGGGCAGCCAAATTAAGGCCAATTCCCTTGATCCTACTCATCGCGGCTCTGTCATCCTCATTCTCCGCTATTAGCGCTCCTTCTGGTAGCACTATGGTGTTGGCCATCTTTGCACATAGCAGCAACTCTACTGCTGATGTACCTGCTATGCTATAGGTGGCTACTGTTCCTTCCTGGGGGGGTTGCACCTGTAGTCCCTGTAGCTATGCCCTTAAGGCCCCCAACACAATTTGTTGCTCCGACATGGCTTCCTGGAGCACTTCCTTGGTGACCTCGTGAACCATGTCACTGATGTTGTAGAGGTCACCTTCTGTTAAAGTGATCAGGTCGATGGCCAATTTGGATGCCTTGACCTTTTTCCGTGGACCAGATCTCTCTGTGACGCGCGGCCTTTTCAGCTAGGTGGAAGTCATGCCTGGGTCCACGCCTTCTTTTGTGTCCTATGCATCCTATCCTGTACACAATTCCTAGCCCTCCTTGTCCTGCGTTGTGGTGGCCCCTGTTGCCTGCACTACTACTGCTTCTTTGATGATCTTTTCCTGCTTTGCGACTGCCCTTGCTGCCTTGTGGATAGCCCTTACCTCCGCGGCTACTTTTTCATTGCAACTTTTCTTAGCCAACTTTGTGACCCGCAACTTGGCTTCATCCTTTTGGTTTTGTGCTTTTTTTCTATCTAGCTCCGCCAGATCCAGGGCACACCACTCGGGGGGCCATGATTCTAGCACTGAAAAGATTACATCATCAATGGAAATGAAGGGTTGCTTGGTCCATTGCTATGCCGGATCCTTACACGCCTTGATGTAAACATTGTGCATGTCCACCTTGAAGTCTGCAAAGCTTCGCAAACTGTTGTGCAATGTGGGGTAGAGGTGCGGCCATCTATTGATCCACACCTGGATGCTCGCCTCCATGAGAACCTAGAAGATCTTTGTCTCGCGAATCTGCTTTGTGTCCTTGGTGGCCCAGAGCGACGTGTACTTTGTGGCCTCTGGTAAGTCTTGTTCAATGCTGGGGAACTGACTATCCTCAGGCAGTTCCCTTGTTATCAGTAAAATGGACAAGAGCAACCATTCATAGTGGAAGGTCTTGCCCTACTCCTGGGCTTCCTTGCAGTTGGTCAAGAACTCCTCGTAGAGGAACTCGGCCCAATTGAATTAGACCCCCTCTGCGCATTGTTCGGAAAGCTCAACTACAAGCATTGGTACCTCATCGCCGCGGCATTTTCTCATTACCTTCCTGGCCAAGAGCTGGGTGGCTACGCACACCCCTTTATCTTTGATGCTGCTGATTGCGTAACCCTTATTTTTCCTCTCAAGTTTGTATTTTTTCTTCATGGCCTTTGCGAATGCCAAATATCCACTTTTTCCTGCTATCATCATGGGGTCCTTTCCCTTACAGGGGAGCCGGGAAATCCTATGGATGAGATCCGCCATGATGGGAATAGGCTCCTCAAGCCATAAGTACCCATCACGTACCAGGAAAGGTAGCTGCCTGATGACAAAAATAGTGATAGTCGCACGGTGAAAGTGTTGAATCCACAACAGATGAAGTAACCTGGCCTTCTCCACACTGCGCAGCCATTTCCATGGCTCTAGTATTGTGACTGACCCCTCCGTGCTTTGCTTCATGAGGCTCTTTGTCTCTAAGTGTGGGAACTTCTTGCTGTCTGCGAGGTCCAAATCTTCAAACTTCATTGTGGGCATGCGACCACAGTGCAAGCCCTTGAATACAATTCCATCGGGGAGGAGTAGGGTCTGGAGTACACTCTTAGTGGCATCCAGGTCCTTTTGGTATCTTAGTTTTCCCTTTCCACAGAGGGACATACTCAGGATATTTTGCTGCAGAGTGCACCGGTTGGATGTCCTCTTCCATGTCTTTTGCTTCCTCTATCTCATCGAAGAGAGCCTATAGGTCCTCCTCATTATCTATCTCAATGGTGACAACCTTGCCCTTTTCTTCCATTGAGAGTTTACGAAACCACGGATTCCTTGGGGACATGTGAACTGGTCCCGCAGCCTGGTTGTCTTTCTTGGGCGTCAGCATCTGAGGTGATTTCGAGATTTCCGGCACGACCCCAGTGTCTCCGGGAACATCATCTACCGTGGGGTTCTGCACGGCCTCGTTGGTGGTTCATTCTGTAGAGCCCAAACCTCTCTTGGTAGTCGTCAACTTGTTTGAGCTGTCTATGGTCATTCGCGAACTTCAGGACTCAAATCTTTCTCAGCTCTCAATATTTTGTACTCTAACCAACTGCTCAAATCTCAAATGAACAAGTGTTGTCTCATGGTTAGCCCCTAGAGTTTTATAGCACCTTTTGAATTCAAATTCGACCATTCCCCACAATTCTGGGCCATCAATGCTTTCTTGGCGGCAGATTGCCCCAAATCTTGCCCTTAATTTGTGTCTTAAATGCCCGCTACCTACTCCCTTTTGCCTTAAATCAGACATCTTGTCATGAATAGTGACACCAACAGTCACTTCCCAGCCTACCCAGGCAGCACCGCAGCCCCCCATGCGTAGGCGGGAACTGTGTGACATGTTGATTCTGCACGCACCACCCTCATCGCGCAGCTCCCAAACAGAATCTTTTATAGTCCTTCCCTCTCTTTCAACTTCTTGGAGCGCTAAGATTGTGCTCCCTACGGCTAGTCATGTGGTCGCACCACTCGTGCGAGACTTCAACTCGCCTTCCAATATAGTCCGCGGAAACTCCTCAATTGCCTTTGTGACAGTCGGCACCGCACGTTCTACTGTATGTAGTGTGCTCCCCTGGTTACTGCGTTTGGTGAGGTGCAATCATAGCCATGGTAGTAGAGTCATAAACTCTTGGCGACAATCTTCTAATGCAATGGTATGATCATCCATATCTTGCTTTGTCATCCTTGGTTTATCGACGAGACATGCTTGCGTGATCTTGTTTTCCAGCCTCTTGATCTCAACGTCCATCAGCATGCTTTTCTTCGTCAATCGTATCTGGTCCTTTTCGAGTTCGCGAAGTCTAAGGTTCCCTTGCTGGATGGCTTCATGAACCCTTATATGGTCAATCTCGTGTAGATGTGTGACTTCTTCCTCTTGGTCATCGCGTAGTGTCACAACCGCGGGAGTCATTACGTGCGGATTCCTTTTTGTATTCTCTTTATAAATTACAGTCTTTACTTTGTTCCACACCTTTTGAATCGTCTCTGTTTTCAGGGTTTTGCACATGGTCCTATAGGCCCATTGAACCACTAGCACGAGTAGGTCCCAATCAGTTCGTCTCGCCTGGTGAACCTTGTTCAGTACTCTGCACACCCTATTGAATGCTTCATCATGGATAATTGGTAGTGCACGTCGCCTTTCCTGCTGTTGTGATTTGGTCTGATTCTCTATTCTAGGGGTGATGTGTGCTTGTGCGGGCTGTACAACATACGTCAGTACCCATCAGGAAAGGTGGGTGTGCAAGTTGTTTTTCCCTAGCTGATTGGCTTTCGTTCGGAGCTAGGATTTTCCAAAACATAGGCGCATCATCCTTCTACATCCGTGCCAATCCTCAAAATTTCCTTGATGCGTACCCCACCATCGTGCGGGTGTTCCATGCAGCACCCATTTTAGAGCATCGAATCGCTGTTGTTCTGGTACTGCGCTTTCAAATTTGCTCAGAAATTCATCCACTGCTGTTAACCCATCATATGTCGGCAACTCCCTTGCCTCTGTTGTCATGCAACATAGTGATCTATTCATCATGTTGCAATTAAGCATTGTTACTTTATGTAGCCAATTCTGCCATCACTCTATCTCTTCGTCTGAATCCGATGTGCAGGTGATTTTGCACTCCCACGAAATCCTTCCATCTGTATTCGGATTCACCCAATCCTCTTCTCATGTCATTATCTTGTAAATACAATCGAGATCGTCATCACTATCATCGTCACAAACCAGTTCAATGTATTGTGCTCCTTCGGTTGGATCTAGTGGTACTACTACGCATAGTGAATTTTTCTCAAAGATCATTTTGCTCTTCTTTAGATTTATGACTCCATTCATATCGGTGTCCCAGTCTATTCCTAGTAGCGCAGGATAGGGATTACTGTCATCGACAATCTCTATTACTTCAAAGTCCACCTGCGTGCTCGCACCTTCAATATTGACTGTTACCCCTATCAATCTTCCCATGGGAAAAAAATTTTGTTCGTTTGCCATTCCTAACTGAATAGGGGACCATTGTAGCACAGGTCTACCCATGCATTCCCATGTTTTCTTTGGTAGTACATTAGCGTCCCAACCTAGATCTAGGATTACCTGATCCATTTCATACTCACCAATTTGCGTTGTCAACCGCATTTCCCTTCCTGTGCGTAATGCATGCTTTCCAAGTTTCAATACCACGTGCGGTTCTCCTGACCCCGCGCACTTAGTGATAAGTTCCTGTAGTCCTTTGACTACCTTGTTATCGCGCAACAATTCCATGCATGTCTCCAAAAGGGTAGTGAGCATTGAAGGATCCATCCCTGTTTCTAGTTGATCCTTACTACCTAAAGTGGAGGCCTCCGTGAAGCTCTTCTTAGCTTCCATGAATGTCTCCTTCGCGCATTCTAAATCAAATTTGGGTTCCTTTGTAGGAGCCTTGCAAACCCATGCAATTTCTTATGGCTGCTTCCCTTTATCATCTCCTGTGGTCATATCGCTCCTAAGCATCATGTTTACATTTGGGTCTCATTCGCACAGCTCGGACCTCATCATCTGTAAATTCTGAGTCGGAGGGGACGGGAGTACCCCCTTTTTGCGCATCCTTACTATTAGCGAAGAGCAGTCTTCTGCCTCATGATCAAACTAAGTACAATACCAACATGATGTCCTTGTCGGGTTTGTACAATCGCGGGCATAGTGCCCTCGCCCTCAGCAATTGTAACAAATTATTTGTCCGCATCCCCTTCCTGGTCCCATTCCGCCTCGACCTAGACTGCGCTCCTGAAATCTAGCGCGTTCCATCCCTGCATTGGTGTCAAGGCCTCACATTTCAGTCTGCACCCTGTAGGTCGAAGTTCAATCCATCATTAGTTCGTAACTTCGGTAAGTTCATTCTTCATGGCCTACTCACTTGCAGAAGTTACAAAACAATTGCTGGGACGTCTGCGTATACTTCTACAACAGGTGACAATTATCCATGGTGTGTTTTCCTCCTATCTGGCAGATCGCACACCATAATGCAAATACCATGCTTGGCCCTACTTGTGCCTCAGTTCTTAACGGCATCAGCCCTCCTCCTGCCAAGTAGTTCACAAACACTGGACAATGGTCCTTGTCGTGCCCTTGGCCTTTGCATTTTATGCACCATACTTCCTCATGTGTCTCCAGTCGAGGTGTCTTGTCCTGTTTCAAAATTTGCATTTCCAGACACAGATTCTGCAGTTGCACGTGAATTTTTTGGACTCGCAACCCAGGGTCTTGTATAGGGGTCTCATGTAATTTCATTGCCATCTCCAACGCTTTGGCCTGGGTGGAAAGTTTTTGCTGTGATAGAATCATCCTTAAGTGTGGTGTAAGTGAGGCCATAAACCATGCACAATGTTGTCCATCCGTCAACATCATATTGGCTTCGCGAATTGTACTCTTCAGCCTTTGGTCTAGATCCCAGGCGGTCTCGCCCGAGAGCATCACGATCTCCTTAAACCTGATGATTGATTGTGTTTTTGATTTTGGCCTACTAAATTCCATGTTCAGCACAACCTAGATCTCTGTAATTCCTGCATTTGGGTGGTCATTAGAATGCTTGATATACCATGTTAAGGCATGATCCTATAGCGTGCTCACTAGCGTAGCCTTCTTAATATTGATCGTCCATAATGCCTTGTGCTTCCCATATGGCTCTTACCACGAACCAAAACTGTTCTGGATCTTGATTCCCTACTCCTCTGAATACCGGTAGTTTGATCGCACTCGCCATATTGAATTGTGGTGGTGGCAGAGGTGGGGTGGGTGGAGATGGAGGTGAGGAGGGTGAGACGGGTGGCGGTTTGGGTGGAGGTGGTAAACGCGGAATATGTTGCCTTATCAAACTAACCGTGCTTCTCGAAGAAACTTTCGCGAGCTCTTCGTCACTTTCCCGCGAGGGTGAAATTAAGGGATTGGTTTCCAACTCTTCATTACTTCCACTTTTGTAGATCTTCCCACTTCGCATAGTCCCAAACATTAATTTATTTGCATAACCCATTTTTAACACAATAGCATCTTAATCCAAGTGTTCAAAGATTTAATATACTTACCTCGCGGTTCCTTGAGGAAACGTCGCTCCGCCTCACTATAGCTGACGGTTGTGTCTACTGCAAAATCAGTGATAAATCCTCCTATTATTCGGTCGAGCCAATGGTCCACAACTCGTGATATCTTATCTCCTGATGCTTCTAGTTTGCACACTAATTCTGGAGTCCACACTATTGGTTTGTCGAGCCTACACCTTCCCTGGCTGTCTGCTAACTTCGCGATCCACTCATACAGCTCAGAAGGAAAGGATGCAAAGAAAATTTCGTGGATTTCCGTATACAAGTAGCACTCCAACCACTATTCCTTAGATACTCGCGGATTTCTATTTTCTGCGCCACGAACTCGTGAATCTTCTTGTCCAACCACTCTTCAATTTCTTTCTTTGTTGGATTCTAGTGGGACGACATCAGACATCCCTTAAGCAGATCCTGGTCCCAGCAACAAAACCATTTATTGGCTTTTATGGGCCTGACCCAGGTTCAGAGGTGATTTAGCCAAGCAAATCCCAGCACTATTGGCCCTTTCAGTAGTATTCCACGGAGCGTGGACTAAGGTCTCACCCAAAGTAGTATGGGAGGGTGATAGAACTAGGTTTCTACACCCTAGGGATGTCTAATGAGCTTCTGGAGGTCTGTAGTTTGACCCTGCGTGAACATCGCTATGCGCACTTGCTATTCCTTTGCAACCTACAATACTGCTTCCACGCAGCTCCACTCAGGTGACAACGTGTATAATACCCAAGTTCCTTGCTATTCAATCTGTTATTACCTAGTTGCTTAACTTATTTATGTAAGACTAATGATTATTACAACATATTCAACAATCCTATCAATGCACGTGATAAATAAAACAACATAAATGTAAAGGAGGTAATACACAAATAGATACATAGAAATAGGAATCAACTTCTCTTTATTATTCTTCAATCAAGATTACAGACTCGACGCCGCCCTACGCACTCAGCTGCGGACTCTACTAGGCCTCTATGCACTCAGTTGCAGAGCCTCTTCCTACTACTATGATCCAATACACTTAGACTCCTACTCTATGCTCGAACCATTCGTATTCTTCTCTCCAATTCGCTCTTAGCTATATTTACAACTTAGAGCCTCACTCTATTTATACAATCCCATGGTCCGCGGACCATGGGTAGGCCAACATGACTTTACATTATATTACAATACTTTAGGGCAGAGAACCATATGACTCAACCTATACTTTACACTCCGCACCCGCAATTTGCGGAGTCTTACAAAACCTTTGACCAAAACCTGGGTTTTGAGCCCCAAAACATGTTGTGGGGGGATTCCATGACCAACACCTACCTTTTTAAGGAATTCCATGATGTTTTCCCTTGGTCTTATGGAGAAATGCATGGAATAGACCCTTCTATTGTCAAGAAGCATCGAGCATTCTTTTTATGGTTTTTTTCTTGCTCGTTAATCCGAAAAATCGTTGAGTCTCCTTCTTCGGGCTCGTTAAACTATCATGAAGAAGATCGAGCATTATTTTTATGGTATTTTTCTTGCTCGTTAATCTAAAAAATCCTTGAGTCTCCTTCTTCGGGCTCGTTAAACTACCATGAAGAAGACCAAGCGTTCTTTTTATGGTATTTTTCTTGCTCGTTAATCTGAAAAGCCTCAAGTCTCCTTCTTTGGGCTCGTTAAGCTACTACAAAGAAGATATGATCATGTTCTTTTATGGGATGTTTTTCTTACTCTAAAACTAAAAAATCCTCGAGTTTTTCAACATTGGGCTCATTAAACACCTACAACGACAGTCCAAGCAACTCTTTTTCACTCTTTTTCTAGCTCATTAAACTGAAAAAGATCATTTGAGCATTCTTTTTAGGTGCTTTTTTCTCGCTCATAAAACTGAAAAAATCTTGAGTTCCTTCTTTAGACTCGTTAAACACTTATGAAGAAGCTCCGAGAATTCTTTTAGGTACTTTTCTCGCTCGTTAAACTGAAAAAATCTCGAGTTTTTGTCACTGGGCTCGTTAAAAATCTATGGCAACAACAAGAGCACTTTCTTTTTTGGGACCATTTCTCGCTCTTAAATCAAAAAATCCTTGAGTTTTTCCTTTCTTTGGGCTCGTTAAATATATGAAGAAGGAATGAGCAATTCTTTTACCTCTTTTTCCTTGCTCACTAAATTGAGAAAGATACTTTGAGTTTTCTACATTTGACTTGTTAAAATTCGATGAAGGTATTGAGTTTGTCGTCATGTGACTCATTAAAAATTCACGACGAATATCGAGTTTAATCTGTCTCCTCATAATCGTAACAAAATGAGGTCAACATATATTGAGCATAGGTTTCTCTTTATCCAAACTCAGTAGATTAACTCACGGAAAAGTAATCGATCCAGGTATACTATTAAACCTTTGACGCACCAAGTTAACAACTATGACAAAGGGACCACCCTAGAGTTGTTCTTTACGATCTTTTCAAACTCTATAAATATGAAAATACCACCGAGTTGTCTTGTCTGGACTCATTAAATTACATAGACAAGTTGTAGAGTCACTTTTTTTATGATCCTTTTCAGACTCTTAAAACATGAAAAGATCGACGAGTTTGCCTGTTTGGACTCATTAAACTAATTAGATAGGGCATAGAGTCACTCTTTTTGCGGTCCTTTTCTGACTCTTAAAATATGAACATATCGATGAGTTTACCCATCTGAACTCACTAAACTAATCATATGGGGAAGTGGACAATACAACTGTGTTCAGTATTTGAAAGCATGGTTTGGCAATATGCGTTCCCTTGAACATGGCACTCCCTCAGATAAACCTTCCTTGTGATGGCCTCTCAATATGAATCTTACCATCCTATGAGTTTAGCCTATATACCCTGATGTTTGTGCATCTCTGTATCCTAACACTCTTTGGTTTTCATGAGTCTACTGTTTCATGGTTAAAACTGTTGTCGTGCCTTCTATTGTTCAAGGGAAAACCTTTTTTCTTCTATTTCCTCCATCAACCCATCAAGCATATCCTTTCATCATGCCCTCTGTCATTTTGACCCAATGCTCAAAGATTCCTCAAAAAACAAATCATTCTTGTCCCATTTGGTGACTATTGATGTAGGACACATTATTGCCTACCTTTTGACAGGTCTCTTCCTATTGACTTCAACACTCTATCTAGGAAAAAGGCCCAGAAACACTTTAGTGCCTTGGTACTTGCAGACATTAGTGGTAGGTCACCTTGTGTTTGATTAAGGTTTCTCATTATTGGCTCCTGTTTAAATGATTCTATGGGTGTTCGATGAAAAAAACATTTTTCACACTCGCTAGATTGTATTATGCATCTTGGAGACCATCACCATTATTGGTGGCCTTCCTCATGTCTGTTAACGGTCTCCATTATTGATTGGTAATCAGATGATTTCATGCATGCTTGACATCAAGGCATATATTCACATGTATCGATCTATGCTATTTGGTGAAGCGGAAATCAAGACCTTGGGTAGAGGCTTGCATCAATCAGCCTTATTTCCTCTCCCAAGTTGCGTATATTGTTTTTTGGAGATAGCTCATTAGAATGATCCTATTATGACACCGGTTCTGCATTCTACTTATCGGCGACTAGCATCGTCATATCTCTTTTATGAGAAAATCACTCTGACATAGCTACTGAGCATGGGAATGCCCAACTCAGGACATGATTTTAGTTGTTTTATATATATGTGTTGTATCAGGTTTCCCGTACCGCCCGAAGCTCCAATCCTCTCTCTCTTTTTGTCAAGAAGGAATAGAACAGTTAAGTATAAAGTGTTTTAGCCATCATTGCAACCTCTGATCTCACACTTTAGGGGGAATCTATTATACAGTCAAATGACCTCCTCATTAGTTCAGAGGGCAAAGACATGATGATTGAAGAAATGACCAAGTTCACAAGCCTTGTTTCTAAGCTAACGTTGTCTATACACTAGCAACATGCTTTATAAAGCTTCTTAGCAAGCCTAAGGGAGCGTTAGTGACCCAAGTAACTCTACCTGTTACCTTGGGAGTAGCATTAGTGAACCCTAATGAGGATCTAAGGGTCAAAGGAGCGGATTGACTAAGAAATATCCCTATATTCTCTCCTAAATCAACTCAGAAAAGCAAGGAAACATCCAAGTTCGACCTATTTGGGAGATAACTGATTCTAATGGAGCATGCAAATGGGAAAGAGCTCAAAAGAATGGCAACATCATTGCTTTTACATAAAGAAACTCATGGAGAAACTTGGCAACCCTAACCTCACATGCTACATAAGTAGAGCTAGGGCTATTATGAAAGGTGTCAGATCATTTGAAAGGATAGCTTACTTGATTATCGAGTAGAGTCTCAGGCTTAAGCATAAGAAGTTGGTAAGAAGGGAGGGAGAGAGAGAGGAGTTGGAAGGGTAAGGGACGACTGATGCAACCGATGGTTGTAATCACTCTTTCGATGTTAATATAGAACTGTAGTTGTACTGTCTACTCTGTGGTGTTGGTACTATAATTCATTTATATGTTTATTCAATGTATTTTAGCATGAGTATCTTAGTTATTTGAACTCGATGTATTTTGTATATTCATGCATTGATTATCAAGGTTTTATGCCGTGATTACGCTTGTCTTTTCTATGTGTAGGACTTGATCTGGATCCAGCTTAGGGGACTTTTGCCTAGCTGCATTGCGCTCTCCAGCAACTCTACACGGAGACTCGAGGTAATGAATCCGTGTTGCTTTTATTGTTAGTTATTGAATATGGACATGCATGTATCTTTTTCACAGTTGCAGATAATCTTACAGTCTGCTAAGGGTCCCAGGAAGACCTTTGAGGGTTCCTTCGTTCTCCATACACTGTGCATTAATCCCTATAGCAGAGACACAAGGGAAGCATAGATTACTTATTTTCTCTAATAAAATTCGTTCCTAGTCCCCAAAAAATGATGAATTAAATTCTTTGGTTAGTATTCATATTTGTGGATGATGGGCCACTTACTTCTTTCCTAATTATGCTATGTGATTTGTATAAAATTTTAGCAAAATAGTTTGAAAAACACGTGTGGAATTTGGCCACTTACTTTTTCTCCCTAATTAGGCTATGTGCATATATTTAAATGAAAAATACTCTAATTTATCCACCAATCGAGGTTAGTAAGGAAACTAGGGGTATTAAACAAAAAAATATAGAATGCAGACGTGAAGGCAATTCATTAAAGGCTGCCAATCACTCAAGAAAAGAGAAAAATACAAGGCTTATTTTTTCTTTTTGTTGACAATGCGAGTTTAGCTGCACACAGATGTGCATGCACTTATATCAAAGAAAAAGTTGCATGGGCGAGAAATAACAAGAAAATTTTCACTTATGCGAGCTCAAAACAGGTCCTTGCGGTCTGTAAAAAATCTAAAGAGGTGTTGAGCGCCTTGTAGGATGGTTGTGTAGAGAGAAGGTCTTGCAAAAACAATATTTAGATTAATGAAAAGACAACAGTATGGTCACCATTCCTGTGGTAGTGTTTTTATGGAAATGGTGTACCAAAAGACACCTCCTTAGCAGTTGATTGTTCCTTGCAAAGGATCACAAGCAAAATTGGTGATGTTAGTGGACAGACTTAAATAAACACAACATTGTAAATAGTGGAAATAATGCATACATAAACATAAACTAAACAAAGAGGTAAATACACAAACAATGCTCAAATGGAGCAAACAAATCAATAAGATAATGGAAAAATCTCCCTTTATTGACTCTTGGTAGTAGAGGTTGAATACAATTGATGAATCTTAGACACTTGAACAGAACTATTTGAGCTATGGTGCTCAAAAATCCTCAACAAGGGGGTTTCTTTTCCTCAATCTCTTAGCAAATTTCTCCTCTCTCTCAAAGGAGTAGGAAGACTCTCCAATGGTGGATTCCTCTTTTCTCACTAGGATCATGGATTACTTAGAAGAAATATGGTCAACATGTTAGTGCTCTTCCCTTCTTTGGCTTCAACAATGTAATGGCGTTTTGCTCTAATAGCAATTTTACTAGCATAACAATGTCTCATATTTTGTCTCTCCCATGGCTTGTTTATATATAAATTTTTTTTAATCCATCTACCCCCTCTTGGTTCATGCATGATAATGACACATGAGTAGGACAATATGATTCCATTGAGGGCTGCATATCTTCAAGGTGACTCGAATTCGATTGTACTGGACTGAGCTCATGTCAGAGAATCAGCCCCAAGTGTGTAGAGTGGTCCCAGATTGCTAAGTCATCCTTTTCTACAACTGTGCAACTTTCGAAGGACATTTAGCGCACGTGCGTTTACGGAATAAATAGTCATGTGACATCAATATTTTTTTCTTTATAAACTTTGGACCTTAGGAGAACTTTGATTTTTTAAACTTCATGATGTATTTAACTGGAAAATGTTCACTTGTGAATTTTGTTAGACACCTTTTAGTGTCTTGTAGATTGTGCTAACATGTGTATGATTTTTTGGTGTTAACTATTCCCATGAAATTTTCATTTATTTTCTGTGTCATAATATGTAAACCAATCAAAATCCTTTAAATTTATTAATAGTTACATGTATATATTTTGGAGGGAAAAGAGAAAAACATTTTTTTTTTAAATTGCATTTTTTGGTTGTTTGTTATTATGTTTATTGAAATTTTAAGTGTATGAACTCATTGGATGCACAATTAAATTTCACATCTAACGAGTACCAATTATGCATACTTCTGAGAAGACCCACATTGATAAAAATTGAATATACATTAAAAAATCATGTGAACACATTTTTTTTTACGTATCCTCAATTTATATCAATGTGGGTCTTCTCAGAATTATGCATAATGGGTACTTGTTCAATGTGGAATTAAATTATGCATCCAATGAGTGCCAACACTTGAATTTTGCGTAAATCTATAAGGAGATGAGCCAAAAATACAATAAAAAAAATAGTTTTCTTCTTATCCCTCCAAAATTCACAACTCTTATTTTATTATTTTAACTCTTATTTTTTTAGTTGTCCTTATGAGGCCACTTTATGATGAAATTTCCTCTAATGTGAATCTAATTCAATTGATAGTTCCTTGTGTTGAGGCCTAGGAAATTTTTTATTCCCAATTGTAAGTTACTTACTAAGGCCATTTAGGGACTCTTTGTGAATTTTATCTAGGGCCATAAAATCCAAATTTTGGAACATAAATATGTTATGTTAGCTCCAAAAAGTATGTTTGGCTAGGGCCCATGCAATCATGCCATGCACAATGGCATAATCCATTGTCTTACAAGATTGATCCCTCCTGCAAAAATTTCACTATCCCTCAATGTGTGAAACTCTAGTTTCAAACATCATCAAATAAAATGGTATTTTTGAAATAGAATCATGGTGAAGAGTGACCATATATAGAACCTTGTGTACTAAATCAAATGCAATCGATGATTCCTTAAGTTGAGGCCTGGTCAAGTTTTTATGTTTAGTTGCAACTCACTTGCAATTCCATTCAAGGGCACTTTATGAACTTGCTCTCAGTGAATAAAATCAAAACCATGTAGCATAACTAGGTTCCATTAGCTTCTGTAGGTGTGTTTGGATGGGGCCCACATAATTATGCCACCCACAGTGGTTCGAGCCATTATTTTTCAAGAATGACCTCCTTGTGAAAAAATTGTACTATCCCTCACTAAGTGAAGATGTAGTTCCATATATAATCGAATAAAATGATATTTGTAAAATAGAATGATGGGTGAGGGTGAGCCTAGTTGGAACCTCATGTCCTAAATCCAATGCTACTGAAAGTTCCTTGAACTGAGGCTTAATAAAGATTTTATTCTAGTTGCATCTTGCTTGTGAAGGCCACTCAGGGACACTTTATGAAATTTGTGAGTTTCGTAAGCTTTAAGAGGTTTTTTTTTTTGGGCCCATGCAATCATGCCACCCATAGTGGATCGAACCATAGTTTTCAATATTGACCCCTTTGTGTAGAAATTGCATTGTCTCTCACTAAGTGAAATCCTATGTGCATAAATTGCATTTTCCCTCACTAATTGAAATCCTAATTCTATACATCATTCAATAAAATGGTTTCCATGAATCATGTGTCATGAATCTAAATAAATTGATGGTTTTGAACCAAGACCCGATCAGTATGTGTATGCCCAATTTCAATTTGCTTATTGGGGCCATTCAAGGACACTTTGTGAATTTTCTCTAAGGTTAGAAAATGAAAACCCAATAGAATAGATGGATAATGTAAGATTTGATAGATGTGTTTGGTCAAGGTCCAAATGATCATTCCACCCATAGTGGATCAAGCCATTATTTTGCAAGATTGACCCCCTTGTGCAAAAATTGCACTATCAGTCACTAAGAAAAACCCTAGTTCTGAAGATCAAAAACTAAAATGGTATATATGAAATGGAATCATGTGTAAGAGGTTACCCTAAGTTGGAACCCTATGTCCTAAATCCAATGAAATTGATGATTCCTTGAATTAAGGCCTGGTTAAGTTTTTATTCCCAGTTGGCACTTGCTTGCTAAGGTCATTATGGGACTTTGTAAATTTTCTCTGAGGGAATAAAAGCCAAAATGTGTATCATAAATAAGTTATGTTAGCTCTAATAGATGTTTTTGTTTGTAGCCCACTTGATCATGCCACCCAAAGTTGCCCGAGATACTATTTTACAATATTGACCTACTTATGCAATTATTGCATTATCCCTCATTAAGTGAAACCCTAGTTCCAAAGATCATCAAATAAAATGTTATATATTAAATAGAATTATGGGTGATGGGTGCCCCTAGTTGAAACCCCATGTCCTAAATCCAATGCAATAGACGGTTCCTTGAATTAAGGTCCGATCAAATTTTTATGCCTAGTTTCAACTCTCTTGCTAAGGCCATTTTTTGTGGGGGCATAAAATCCAAACTATGTAGAATAACTAGGTTATGTTAGGTCTAATAAGGGTGTTTCTAAGAGAGATATAGGGAGACCTTAGTTCTATGAATTTCATCTTTTTGATAATTTAATTGGTGTTGTATAACATGAGGATGAAACATGGAGACTCGGTGACAGAGCATCTGAACTCATTTAATACTGTGGTAAGTCAGTTATTATCTATTGATATTAAAATTTCAAATGAAGATAAGTGCATCAGTTTGTTGTGTTCTCTACTAGATTCATGGGATAGTCTGGTTATTGCAATAGGTAGCAATGAAATTGCCTTGCAGTTTGATGAAATAGTCTCATCCTTATTGACGGAGGAGATGAGACGGAAAAATATGGAGAGCCAGAATGGTGATGCCTTGTCGGTATGAGGAAGGTCCCAGAACAGAAACAAAAAGAAGTCATCGAGTGGGAGATCTAAATCTAGAGGGAGATCTAAATCTCCAAGAAAACCTGTAAAGATCCACTGGAAATGAGGAAAGGAAGGGAACTACAAAAGGAACTGTAAATCTAAAGCACTTGACAAAGGAAAGGGATATGATGATGCTTCTTCTGTAGAGGTAAAAACCACCTGAGATGAAGGTGGGGATGTGTACTTGGCTTCTTCAAGTACACATGTAGATCATGAGGTATGGTTGATTGACTCAGGTGCATCCTTTCACTTCACTCCCCATAGAGAGTAGTTATGCGAGTATGAGAAATATGATGGTGGTGATGTCTTCTTGGGGGATGATAGGAAGGCTAGAATCATTGGTCGTGGAAAATTCAAGTTGAAGTTGCAAGGTGGAAGGATTAGAACACTTCCAAGTGTTCTGTATATTCCTGCATTAGCCAGAAATCTAATTTCTGTAAGCAAGTTGGATGATGGAGGTGTAAAAATAGTGTTCGAGAAGGATACCTGCAAGATGGTTCGGGGAGCACTGGTATTGATGTGGGCAGTTCAGATTGGAACTCTATACAAGTTGCATGGTATCACTATTGTTGATGGGTGCAATATTTCTGTGGTTCCTGAAATTGGAGCAAAAACTATAGTGGTCTCTGGAGAAAAGATCATGCTATAGCATCAAAGGCTTGGACATATTGGAGAGAAGGGCCTTCGAATACTTCATGGTAAAGGTATGGTAGAAGGTATGACTAATAGCTCTCTGGATTTTGATTTTTGTGAAAATTGTGTATATGGGAAGCAGAATCAGGTGAGTTTCCCCTTTGGTTGTAATAGGGTGAAATAGATATTAGAGATTGTTCACAGTGATGTGTTTGGACCTGTGAAGTTTCCATCACTGGGTAAGTCTGTGTACTATGTATCATTTATAGATGACTTCTCAAGGAATAAATGGATATATTTCCTCAAGAATAAATCTGAAGTCTTTGACAGGTTTAAAGAATTTAAGGCTCTAGCGGAAAACCAGTCAAAGAAGAAGATAAAGGTGCTAAGGACAGATAATGGTGGAGAGTTTTGCAAGATGGAATTTGAAGAATTCTTTAAGAAGTGTGGTATAGCACGAAAGAAAACTACTTCATACACAACTGAGAAAAATGGAGTTTTAGAAAGAATTAACAAGACGTTGATGGAAATGGCAAGAAGCATGCTCAGTGGTGTCGGGTTAGGACATGAATTCTGGGAAGAGGCAGTGGAGACTACAAGTTACCTAGTCAACAAATCACCTTCATCAGCATTGGAGGATAAGACTCCATAAGAGATATGGACTGGTAAGAAACCCTCTCTTTCACATCTGAGGGTATTTGGATGTGATTCATATGTACATGTTCCAAAGGAGAAAAGAAAAAAGTTGGATAGTAAATCTGAAAAATGCATCTTTATTGGGTATAAGGATGGTTTAAATGGCTATAAACTTTGGAACCCAGTAAAAAGGAAGGTTGTGTACAACTGAGATGTGGTGTTCAGAGATGTGAAAGATGTTATTAAACATGAACTCCAACCAAAGGAACCTGAGAAGATAGAGTTTGAGCTAAAGGAGGAAGAATCAAACTCTACAACAAAAGAGGAATCGGAAGATGAACACCCACAAACTTCAGTAGTGAGAAGATCAATTCGAGAAAGAAGGCAGCTAGAAAGGTATAGTCCCTCTGATTTTTGTTCAAATTTTGCTTTATCCATTACTGATGATGATCCCAGTACTATGAAGGAAGCAGTAGATTCATAGGATGGCAAACTCTAGAAAGAGACCATGGTTGATGAAATGGCATCTTTGCACAAAAATGAGGCTTGGGATCTGGTGAAGTTGCTATCTGGAAGAAAACCCATTGGTAGCAAATGGGTGTTCAAGAAGAAGACAAATGGAGAAGGAAAGGTGGAGAAATACAAAGCTTGGTTGGTAGAAAAAGGTTATTCCCCGGTGTCAGGAATTGATTTTGGTGATATTGGTTCTTCTGCTACCAAGGTAGCTTCTATTAGATTAATTTTATTTGTTGTTGTTGCTTTTGATTTTGAGGTAGAATAGATGGATGTGAAGACAACATTTCTTCACGGGGATCTGGAAGAGGAGATCTACATGAAGCAACCTAAAGTATTTACGATGAAGGGTAAGAAAGAATTGGTATGCAAGTTAAAAAAGTATCTGTATGGGTTAAAACAGTCACCAAGGATGTGGTATTAGAAATGTGATACATTTATACATGGACTTGGCTTCACTAGAAGAAAAGCAGATCATTGTGTGTATTTTAAATTAATTGGTGATCGTGTTATTCATCTAGTCTTATATGTGGATGATATGTTTCTGGTTGGGAATGACAAAGAAATTATCCAGGATTTGAATACCCAATTGTCCTCTAAATTCGACATGAAAGATCTTGGTGATGAAAAGTATATTTTAGGCATGGAAATTAAAAGAGATCGGGCAAAGAGGAAGCTCTAGTTAAACTAGAGGAAGTATGTCGAGACAATACTGCAGAGTTTTAAGATGCAAGATAGTAAACCGATGAAGGTTCCTATTCTTGTAGGTGTGAACTTATCTGTTGAACAATGTCCCAAGACACAAGAAGAGGAAGAGGACATGTCCCGTGTTCCATATGAAAGTGCAATTGGTAGCCTGGTGTATGCGATGGTCTGTACTAGACCAAACATTGCACATGCAGTGGGAGTATTGAGCAACTTTATGTCAATACCATGGAAGGAGCACTAAACAACAGTGAAGTGGGTTTTCAGGTATTTGCTTGGCACTAATGATTATGGTTTGTGCTACCAAGGAAGACTAGGATTGGACAGAGTGTTGGATATTCGTGGCTTTGTTGATGCAGATTGGGCTAGAGATCTAGATCAAAGAAGATCTACAAGTGGGTATGTGTTTAACCTATTTGGAGGTGCAGTCAGTTGGATGAGTAAGAAACAATCTGTAGTGGCACTATCAACTACAAAGTAAGAATACATGGCAACCACTCATGCAAGCAAGGAAACAGTTTGGTTGCAGAGATTTTGTTCAAGTATGGGGTTAATATAAGGAGCTATAAGGATAGACTATGACAACAAAAGTGCGATTTTCTTGGAAAAGAACCCTGCTTATCATTCAAAGACAAAGCACATTGATGTTCAGTATCACTTTGTGAGGGATATAATATAACAAAAGAAGGTGTTGCTGGTAAAGGTGGGCACTTTGAAGAATATTGTCGATGCATTGACAAAATCTGTGAGCTCTGAGAATTTCTCTTGGTGTAGAGAAATAATCGGCATTGCAGGGCTGGATAAATGACTAAGTTCTCCTGTGGCCCCCTATGGAAAGAAAACAACAAGTGGGAGAATGTTGGGTTGTGTTATATCCTTTCCACGACTAGCCCCCAGCTGGGCGGACCTACCTATGGTTTTGTGCATGGTTTTCGCACATGGTTTTGGGCATGATGGTTTTCGGTCCATGGTATTGGATGCTTCGGCATCTATATGTATGTATATGTATATATATATATATATATATATATATATATATATATATATATATTGTAACATTGAAAGGAACATAATGAAAAATCAAGCTGGTAGTCCCAGTTTGGGGATCCAGGGGAAAATATCTGTGTGTATGTGTTTTATGTGTTATGCTCTCGCATTGTTTATTTTCTGTGTTTTAGAATTTGTATGCAAGTAATTTCTACACGGGGTTAAAACCTACACTCAATATAGTAGATAGTGTTGAACATATCATTCTACCTCCTTTGTATAACTACTTCATTTCATTCAAGTAAGCCATATAGATCATCTATGCTGCTAATGGTCTTGATCAATCTCTTTTTCTTTGAATGAGGTAGGAATTAGTGTACCTTCTGCTAGCTCTTGGTAGAAATTGTTTGTAGTTGAATCTTTGTACCCATGACTAAGTACATAAAGTGATACACCATTGCACCTAGTTTATATTCCATGAATACATAACCATTGGTCTTTCTTGAATTTCCATCTAGTGTAGGATATTCACCTTTCACAAATATTGAACCAATTGGAAATTCATTTCCTTATCATTAGTTAATGATGTATTGAGGGTTTTCTTCCCTAGTATGCATTGTGTCAACCAATAATCATTGTTCCATTCATTTTCTTTTGGGGAAATAACTACATATATGTGTGTTACAAAAAATGCAATTTAGGTAAAATGAAAATGTCTAGGAGCTTGATAACATAGTTAAATAAAAGAAAAAAATATTTGAGATACAATGTGAGAAATCTCTACCTGGTTATACAAGATCAAATATATGGTCATAGTCTATTGAAATGGATGATTGTCCCTCCTTAGTCGGGTTTTTCAAAAACTACATCTGGGTCTATTACAAGTGATACACAATCTCATTCATTGAACTAATCCATTGATTCACAATCATTGCATTTAGCATTACTACATACACCATAAAAGAAAGCCAATTTTTGTGTCATATTTCAAACATATGGTTGTTTGAATTGCTAAGTGAATGAAATGCATGAGTCCCTTTCACTTTCCTGCAATGATATGAATAGGATTGATCTATATTGACCACTTCCCATAATTTTCTTCACACATGACCTACCCTTATTGATTTTTGGTGTTCATTTGCTATAATTGACATTACAATAGAGCACCATTGGACAATAGATTTTGCATATTAGATATGAAGATTTATTGTAAGCTTCATATCCTCCCTTTACAGTGTAGTTTTGATGCATGCCCCAACCCCATCATTCTCACCTTTCCCATTCCCAGTATCAAAGTAGTTCCAAATATGTGACAAATTGTATGTTAGATATCATTTTGGGATTCAACTGCATTAAGTAAGTCATTCACGTATGACCATGACCATTTTCTGCAATATACACAAGCATTTTTGAACTAGCCCGTGCAACCATTTGACCAAATCCAACGTTGATCTATCTACATATTTCTATTCTTCAAGCGATCATACAACATTTGAAAGCAATTTTGTACATACTGTAGGTCATGGAACTTATCATCACGTACATAGGATTTTCTCTCCTTCATTTTTATCCCCATATTATTGCTACTTTCTGGCCCATGATTATATGTGATATGTATCATTATTCTAACTTTATTTGAATGATAATATTAGTTCTGGATCTCATTCTGTAGTTGAAGGGTGTAGGTCTCAGTGAAATCCATAACTAACAATATAGTTCCAAAGGGGAAGGTCTCCCAACATATTCTAAATTTTTCGTCTTGCCATCATTCTACATGTATGTTTTGAACATATGACTCAGTTTTTATAAAAAATTCATTCATTAAATCACATACTCATACCTGATGACGCAACAAAAAGTTCATAAGAAAAAAATATGTTGAAATTGAAGGTGCAATAAGAAAATATGCCACCTTACCTGAGACTTCACCAATGCAATATTTTTTATTTATATCCCACGATCTACTTCATAGGCAACATATTTGAAGATTTACATATATTCTATCCTCCTCTCAAATTCATGCTCCTCACTTTACTGAATGTGCCAACTAAATAATGCAAATCCACTACACCTGGAGCATGTTTCATATAAGCAATATGTTTCATAATACTTTTGTTCGTCGGGCCTTGGACACATGATGCTATGAATAAACTATATTGTTGAAATTGGTGGTAGTATGAATGAGAAATCCTAGACAATGTTAGGATGTAAAACATAATGGATGTGTACATGTGTCATAACGATAATCAATTTCTACATGGTATATACAATAACACTTGTTATGATCTATGCATATTCTAACAAACTGGGGTTTTCATTTGTCAAGCGAACTTTGGCACATGTTCAATTCCATGTTCTCTATCTTGAATATCTCATAGAGTTCTATTTGTTTCATGTCAAGGAAGTTAATAATGAGGGTTTGATGGTATTTACAACCTTTTCTCAACTTTAGCACATCTTTTTTATTGGATGAATGCCTAATATTTTCATGCCAAAACTGTTGTACTATTTCCATAACATTATAAATTAGCTTGATGTTTGAATGAGGAACCTATCAATGAAGGAAAATAATTTGTTTGACCTCGGTTGTCAAGGTTTTATCTTACAATAGAATACTTTTGGAGATTTTTTCTATTTACTTTAAAAATTTGCAATGTGCATGACATAAAATGATGTGTTATGATATTTTGAACAAGTAATATTTCCAATTATACTGAAATCCTTATAACTATATTATTCATAAAATTCTCCTAACAACAACTAAACAATACGATTTTAATAAAGCCCAAGATAATTGACATTTAGGTGCATTATTTTTTTATTCACTTTTTGTTTTCAAAATTTTGTTGCATTGCTAGTGAATAGTTCATCTATCTAACTTCCTTTCATCGTTTTCTAGAGAAATTTCATCCACATGAATACATCTAAGATTTCTTTGTCATGCACTACATATCCAAGGTGAGAACGGTGGACATAAAATATGGATTCCTTGTCTAGTAGATTGTAACACTTCAC
The DNA here is from genome assembly GCA_031772625.1 of Pinus tabuliformis. Taxonomy (NCBI): domain Eukaryota; kingdom Viridiplantae; phylum Streptophyta; class Pinopsida; order Pinales; family Pinaceae; genus Pinus; species Pinus tabuliformis. The sequence goes on from CM062809.1 coordinate 548,082,056, forward strand.
TGTCCTAATGGTAGAGATTGGGAGTGCAATGGAAAGTTTTTTGGTGTGTATGTTGAACATCTAATTTTTCAAATTCAACTTACACATGAGAAACCTCTTCACCAAATGTTGCAAATCATCAAATCATTCAATTCTTTAATTTTCAACTCTGGATATTCAACATTTTGAAAATTTTGACTGCCCTTTTTTACTATGTCATTACTTGTTGATGTGAGTTTGGTTGGACGCTTACTTGATGTTGGAATTTGAATGGTCTCCATTGGATGCAGACATTTCACTTGTGGCAACAAAATAGATTCCGGATTTAAGACCTCTGTGGTTTATTATTTTTGACTTAGTCACCGGAGAATCCATAGTAAGAACCATTTTCTGCCAACGTTTCAAATCCCAACCGGGATCCATCATCAGGACAACTTGAATGCTTGATAGAAGAAGAGCTTATTTGAGGGTTTAAATAGTCATGAGGAGAGAAAAAAAGATGAATGTCGGCTCTCAATTTTTGAAAAATAATTTTTGATAAGAAGTCGGCTGTCTCTGATTAATTTAATTAATTAATTTTTTAAAATTTTAATTTTTTTTTTTTAAGATTGATCATTATCATAATAAAATTAATATTAATATTAATTAGTTACTTTTAATATGATAGTTATTATTAATATTAATTCTATTAATAATAATAATAATTAGTATTAAAATAATTAATGATAATTAGAATTAATGATATTATATTGATCAAAGTTAATGTTAAAAAGTATTAATCCTAGAAAATTGAATTAATATTTAATATTTATAATAAATGATTGATCATTAATATTTATTATTATTTATTATTAATATTAATTGAAATTATTATTATCATTATCATTAATTATTATTATTAATATAATAATTAGTAGTAATAATTAGAACTATAATAATTAATAATAATAATTAGTATTAATGATATTATATTGATCATAATTAATGTTAAAAATATTAATCTTGGTATATTGTATTAATTTTTAATATTTATTATAATATATGTTGGTACAATTTATATATATATATATATTAAGAATAGGTTTGAGTTGGTGATGGGCGCATGCCTCTGTTTATATATATATATATATAAGAATAGGTTTGAGTTGGTGATGGGTGCATGCCTCTGCTTATTTATACCCAATATTTCCTTTTCTCCTAGATCTTGGACCTTTTTAGGGGAAACTACTTCCTTATAGACTTTTTTGTTTGATTGCGTAAGTTTCCCATCATCAAAAGGTTTTAGTACAATTATAATATGTCAAAAATAGTCAAAGGCAATCACTTCAAAAAAATAGAATGTATGTGATAGAATATTTTTCAATGGATTTGTGTGTTCAAACCAAAACATGAATGATCAAGTACAAGGAAAAATAATGGGAAATATAAAGGTGTGTTTTGTCTTATACAGGTAGGAGTTCACATGCATTTTTAATGTGCACATGTTTTTAAAATGAATGTGTCCCTTTTGCAAAATATGTACCAAAGGAAAAGGAGAGGAAAGGATGCAAAAAGGAAGAGAGAGAGGGGGAAGAATGGGGGAGAGAGAGATGAGAGAATTATAAAGAGAGAGAAAAAGGAAGAGATGGGGAGGGGGAGAGAGGGGGGTAATGGGGGACGAAAAAGAGAATGGGCATAGGGAAAGGAAGAGAGACAAAAAAAGGGATGGGGATAGGGGGAGAGATAGAAAGATATAACGAAAGGGGTAGAAAGAGGTGAGGCGATGCTTAGTGTGAGAGGGAGAGAGGAAGGGATAAGGAGAGAGAGAAACAGAGGGATAAGGGGGAAGGTAGAAAGGGATAGGGTGAGAGAGGGGAGAGCTTAGTAGGAGAGGGAGTGAGAGATAGTAAGAGGGGGGGTGGGGGGAGAGAGAGAGGAGGAAGACATATATGGAGAAGTAGAGAGGGGGATATAGGATGGGGGTGTTGTCGCTGCAACAACGACCCTCCATTTTTTTTCCTAAATCGCTTTTGGAGGCTAAATGAACTATCATTTCAAGCACCTTAATTTCGTTGCGTTTTTTTTTGTTATTCTATGTTTTCTCTAACTATTTCATCCTCTTAAGTTAATGTATCCTAAGTGCCATCAACTTACCTTTAGAAGTACTTGTGTTATATTTTCCATGGTTAGGTGAAATCATAACTTTTATTGACTTAGAAACTAGACTTGTTCGCCATGCACACACACGAAAAGAACACAAAGCCTTAAGGCAAAAGTGCACTTCAAGATCACAAAGACTTTCTCTTGTGTTGAGCACACTCCTTCGGGATGAATAAGTGCACCCTCCTTGAGCACGCTCCTTCATGTTTAGCAAGTGTGCCCTCCTTGAGCACACTCCTTGATGCTTAGCAAGTGAACCCTCCTTGAGTGCATTCTTTCATCACGAAGACATGCGCCCTTCTATAGTGCATGCGTGAGATTCCTTTTTGAATGGGGGCACACTTCTAGAAAATAGGATCCCACTTAACTTCCCTTAACTAACTCGTTCACTTGTCTACAAGTGGTGAGTATACATGAGACATATTTTCATGTAATCTCTTTTAAACTAGCCCAACTATTCATTCATTCTCATAATCATTCTCATCTAGGTTGGACACGCATCTTTGGTTCAAGAAACGATTTTTTGATCTGCATGCCAACTAACTTGTGCATGTCAAATCTATTTGTTTCCTTTCATGATTTGTGGTCGGTCTTTCTTTCCTTGCTGGTGTTTATTTGATTTTGAATTTAGTTACTAGCACTTATGATAAATGTTTCCTCTACAAGTATTAATTTGTTGTTGTAGTCTGTGACTCTACATTTTCCTTGGTTCTTCACATTCTAATCATGATTGCAACAACATCCATAAAAACTTGTAGATATTTCTCCTTGTAACCCCCTCCTCCCACATTTACCCAAGCTAACCAGTCCACCGGGATAAACATGTGATGAAGAGTTACTATGATATGATAAAAATCCCCAATTACAATTAAGGATGTGGAATTGACACACTGAAAACCAAACTGACCTTCCTCAAGAGCTACAGAACCTTCAGGAACCAACCAACCCCTCCAGGTGTCCAACCCCTGATAAAACTTGATGTTTTTCTAAACTAGGACCCCAATCACTCACATGAAAAGCCTTCCATGCAACTAAGACCCTCCAGTCACTCCCATAGCAAGGCATCCATGTGATTGTAGCCTTTTTCAAGCAATTATGTGCTAGTGACCCAGAATTATGAGCCATTTTGTTATGGCTAGGACTCAGGCCTCTGCCTAGAACTTGATGAAACTCTCAAAAATGACAAATAACAAGATGAAAAGGCCTCTAATGCAAAACATGAATATGGACTTGACCTAACAATTCATAGCCATGACAAACGTTCTTTCAAACACATCAGGAACATGTAATGTGCAGGTCATAAATATGCATATGAACATAAGGTCTCATACTTATCTGAGAATTGTTAAGAAGGTATGATTCCCTCTCACAATAGATTCATTCTCATCTATTAGGTCATACATCCATTAACATTTCATTTACTAATCACAACAATATGAGACCCATAACCAAAGTATGTCACAAACCATCCTTATAACTAGCATATAACCAACAAAATAAAAATTATAGACCAATCATTAAAACCATGTATTAACAAGTATATTTACACATGGAACACAAGAGGAAAAGAGCTCTTATTAACATATGCAAAATCCAACCAAGTTAGGACTTCCACATACCACCCGACCATATATTGGGTTGAACCAAATCTTTCTTTCAGTCAATCACCCCCGTGCAGTATTCCAAGCATGAATGCATGACTTACAACAATAAAACTGGAGCTTCTTAAGGCTTTACCACAATCCTCCCAAGGGATTCCTCAGCCCAAACAAAAAAACATACACTATCAGGCTTTACCGCAATCCCACCACATACCAGTCCAGGGATCACTAGGCCTATAGAAGCATGGATACCTCCAAATATCTCAACCTAAACCGTGAGGAATTTGTCCATATTCAACATCTAGGATTTACCATATATCCCACCATTCATCGGTCGAGGAATCCTAGGCCCAACGAGGGTATACACAATCAAGCTTTACCACAATCCACCTTCACCGATCCAAGGATTCCTAGGCCTTGTGTTTCCTCCTGAGACCACCCCACTCAGTTTTGAAAGAATACAGAAATCCATCTCAACCAAATAAGAGAAACCCCATCACACCATGGCTATCCAGAAATAGAAAGGAAAGGATGAAATAAATTGTCACACCTAGAAAAACCTATGCCAATTACATCAAGATAACCAAAAACACTCATGCATGTACGATGCATGCCAAAAATAGTAAGGAAATCATAATTGAAACTTGATACCTACAAGTAATCTTGTTGTAGCCACTTGATCCCACTCTTCCTTGATTGATATTTGCTTCCCTTTTCTTTTTTTCCTTCCTTTTCCTTCCTTCCTCCAATGCTAGAGTACCCCAAGAATACTCTAAGTGTGCAAGAGTATGAGAGAGTAAAGAGAATAGAGAGAGAGAGCTCCAAAATTGAACTGAAAAAAGGTTGTGAACTAATCCTCGGAAGCCTTTTTATCAATGAGGCCTCTATTTTCTTCAATTTCCATTATTTTTCCTTAAATTTCCTCCTCACATGCAACCTGTGACCTTTCACCTTCCTTTTCTCCTAATTTCCTTTATTTTCATAAAAAAAATGCCAATTAGTGCCTCTTTTCCTTTTCCATTTCCTTTTTCGATTTCCCTTAGCCATATTAAACCAAATGAACACCCACACTAGGATGTTTTTCCCAACATTCATCTTGGAATAAGTGTCCCATGACCTTGTTTATTATTTTTCCTTCACTAACTTTATTACATGGATTTTTAACCTGAGGTTGTTACAAACCCCTCCCCCTTAGGGGAACACCATCCTCGGTGTTCAATGATCCCTAAAACTAAAAAGACCACTGAAAAGAAAAACATACTACCTACGGAGCTTTATAACTTAGCTCATTGTAGTATTTACAATGATAAACCTACTAAAAATAAAACCAACATGACAATATAACAATATGACACCCATACTACTTATTAGAGCTTTATAACACAATGCATGGCATTATTTACATCCATATAGATATATACATATAAAAAAACTTCTTTGCCTCAATCAGTAAATAAGTAAGGATACATAACCCGCATCTGATCAACCATCTCCCATGTAGCTTCATTGGGCCCAAAGTGCTTCAACTACACTTTAACCTGCTTGATTGCTTAGTTCTAGAGCATGAGCATCTTTCTATGCAAAATACACTGAGGTTCCAACTGGAATTCTCCTTCTGGCTCCACCTGCAATACAGACCAATCAATAACATGATCAATATCCTTTATTTTATAGGCCATTTTGTCTCATCTAGTCAACAGGCTTGTTCTATGGATCAATCAAAATCCTTTTACCCCTTGTCATCACCATTGCACAAAGCCCTAATCATGACTCTCCCTAATCCCTGAATTTCTACCTTTAACTGCTTCATTTCAATTATTTTAAGGCACAACATGCCCTACTTCCTTAGGATACTACAGTCACCAACAGGTTGACCATCTATGGACCTATATTGATAACCAGTAGGTTGTCGCTTGTTGGGGGTGCGTTGATTCTAGAAATTCTGGAAAAATAAAAGGAATCACGAAGCTTCCTCTTCCAAACGCTTCCAAAGGTTGTTCTAACCATTTACCTTGGATGAAAGTATCAAATCCTATCCTATCCTACCTTGGAGATTTCATCCCTTGTCCCTTAAGCTCATCCTCCCCTCAAGAGTGGATCTCAAGCCTAGATTGGTAAATGGATAAGAATTCCTAAACTACCATCCTCTTATATATATTTGTTGTCATCCACAAGCTAGGGGTTGGATTTTGGAGATGGATTCTACCCTCATGTCATTGTTGTGAAAGTCATTATTCCATGCATTAGGGTGACATAGAGATACACTTTGTGACAAGGAAGGATAATTTAAATTGGAGTTTTGCTTCTACCAGATCAACTCTATATTTGGTTGTAACTCTCTCCATTTCTATTAATACAAAGAGTTCATTGTTTTCCTATATGTGATGTTATGATTTAATGTATTTCAATACCATGTTGATATATTGAATGAAGTGATTGTTGGGTTGTGTTATATTCTTTCCATGACTAGCCCACGTAGTTCACCGGGGGTTAGAGAGGGGGCAGAGCCCCCCTTTGTTGTGCTGACCTACCTATGGTTTTGTGCATGATTTTCACACATGTTTTTTGGATGTGATGATTTTTGGTCCATGGTATTATACGCGATGGTTTTCGATCCATGGTATTGGATGCTTAGGCATGTATAAATATGTATTGTAACATTGAAAGGAACATAATGAAAAATCAAGCTAGTAGTCCTGGTTTTGGAATCCAGGGGAAAATCTCTATGTATACGTGTTTTATGTGTTATTCTCTCACATTTTTTATTTTCTATGTTTTAGAATTCGTATGCAGGTAATTTCTGTATGGGGTTAAAACCCACATTTGGTATCAGAGCTGTTTTGGCTTCAAGGGGATGCCTTTGTTGCTAAGGGGTTTCACTCGGGCCAATGGAAGACCCTATTCAGTGGGAGATCTGCGGGATCGATTCTGGTGGTGAAAGAAGATGGTGAGCAGTGGAAAGATAGAGATCGAGAAATTTAATGGTCAGAGTTTTGAGTTGTGGAAACTCAAGATGGAGGATCTGTTGGTGGATAAAGATCAATGGATCGCAGTAGATCTGGGTACTAAACCAACGGGAGTGTCTAATGAAGAATGGAAGAAGTTCGATCGGAAGGCAAAGAGCACAATACGATTGTGTGTATCATATTCAGTATTGTTGAATGTATCAGGGGAAGCTATGGGGAAGGCTTTGTGGGACAAGTTAGGGACTTTGTACCAATCTAAGTCTCTGGTGAATAAACTGTTCCTGCGGAAAACGCTGTATAACCTGAGGATGAAATATGGAGACTCAATGACAGAGAATTTGAACACATTTAATACTGTGGTAAGTCAGTTAGCATCTGTTGATATTAAAATTTTAGATGAATATAAGTGCATCAGTTTGTTGTGTTCTCTACCAGATTCATGGGATAGTCTAGTTATTGCAATAGGTAGCAATGCAACTTCCTTGTAGTTTGATGAAATAGTCTCATCCTTGCTAACGGAGGAGATGAGACGGAAAAATGTGGAGAGCCAAAATGGTGATGCCTTGTCTATACTAGGATGGCTCTGGAATAGAAACAAAAATAAATCATCGAGTGGGAGATCTAAATCTCTAGGAAAATCTGTAATGGTAGTGTGCTGGAAATACGGAAAGGAAGGCCACTTCAAAAGGGACTATAAATCTAGAGCTCCTGACAAAGGAAAGGGATCTGATGAGGCTCCTTCCACAGAGGCGAAAACCACCTCAGATGAAGGTGGGGATGTATACTTGGCTTCTTCAAGTACACATGTAGATCATGAGGCATGGTTGATTGACTCAGGTGCATCCTTTCACTTCACTCCCCATAGAGAGTGGTTCAGTGAGTATGAGAAATATGATGGTGGTGATGTCTTCTTAGGGGATGACAGGAAGGTTAGAATCATTGGTCGTGGAAAAGTAAAGTTGAAGCTGCAAGGTGGAAGGGTTAGAACACTTCCGGGTGTTTTGCATATTCCTGCATTAGCCAGAAATCTGATTTCTGTTAGCAAGCTGGATGATGTAGGTGTAAAAATAGTGTTCGAGAAGGATACCTGCAAGATGGTTCGGGGAGCACTGGCATTGATGTGGGGAGTTCGGATTGAAACTCTATACAAGCTGCAAGGTAGCACTGTTGTTGATGGGTGCAACAGTTCCGTGGTTCCTGAAAGTGGAGCAGAAAATCTAGTGGTCTCTGGAGAAAAGACCATGTTGTGGCATCAAAGGCTTGGACATATTGGAGAGAAGGGCCTTCGAATACTTCATGGTAAAGGTATGGTAGAAGGTATGACTAATAGCTCTATGGATTTTGATTTATGTGAAAATTGTGTATACAGGAAGCAGAATCGGGTGAGTTTCCCCTCTAGTGGTAAGATGGCAAAACATATATTAGAGATTGTGCACAGTGATGTGTTTGGACCTGTGAAGGTTCCATCACTAGGTATGTCTGTGTACTATGTATCATTTATATATGACTTCTCAAGGAATACATGGATATATTTCCTTAAGAAGAAATCTGAAGTCCTTGACAGGTTTAAAGAATTTAAGGCTCTAGTGGAAAACCAGACAGAGAAGAAGATAAAGGTGCTAAGGACAGATAATGGTGGAGAGTTTTGCAGTAAGGAATTTGAAGAATTCTGCAAGAAGTGTGGTATATCACAATAGAAGACTACTCCATATGCACCTCAAAAAAATGGAGTTGCAAAAAGAATGAACAAGACGTTGATGGAAAGGGCAAGAAGCATGCTCAGTGGTGTCAGGCTAGGACAGGAATTCTGGGCAGAGGCGGTGGATACTGCATGTTACCTGGTCAATAGGTCACCTTCATCAGTGTTGGAGGGTAAGACTCCACAAGAGGTATGGACTAGTAAGAAACCCTCTCTTTCACATCTAAGGCTATTTGGATGTGATGCATATGTACATGTTCCAAAGGAGAAACGAACCAAGTTGGATAGTAAATCTAAAAAGTGCATCTTTATTGGGTATAAGGATGGTTTAAAGGGTTATAAGCTTTGGAACCCAGTCACACGGAAGGTTGTGTATAGCCGAGATGCGGTGTTCAGAGAGGTAAAAGATGTTATTAAACATGAAGTCCAACCAAAGGAACCTGAGAAGATAGAGTTTGAGCTTAAGGAGGAAGAATCAAACTCTACTGTAGAGGAGGAATTAGAAGATGAAGAGCCACAAACTCTGAGTCTGAGAAGATCGGTTCGAGAAAGAAGGCAGCGAGAAAGGTATAGTCCATCTTCTTTCTGTTCAAATTTTTCTTTATCTATTATTGACAATGATCCTAGAACTATGAAGGAAGTAGTAGATTCAAAGGATGGAAAACTCTGGAAAGAGGCCATGGTTGATGAAATGGCATCTTTGCACAAAAATGAGGCTTGGGATTTGGTGGAGTTGCCGGCTAGAAGGAAACCCACTGGCAGCGAATGGGTGTTCAAGAAGAAGACAAATGTAGAAGGAAAGGTGGAGAAATACAAAGCTCAGTTGGTACCAAAAGGTTATTCCTAGGTGTTGGGAATTGATTTTGGTGATTTTTTTCTCCTGTTGCCAAGGTAACTTCTATTAGATTACTTTTATCTGTTGCTGCTGCTTTTGATTTTGAGGTAGAACATATGGATGTGAAGACAACATTTCTTCACAGGGATCTGGAAGAGGAAATATACATGAAGCAACTTGAAGGCTTTGTAGTGAAGGGTAAGAAAGAACTAGAATGCAAATTAAAGAAGTCTTTGTATGGGTTAAAACAGTCACCAAGGATGTGGTATCAGACATTTGATACATTTATACCGGGGACTTGGCTTTACCATAAGAAAAGTAGATCACTGTGTGTATTTTAAATTAATTGGTGACCATGTTATTTATCTGTTCTTGTATGTGGATGATATGTTGCTGGTTGGAAATGACAAAGAAATTATCCAGGATTTGAAGACCCAATTGTCCTCCAAATTTGACATGAAAGATCTTGGTGCTGCAAACTATATTTTGGGCATGGAAATTAAAAGAGATCGGGCAAAGAGGAAGCTCTGGTTAAACCAGAGGAAGTATGTCGAGACAATACTGCAAAGGTTCAATATGCAGGATAGTAAACCGGTGAAGGTTCCTATTGCTGTAGGTGTGAGGTTATCTGCTGAATAGTGTCCCAAGACACAAGAAGAGGAAGAGGACATGTCCCGTGTTCCATATGCAAGTGCAGTCAGTAGCTTGATGTATTCAATGGTCTGTACTAGACCAGACATTGCACATGCAGTGGGAGTATTGAGCAGGTTTATGTCAAAACCAGGGAATGAACATTGGACAGTTCTGAAGTGGGTTTTCAGGTATTTGCGTGGCACTAGTGATTATGGTTTCAAGGAAGACCAGGATTGGACAGAATGTTGGATATTCTTGGCTTTGTTGATGCAAACCGGGCTGGAGATATGGATCAGACAAGATCTACAAGTGGGTATGTGTTTAACCTATTTGGAGGTGCAGACATTTGGATGAGTAAGAAACAATCTGTATTGGCACTATCAACTACAGAGGCAGAATACATGGCAGCCACTCATTCAAGCAAGGAAGCAATTTGGTTGCAGAGATTGTGTTCAAGTATGGGTTAGTACAGGGAGATATAAGGATATATTGTGACAGCCAATGTGCAATTTTCTTGGCAAAGAACCCTGCATATCATTCAAAGACAAAGCACATTGATGTTCAGTATCACTTTGTGAGGGATATGATAGATGACAAATAGGTGTTGCTGGTAAAGGTGGACACTTTGAAGAATACTGCAGATGCATTGACAAAATTTGTGAGCTTTGAGAAGTTCTCTTGGTGTAGAGAGACAATGGGAATTTCAGGGCTGGAAAAATGACTAAGCTCTCTTGTGGTCCTCTGTGGAAAGAAAAAAACAAGTGGGAGAATGTTGGGTTGTGTTATATTCTTTCCACGACTAGCCCACGTAGTTAACTGGGGGGTTAGAGGGGGGGCGGAGCCCCCTTCGTTGCGCCAATTGTGTAGTAGGGGGGGGGGTCACAGGGGGTTTGAGGTGTACCCATAACCCCACTTTTGGACCCTATGTTAGGTTGGGCAGACCGACCTATGGTTTTGTGCATGATTTTCGCACATGTTTTTGGACGCGATGGTTTTCGGTCCACAGTATTAGATGTTTAGGCATGTATAAATTTGTATTGTAACATTGAAAGGAACATAATGAAAAATCAAGCTGCTAGTCCCAGTTTTTGGATCCAGGGGAAAATCTTTGTGTATACGTGTTTTATGTGTTATTCTCTCGCATTGTTTATTTTATGTGTTTTAGAATTCATATGCAGGTAATTTCTATACATGGTTAAAACCTATAGTGATTGGATGATGCTACATATATGTCATTGATATTTGACATGTGTTGTTTGATTGTGCAAGTTCTAATTAAAGCGATCGGAGCTAGGATTAGAGCATACAAGCTAAGAGAGGAACGATGCTCACAACAGATTCTAGGTAGGCTTAATCCCATCTTCCATTTACTCTAAGGCAAACATTGCTTTCTTTGCGTTCTTCTAGACTAGGCCATCAAGTCTAGGGAAGATACTTTTTTCCTTAGTCGTAGATTATGTATAATGAATTGGTGATCATACTGGGGATCGGTGTATTCCCTTAGTGGTTTCCTTGTCCTTAGTGCTTATTTTATCTCTTCTTTAGACCTTCACTGTCTTACTCAGTCAAGAATAAACTTAGGAATACCTTTCATTGAGTTTCAATTGCAATTTTTGTTTCAGAACCTTACATCCCTTGATCAACACTCCCTCTAGTCTAGAGACACAGCATTGCAATGCTCATGAGCCTTCTATGTGCCTGCATTACAGAGCACTAGTACACTTCTAACACTTGTGTTAGTCCCTATTCATGCATAAATTTTCTTTTGTTGATTTACTTTATATACAACTTTGTTCCAACTTCTCTTCCTTTAGTCCCTGAGTGTCTTGGTCTCTCAGAAGCTAATACAACACTTGATTTTGTGTGAAATTGAGCGAATTTTTGCCCAGGAGGCTTTGGATTGACGGTGAATGGGTGCACTGTTAAGGCACTCCTTGCGATAGGTCACTGGTTCAAATCCCCCATTGGTGCTTACCTACGAAAAAAAATAAAAAATTGAGCGAATTTTCCTTTGGTCATTATTCAGAGGTTTGTTTCAGTTTCTTAATAATTTCTTAGTGTTTTTCTTTCATTTTTGCAAAAAAAAAAAATCCCTCTCAATCGTCAGGGGGGTGGGGCTAAATTGTGTATGAGTCTTAATAACCTATGAGTGTCATCACCATTTTGATATGATTTTGTTCCATTATTTCTTTCCTCTTATCAATTTAGGTTTGTATGAATAGATTGATTGTTGAATTTGAAAAGTAACTTTTACATTATAGTTAAAGTCTATGTGGTTTCTTTTCATCAACAATCAAACTGCATTCATATGTTTCTTTGCATTTGAAACATTAAAGGAAAATAAAATAAAAACAATTATTTTCATTGCATATAGGGCTTTGATTTTGATTGGAATAGTGAAGTTAAGGAGATTGATTGTCGCATCACTTGTTTGTTGCATTGTTTATTGATTTCTTCTTCCCCTACTTAGTTAGGCCTCTCATTGTTAAAATTAAAATGAAAAGAGTTATTTTGTCATATTAGTCACATCATAGGTGTGCTCAGGTGACATCAAGTTTTGAGCCTTGAAATCAAAATATAATTCAAGATAAACTTTAAAATTGACCTCAATTAACCAAAGGAGAATTTTAAACTCAATGAAACACATAAAGGTCTAGGCTAGAGACGTGTTACGATGTATTTAAATGTACGAGTTGTCTTCTTTTTTCTAGCGTTTCATTTCGAGGGCGATATCATGTTCCACGTACATAAGTGTATCAAACCAATCTCCACATACTTTCGGGTATATCGGATGGCGCTCCACACATGAAAAGTATATGGGAACACTCTCATCATACAGTTACACATTAGAAAACACTACTACAGACTGCACTTCCATTTACCATCGAGTATATTTTGGAAGAACAACATAGGTTTTTATCCTCACCTTAGGTAACCAAGTTGATTGCCTTATATAATGTGATACACTGAACACAACATTCAGGGAGATTTCCTACCCATATGTAAATCCTTGGTTCACTAAGGTGGTATATTTCAATTCACAGTGACTTGGTAATCCTTATCTTCCTAGTTCCCCCTCTCTTTTTTGTTTTGTGTCTTTAATTTCTACAATTAATTGACAGCGAAACAACATCCTCGTTATGGAAAAACTCCTTAGTAGATCTTAGGTTGAGACTAATGGTGACAGTTCCTGAGTCTACCAATCAAGGAAACCCCACTGATGGTAATCCTGGTCCTTTTCCTTGTTTTGAAAATATTGGCGCTCCATATATGGCAACGTCGTCCCTTCCTGGATTTACCATTGGTTTAATAGTTTGGTTATTTTCGACCACTATGGTTCTGAATGTCCAAATTGCTCCTCAACCAAGTTCTCCTCCACTTGAACAATATAAACCTCAAGTTTATCATAAAGTTGACCCTTTTCCTTCTTCACCTATTGTTTCTTCATCCCTTTGTTCCTCCTCATCCGGTGAAAGTCTTAATTCTAGTAATCAAGAAGTTAAGAAGAATAAGAAAAGGAAGAAGAATAAGAGGAAGAAAAATAAGCAGGGGGAACCAAGCAATCATTGCTATGGATGCAAATAGTATGGATGAACCTTCCAATCAGCCCCACAAATTTAAATTCCCTTGCATGTTATATAAGGGTGACCACCATCTTAGAGATTGTCCTAGTATTCCCAAGGTATAAGAAGTGTGCTCAACTGGCCCACGTTAGCCTTTGTCGTCATCTTCTAGAGATCATGTTGGTGACAAACTATTGAATAACATTCATAAGGTTCATGGAAAAAAGGGTAAAGTTAATTGTCCATGTAGGTTATGTGAAGGGAATCATCCTATTCACCTTTTTCCTTATATGGATGAAGCCTCAAAAGTGTTGGAAAACCTTATAGCTTCTCAGTCGCGACTTCCAACTAGTTATTGGAAGCTTTCTCCCAATCCTCCACTAGTTGATGAAGTGATTGATTATAATCTATCTCTAATCAATCCCACTCTCTCTGAACATGAATCCCATGAGTCTTCTCCCAACCAACCATTGGTTGATAAAATGGTTGAAACGATTCCACCTTTAGTTGATCATACCTTTCCCATAGACAATGAACTTCATATCACTTAGGTTCTTCTCATTTCTTCGGGTTCCAATGAACTAGGGGGAAATCCTACCGTTCCAACACCACAAGGGGAAAATCCTCTCATTCCAATAGCACAGGGGGGAAATCCTCCCATTCCCACAGCACAGGGGAGAAGTTCTCCCATTCCCATAACACAATGGAGTAGTTCTCTTGTTCCCACGTCACCCACTCCAAGTAGTATGGTCACTTCCTTTGATTGGAGTTAACTGGAAGGATATCGTCTTCCTCCTTATGTTCCCTTCCAAATCATAAGATAGAATTATAATATGCCCGTACTTGGCACAATCATATATGAAGGGGAATATGTTAGTATTATGTCCTCAACTGCTTGGAAAGATTTTGGTTCCTCGTGGCTTGTGCCCGTTACCCAAAATATGTTGGCTTTTAACAAAGGAACCAATCAACCGTTAGGGATCCTTCCTCAGTTTCCTATCACTTTTGGAAGGACAACTGTCTATAAATATGTGATGGTAGTCAAAGGCCCTTTGGATTTTAATTTAATCCTTGGGCGTGACTATGTTTATGAAATGGGAGCTCTTGTCTCTTCACTGTGCTGTGTGATGTGTTTCCCACATGGAAGAAGAATCATGACCATTGCCCAACTTTCATTCATTGGTCCTAATTTGACTCCCAATCAACCAACTTCCTAATTTGTCTTTATATGAAAGTGGTATCTCCCCCGTCACAAGTTAATTATGTGACAACTTGTCCCATTCCCATACCTACTGATGAAGATGATCCTTTCACTACTTGATCAACTTATTTTGGCCTAAATCTAGTAGGCGATATGGTGCATCATGTACTAGGGCCATTAAATACTTATATTTCCATTAGATCCCTTGATATATATCAATTCCAAAGTGTTGTCCTCCCATCTGATGAAAATCTCTTAGAATCCATAGCCTCTTGGAGTTCATGATCAAGGTTCCCGAAGTAGAGTTCCTTGTCTTGTATCAAGCTTGTTAAAAAATGAAACAAGGTTCCTAGAGTGGAGTTACTTGCCTTGTGTCAAGCCCTTTAAAAAATGAAACAAGATTCTTGGAGCAGAGTTCTTTCTCTTGTGTCAATCTCTTTAAAAAATGAAACAATGTCTATGAGCATAGTTATTTTCCTATGTCAAGCTCATTAAAAAATGAAACAAATCCCCTTCCAATTCGAGTCTTTGATTAGATCTCGTAAATTCGAAGACGATTCTTTCACCTGATCTCACAAATGAACCTTCATTCCATCCACCTGTTAGTAGCTAGTAGTCTACTTAGGTGAATGATATGAATCCTTGGGTGAATGTACCTCGAATTGAGTCATTATGCTAGGGGCATACAAACTTATTTCAAGCATAGTTTTTCTTTGTTTCAAACTTGTGTAAAAATGAAACAACTTTCAAGCATAATTTCCCATGTTTCAAGCTTGTGTAAAAATGAAACCATTTTGATCCTATCCCTCATGATTGCCATTTTTATCAATCTGTTTCTACCCTATGAGCCTTGGTTTTATCTTTCCATCGTTACCATTTTCTTAACCAATCATACACTTTCACATGGTTTTTTTACCCTTTAATGAAGAAATGTTGCGATGAGTGGTATTATTAGCTAGCCTCTTGACCTCTACATGTTTTCATGAGTTCCATCATTACCGGAACTAGTTGTTACCCTTTATACCACTCATTCCTATAGGAGGAGTCCTCTTTCAGCTCTTTTCAGACTCCCAAAATATGAAAATATTGTCGAGCACTTGTCTTTTCAAACTCGTTAAAATGTATGAAAATACGTCTACTTAGTATAAGTTTAACCTGTTTCCATAATGAGATAGACTAACTATGAAAAATGAATACCTTAGTTGAGCATGGCTAAGAGGTTCTCTTGAGTATTGTTTTATACATTTTCGGACTCAAGAGACTATCTACGAAAATGAGCATTTGGAGTTTTCTTTTTCACCTATTTTTCAAACTCTATAAACATGAAAAAGATGTTGAGTTATACATTCATTGGCCTCGTTAAAACATCAAACAATGATGGACTCGTTGAACATGATCGGACTGAACCACTCCTTGTCAAGGTTCGTTCAATATACTCGGAGGGATTCATCTAAAGGACGAACTTACAAATAAATAATATGTTATCCTCCTCACGCTTGTCAAAAATAAAGAGGTATTGACTAGTAATGGTTGGGGAAATTGGGAGAATGGGATACTCCACTTGTTATTGGCAGTGAGTTACTCTTGAACTTGACACTCTTCCACTTCATCTCTGTGGTTATCGGGTTGGAAAATATGCTTTTCTTTTGGTTTATCATACCTTTTCAAAGCAACCATTTTTGGTTTTGGTTCAATGCTACCAACTTAATTCAATGTTGCCAGTGTGTTCAAGATAATTCATTCAGTTATTATCTACTACACTCCATGTCTGTCATTCCTGAACTAGTTCCATATCATCATCATTCTTTCTCAAATCATGATACCCATTTTGCGTCATTTATGGGGGATACATCAAGGCCCTCCTACGACAAGTTGCTTCATGTTGACATCAACTCATTATCCAAGAAGTTGACTTAGGAACAAAACCCTTCAGTACCTTGGTGCTTTCATACATCAATGTCAAGTTTCCTCACTCTCGGTGATAGGTTTACCTCATTGGCCTTTGACAGATAGATTATGTGTAGTGTTCGAATTAAACTCATTCATTCACACCATGTAGATTGTACTATAGTACCTTGAGAGCCATTAACATCATCGATGGTTTCTCTCGCATCTGTTAACAGCTTACATCATTGATCGGTAATCAAATGGTGTCTACCATGTTCGACTCAAGCTCATTAATTCACATGGTTAGACTCGTACATCGGATGATTGTGTCAACAAGATAGAAGACCTCATATCTAGTTCCATCCATCTGGGCTACGATTTCATGATTAATACAATATCATAATATATGATGGCTATGATCATACAGATAGTCATCCAATCATTAGTCCACCTTTTGTCATCAGTGGACATGTCTATTTGGTCATTGTACATGTAATGTTAGATAATGTGTTGAGCATGTGATGTAAATGTATTGTAATAGATAATGATCTTACCGATTGTCCTTGATCTCCACTTGTCACAAGGTAAAGAAATTCAGTCATCATATGCCATTTCTAACTTTGTGCTTTAGGGGGCAATCTGTTATAAGCCATTTTGTCACATATGGTCAATATGCTTGTTAACTAGATCAATCAAAATCCTTTTACCCATTGTCATCACCCTTGCATAAATTCTTAAGCATGACTCTCCCTAATCCATGAATTTATGCCTTTAACTACTTCATTTCGGTGATTTTAAGGCATAACACATCCTTCTTCCGTAGGAGACTACGTTCACTAGCAGGTTGACCCTCTCTAGAGCTGCGTTGATCACCAGTAGGTTACCCCTTGCTAGGGGTGCATTGATTCTAGAAATTCAGGAAAAATAAAAATAATCCTGAAGCTTCCTCTTCTAGAAGCTTCCATAGGTTGTTCTAATGATTTATCTAGGATGAAAGTCTCGAAACATATCTTATCCTACCTTGGATATTTCAACCCTTATCTCTTGAGTTGATCCTCCCATCAAGAGTGGATCTCAAGCCTAGATTAGTAAATGGATAATAATTCCTAAACTAGCATACTCTTCTATATATTTAATGTCATCCACAAGCTAGGGGTTTTCTTTTGGAGATAGATTCTACCCCAATGATGTTGTTGTGAGAGTCATTATTCCATGCATTAGGGTGACATAGAGATACACTTTGTGACAAGGAAGGACAAGTCAACTTGGGGTAGCTCTTCTACAAGATCATCTCTATATTTTTTTGTAACTCTCTCCATTTCTATTAATACAAAGAGTTCATTGTTTTCCTATATTTTACGTTATGATTTCATGTATTTAAATACCATGTTGATCTATTGAATGAAGTGATTGGATGATGCTACATAGATGTCCTAGATATTTGTCTTGTGTTGTTTGATTTTGCAGGTTCTAATTATAACGATCAGAGCTAGGATTGGAGCATACAAGCTAAGAGAGGAATGAGGCTTACAACGGATTCCAGGTAAGCTTAATCATGTTGTCCATTTACTTTAAGGAAAACATTGGTTTCTTTGCTTTCTATTTTTCTAGACTAGGCCATTAAGTCTAGGGAAGATACTTATGTCAGCAGTCGTAGATTCTGTATAACACTTGACATATATTTTAAGCAATGAAACATGAAAAACATCATGGAATTTCACTGTCAGAGGTAGTCCAAGTCTTTAGGTCACTGGTCCAATCCTCTCAAGGATCTTGAAAGGCCCACACTATCGAGGTTCTAACTTCACACATGACCCAATTCTAAAGGAGCTCTTCTTGGGCTTGATGTGCAAGTACGCATGTTCCCCAACCTGAAACTCCTTAAAAAACTTATGCTAATCTGCCTAATTTTTCTGCTTGTCTTGTTCTACATTCAAATTCTTCTTGAAAACCTACATTTTTTGTTCCCTCTCTACCAACATGTATGGTCCTATCAACACCCTATTCACTATATCACCCCAACTAATAGGAGTATTACAACTTCACCCATAAAATGCCTCAAATGGACTCATCTTGATCGAATCCTGATACCCATTATTGTAAGAAAACTCAACCTGTGGAGTATACTCTTCCCGCTTCCACTATTAATGCATCACAGACATCGCAACATGTACTCCAGTATCCTATTGAAACTCTTTGTATGTCCATATGTCTACGGATGATAAGTTGTGTTGGAGGTCAACTCTGTATTCAAAACTACAAACAACTCTTTCCAGAATCTTGAAGTGAACTTAGCATCTATTCCTGACACAATCTTCTTTGGAACACTATGCAACCTCACTATCTCCCTTATGAAGACCTGTGCTACATCACTAGCTGAATACGTATACTTCACTAGAATGAAGTGTGATACCTTTGTCAACCTGTCCACCACAACCATGATGGAATCATGTTGTCTAGATGTCCTCGGTCAACCTGTAATGAAATCCATGGAAATGATCTCCCATTTCCACTCTAGAACCAAAATTAGCTATAGTAAACCACCTAGATGCTTACACTCTTCTTTTACCTATTGACAAACCAAACATCTAGCCACACTTTGTCACTTCCTTCTTCATATTCGACCAATATTATAACTTCTTCATCATTTTCAATTTCTTATGGTATCCTCAGTGACCTAAATATGGTTTAGTATGAAATTCCATCAATATAATCTTCTTGAGCTCACTGTTGTTTAGTACATAGATTTCGTCCCTAAATATGATCAAACCATATGTTGTAAGATGATAGTACACATCATGTTCACTTGTATATTGCTGCAACCTATGCCTAAGATCCATTTACATGTCATCCTGTTGTCCTGCTTGTAAGATCCCATCTTTTATATCTTTTCCATAAGAAATCATAGTTGTTATATGATTCACCTGCACACTTATGCCAAGAGGATCTGCAACCTTGTTTTCCTTTCCCTTTATACCCATCTCGAAGTCAAACTCACTTATCATAGCCAACCATCTAGCTTTCTTGGCATTCATATTTTGTTTTTAAAATAATTATCTCAATCCACTGTGATAACTCACCAATACAAACCTTCTACCAAGAAGATATCTCCTCCACATCATCAAAGCATGGATAATAACAGCCAACTCAAGCTCATGTGTAACATAATTCTACTCATGGTCATTCAATTTCCTTGATTCATAACATACCACTTGTCCCTCCTTCATAAGGAATCCACCAAGTCCTCTCTTGCAGGCATCTGTTCACACCACAAAATCTTTGTCTAGATATGCAATCTTAAGAATTGGAGCATTTGTCAACAACTACTTTAACTGTTCAAAACCTACTAGACATTCCTTTGTCCATTCAAATTTCTTCTGTTTTCGCTGCAATGGTGTGATAGGATATGCAATCTGTGAGAAGTTCCTAATGAATCTCCTGTAATAACCTTCTAACCCCATAAATGACCTTACCTCATCCACATTCTTAGGAGTTTCCCATTCCATGATAGCTCTTATCTTTTCCAGATCCACTGTTATACCTTCCTTCGAGACAAGATGTCCCAAGTAATGTACCTTTGTTTGAAAGAAACTTCATTTTCTAAGTTTGGCATAAAACTGATTCTATCTTAGCAATCTCAACACTATTGCTAAGTGTTCGACATGCTCTTCCTCATTCTTAAAATATATCAATATATCATCAATGAACACAAGAACAAACTTGTCGATATAAGAACACAACACACTATTCATCAAGCACATAAAAGTAGCTGGAGCATTAGTCAAACTAAATGGAATGACAACAAAATCATAATGTCCATACTTGGTCCAAAAAGTAGTGTTGTATATATCATCTTCTTTAATGCATAGTTGAGGATATCCTCGGCTCAAATCAATCTTTGAGAACATTGCTCCTCCCTTCAACTGATCAAACAAGTTGTCAATCCTCGACAACAAATACATGTTCTTGATAGTTACCTTATTCAAATTCCTATAATCAATGCATAGCCTGATAGTACCATCCTTATTCTTCACAAACAATATTGGTGCACCCCACAATGATACCCTTGGCCTGATGTATCCTTTGTCAAACATTTCCTTCAACTAATTTCAATTCCACTAACTCTGATGTGCTAATTCTGTATGGTACCTTTGATGTTGGTGTTGCCCCTGGTACCAACTCAATGGAAAATTCCACTTCTCTATGAGGCAACAACTCTAAAATATTTGTGGGAAAAACATCCTAAAACTGTTATAAAATCAAGTACTTGCTCAATACCCCTGCATCCTCAAAATCCTTATCTTTTTCACTGGAAATATGTAGTATAAATAACACACACCCTTTCCTGCAACTAGAATTTTCCTGCATAGTTGTAACTATCCTAACTGATGTAGCCTTCTTCTTACCCTACAAGACCCTCTCTTCTCCATTGTCATCCAAGTATTCAATGGCCTTGTCAAAACATCCACCTTGGTCCTATGAAGATATAACCAATACATACCTAAGATCATATTGTACAATCCCAACAAAAGTACATTAAAATGCGTTTATGTAGGCATACCATTCGAATCAAATGCAAAAACTCTTACCCAATGATGAACTCGTTTCTTTGTGCCTTTAGCCAACTGCACTAACCAAGATTCTACATGCACTTATTTATTCAAACCACACTTATCCACTAGGTCAGGATTAACATAATTATAATTAGATATAAGGTCAATCAAAATAGAAACAACTTGATTATAAATCTTACCATCCATCTCGATAATAAATTCTTGGTGATATGCCTTCCTGTTATCCAATGCTTCATAGATCCGTGGAATGATCTTCCCAACATCCCCAACTGTCTTTGCTTCCTGTGCATTGTAGATCTGAGGCCTACCACCTTGATTTTGTAGAAAATCCTTCTTAAAATTCTCCTTACCACATGTCCAACACTGCAATTGTCTCCTACCATCACCTCTATTCTATTGTTCTCCAAGCTAAGGTCCATTAAATTTCTTGTAAGACACAACATTCTCTTTCTCACTTTCATTCGGCGGTCTTGTTGTTTTCAACTGCCATTTACCTTTAGTCTTGTCATTCCCTTTCAAACCTTGCTGAGATTTTGTCTTACGCTTTTATTTCTCATAACAGTGTTTCAACTTCCCAATGACTTCTTCAAGTGAATGAGGCTCATCATACTCAATCCAATATTTAAATGATAATGGTAATTCACTAACAAATATCTGAATTTTGGCTTTCTCATCCTTAAGATATGGCACATACCTCAACAACTCCAGGAAATTGGTCGTATACTTCTCATCCATCATCGATCCCATCTTTATTTTATAGAACTCCTTGGATTTACTGTCATAGTACCTCTTTGAAAAATATTTCTTCTTGAAAAGTCTCTTGAATTTATGCCAACTCGACTCTTCTATCTTGATGTCTCTAACCTGCTTCACATCTTCCCACCAGATGTTTTCTTTCCCTTTGAGAGTGAAGATGGCTATTATGGCCTTCATATTCTCTGCGTAATCATGTAGTTGAAAGAACTTCTTAATCCTCAGCAACCATACCTTTGCATCTTCTAGTTTCTTCAAATCCCATCAAAAGTAGGTGGCTTAGCTTTCTTGAAATCCTCTAGAAAGTATCCCCTATCACTCTTGCTATAAGGATGACAATGATCATGACCATGATACCTATCAAAACTAGAACTAGAATAGAAATTGTGTCCATCTCTCATGTCAAGTGTATCCAAGAACCTACCATCTCTGATCTTGTCATCTTTATTTGACTTGTTCCCATCATGAGACCTACTGCCATATGCCTCGTTAATCCTTTCCTCTTATCCATGACTGATCCTAAGTGGTCTCTGTCTCTGCAATTCTGAAAAACTACGAAAGATAACTGCATTAACCTATGCTTTTTTCTCCTGTGCCCGAATGATTGTCATTATCCGCTTTGCAAATTCTTACTTTTGCCTTCAAAATTCTCAAAGTGTCTGTAGTATACCTAGCGGGGATAATATTGGGTACAAAGGAAGGTACCCAAGGGAATAATGTAATAATGGGATGGGCCATAGTAAAAAATAAGGTGGTTAACCCATAACATGTACGGGACCACAAGTACTTAGTAATAATGTAATGGGCCTATGGTATTAGATAGATGGTATTAAGGGAACCATGGTAATGACCCATGGTATTGTATGTATGAGGCCTATATAGAGGCTAGAGGCTCCACATTGAGGGGTGTCAAGGAATATTGTATGAACAGGAATATGGCTTGTGGAGTGTTCTCCTTCCTTAAGGAGTGAGTGTATGGTGTTTCCCTACCTTAAGGGTTTTGATCAATAGAGAAGCATTTCTATCTATTCAAATCTTTTTATTTCTGGGTTTATTTACATTGTCGTATATTTTCATATCAGATCCATAACAAGTGGTATCAGAGCTATAACAAGTGGTATCAGAGCACTTTCTTGGGAAAAGTGGAGAATTTTTTTTTTTTGCAGGAATTTTTTGGGCAGCGAGTTTGCATATCAGATTTATACGTTCTGTTGAAAAATTTACAAAATATAATTGCATATGTAGATTCTTTGTGAAAAAATACCCAAGTTCAAAAAAAAAATTGGCCAAATCGGAGTCCGGATGAAGGAGATATCGCTGATCTAAAAATCAGTGGTGTTGCAGACATTTTTTCGAGGCAGTGAATTTGCAGATCAAATCTGTATGATTTGGGGCAAAATCTAATTGTAGATCTGGATTCTTTGTGAAAAAATACCCAAGTTCAAAAAAAAAAAACCAAATCAGAGTCTGGATGAAGGAGATATTGCTGATCTAAAAATCAGTGGTGTTGTAGACATTTTTTGGGGCGACAAATTTGCATATTAGATCTGTATGATTTGGGGCAAAATCTGTAAAATCTAATTGCAGATCTGGGTTGTTTATGAAAAAATATCCAAATTAAAATAAATAAATAAAATAAAATAAAATAAATAAAAATCGGCCGAATCGAAGTCCGGATGAAGGAGATCTCGCTGATTTAAAAATCAGTGTTGTTGCAGACATTTTTTGGGCAGCGAATTTGCAGAGCAGATCTATACATTTTGGTGCAAAATCTAATTGCAGATCTGGATTTCTTGTGAAAAATACCCAAATTCAAAAAAAAAAAAAAAATCAGTCGAATCCGAGTCCGAATGAGGGAGATATCGCTAATTTAAAATCAACTCTTTTTTAAGAATTCTTAGTGACGGCGGGAGAGTTGCAGCATGGATCTGAAATTCCAGCCTAGGTCAGGATTTCTACCACATGAGAAGATGCAAAATGGTTGTTCCATTTCTGAAAACAAGTCATAATAGGGATTCTTAGCAATATTTACGGAATTGTGGCCATTTCAAATTTTCGCCAAGTAAGTGAAATTTTTTCAAAACACTCTTCATGGCAGATCTTAATTTTACAGGGAAAGATGATAGCCTTACTATTGTAGAATTCATATAGAAACAAAAGTTCACATATGGGACACTTTGGAAGAGTTCAGTGTCGCTTAGTTTCAAAGCTGAGGCTGCTTAGTTTGGTCAACTTGACAACAAGCAGTTGACCAAACTTTCAGATGCAGAATTTGAAAGAGTCCTTTTAGACAAATGGTCTCGTGCTAGAAAAAAGGAGAATGAGACACGTAAGGGGTTATTTTCTACAGGTGTCTCCTTATTGCAGGTTCATGGATTGATTTGGAAGGAGAAGATGATTGTGTCTATAAATCCTAGCTATAAACATAATTTTATCAATGTTAATTTGGCAAAAAAATTGCAAGTTCCAACTAAACACATTGAAAACACACAAGTTGATGATGAGGATGTTCAAGTTTATAAGGATTTTAAGCTTTCTATGGATAATTATGTGTTGCATGGTGATTTTTATACTTCAAATATGGATAACATGGATGTTGCTTTGGGATATCCTTGGATGGAATCCGTGGGTACTATCAATATTAATGTACAGAAGAAATTCCTGAAGCTCTGGTATAAAAAGAAGAAAATTAAATTGTAGGATATTTCCATTAAGCCACAAACAGAGACTAAGGAGGTAGTAGCACAAAGCTCTAATGAAACTTACACATCAGATGATGAGCCTTTGATGATCAACAATCAACCACAAATAGAGGTTGAGGCATAAAAGGTTACAGGTGTTGATACATCGGATGAGGGCTTAGTGGTTGAAGTCTGTTGGAAGATAAGCAACAACAAAAGACGCCACAACATGTACCAGCTACCAATCAGGCTCCATTAGGTGGTGAATTAAAGAAAAAGACACCGTGGGTTAAAACTTCAGCATATCACCACCCACATCACCCCGCAAGAAAACAACCAACAAGATGGCAACAAATTAGCCACAAGGACAACAACCCCGACATGACAGATAGAGAGGAGCAACGATCCACCTACTACACATCAACACAGAAGAGCCGCCAGGGTCAACTTCCATCTCAAGCGAGCGAGGCACTAGCTAGATCGAGGGTTCACCTTTCTCTTGGATGGCTAGATGCACGTGCATGGTACCAGTGGACTACTCTTTTGAGTAGATCTTATTATTTGTGTTCTTCCCATGTTTCGGGGACAAAACATGTTAAGGGGGGTGGAATGTAGTATACCTAGGGGGGATAATATGGGGTACAAAGGGAGGTACCCAAGGGAATAATGTAATAATGGGATGGGCCATAGTAATAAATAAGGTGGTTAACCCATATCATGTAAGGGACCACAAGTAGTTAGTAAGGCCCATGGTATTAGATAGATGGTATTGAGGGAACCATGGTAATTACCCATGGTATTGTATGTATGAGGCCTATATAGAGGCTAGAGACTCCACATTGAGGGGTGTCAAGGAATATTGTATGAACAGACATATGGCTTGTGGAGTGTTCTCCTTCCTTAAGGAGTGAATGTATGGTGTTTCCCTACCTTAAGGGTTTGATCAATAAAGTGAAGCATTTCTATATATATTCAGATCTTGTTATTCTTGGGTTTATTTCTATTTTCATATATTTTGGATTAGATCTATAACAAGTGGAATCAGAGCTATAACAATGTCTGCTATATCAGGAGAGTACCTATCAACATGCTGCTCATCAGATCTATAGGGAGAATGTCATGAATTGTAGTCTACCATCTTGCTTGTCATCTTTGATCTTCTTCCTGCAAGTATACCATGTTAGCTAAACCAAAATATAAACATAAGAAACATACCTCAATATAGTTTAGGGGAGAATATTTAGTATGCAAGATCAATCAAATTAGCACAATACATGTATAATCATAATCATATCGGTATATAGACATCATTTCAGCCATTATCTAATCACCATGCATGAATATACCATAACCATGAAAATGCATGCATACCAAATGCATAACTGACATGCACTCATGACGACCAAATCCACCAATAACACCATCAACTTCCAAGTGATAACACAAATATAAAAATGACTACCGCCATGCATAATAAAAAACACATAGAACACAAGCATAATGAATGCATATGCAATCAACATGTATGCATGACAAACAAATTCCACACATCCAGTCCAAGGGGTGAACCATGGTATGATACCACTCTGTAACCCCCTCCTCCCACATTTACCCAAGCTAACCAGTCGACCGGGGTATAGATGTGACAAAGAGTTACTTTGATATGATTCAACTCCCCAAGTATAGTTGAGGAAGTGGAATTGATACACTGAAAACCAAAATGACCTTCCTCAGGAGCTACAAAACCTCTAGGAACCAACCAACCCCTATAGGTTTCCAACCTCTGAGATAACTTGATGTTTTGTTGAACTAGACCCCTAGTCGCTCTGGTGAAAATCCTTCCATGTGACTGAGACCCTCTAGTCACTCCCATAAAAAGGAATCCATGTGAATGCAACCTTTTTCAGGTAGTTCTCTACCAAGGACCCCAAATTTTGAGCCACTCTCTCAGAGATAGGACTCAAGAACCTACCTAAAACTTGATGAAACTCTTAGAAATGATAAATAACAAGATTATAAGGCCTCTAATAAAAAACTTAAACATGGACTTGACCTAAAAAGGCCTAGCCATGATAGAAATTTCGTCAAACACATCATGAACATGTAATGTACAGGTCATAAATACACATACAAACATAGGGGTCTAATACTTATTTGAGAATCATCAAGAAAGTCATATTCCCTCTCACAATAGTTGCATTATCATCTATTAGGTCATCCATTGACATTAATTTACTAACCATAACATGATGAGAGTCATAACTAAAGTTTGGCACAAACGATGCTTATAACCATCATATAACCAACAAAATAACAATGATAGAACAACCATCGAAACCACATATTAACAAGTATATCTACACAAGGAACACAAGAGGAAAATATATCTTATTAACATATGAAAAATCCAACCAAGTCATGGACTTCCACGTCCCAGGTGACCATAGATTGGGATTAACCAAATATTTCTTTCATCCAATCACACCCGTGCCATTTTCCAAGCATGAATGTGGGACTTACAACAAAACAAACAGAGATTCCTCAGCCTTTATTGCAATTCACCAAGGGATTCCTAGGTTCAAGCCCTCATCTATACAATTAGGCTTTACCACAATCCTGCCAAGGGATTCCTAGGCCCAAACAAGAAACATACACTACCAAGCTTTATCACAATCCCACCACATACCGGTCTAGGGATCACTAGGCCTATAAAATCATGGATGGCTATGGATCTCTCCACCTAAACTATGTGTTGGCTTGATGGGCCCTGAACCAGGTTCAACATTAAGTAGCCAAGCAAATCCCTACACTACTGGCCCTTTCGACATCAATCCGCAGAGCACAAACTGAAGTCTCACTCGAAGTAGTATGGGGGGATGCAGGAACCAAGTTTCTGCACCTTGAGATGGTTGTGATGTCGGTTACTTGACCTAACCCTTCCTTCCTGCAGACCGATAAGCCCTTTAGGGCTTGTCAAAGTACCTCTTATTCGTCCTTGAAGCCTACACGAAAGTCTCTAATCATCCTTTGCAAACCCTAAATAGATAGATTAGGCACTTGCGTGCCTCTGTAATTACTCTTACTTCTGTATTTACTCATATTCACTTAAGTATTGTTTAACTTTAACATGCATTACAGTTATCTTCACGTAAATAGATATTCTTACTTGCATTCATATGACAAAGTAAAATACATAGATTTGCGCATCAATATAGCATTAATTCATAACCCCAGTATTCAATGCAACATTCATAACAGAAGTAAAATAACACATACACAGATAATTCTAGAATAATTCTCTTTATTGATGATCCAAATTTCCAGTATAGACTCTGACTACCCTGCACACATAGTTGCAGGGGTCCGTGCACTCAACTGTGGACTTCTACCCTAGGCCTCTAAACTATTATGAAACCAGCTCAAGAGAAGATAGAAAAGATAGATCAACGCCTTAGAATTCAACCTCTTCGAGGGGGCAACCTCCTTTACATTACATAAATGAACAATTCTTGGATGATTCAAATGACAAAACCTCCTTTCTATATATAGGAGTCTAAGGAGTCACAATATAATCCAGCCGACCTAACAATAATAATATAAAGCCACAAAAATAACAATAGAGGGATTCTATGGGGCACAATAATAACAATATGGGGGCAATAGGGGCACAACAATATTAATAAGGTGTATAACTACAATAGTAATAGGGTAATCACTAGTATTATAGGGACCCAACATGCCCCTCTCCTTCAAAAAAGTGTTGTACTCAACGCTTGAGTAGTTCTAGATACTTCTGCATGAAATTCTCATCCTCCCATGTGGAATCTTCAGCAGATAAGTTCTTCCACTTGATAAGATACTCTGAAATTGAATGATTTCGTAGCTGTCGAGTTCTTGTTTCTGTGACTGCTTCCGGTTCCAATATAATTTTTCCTTCCTCATCAAGTTCTGGAAATATTGTTTGAACTGGGAGCTTGTCGCCTATAACCTTCTTTAAACATGAAACATGGAAAACTGGGTGCAATCGAGAAGCTGCAGGAAGCTCCAATTTGTATGCCATAGTACCAATCTTTTGCAACACCTTGTACAGACCATAATACTTTGGTGATAATTTATTATCCTTCTTAGCTTGCTTGAGGGACATTTGCTTATATGGTTGTAGCCGTAGGAATACCTAATCACCTACATCAAAACTTCTTTCACTGCGATGTTGATCTGCCTGTTGTTTCATTCTATTCTGTGCCAACACGAGGTTATCCTTTAAGAGTTGGAGGACTTGTTGATGTTCAATGTGATGTTCCACTGCCTGAACCTTAGAATTTTCTCTTAAATATGATGTGATGGATGGTGGTTGATACCCATAAAGTGCCATAAATGGGGTCATTTTTGTTGCTGTATGGAAGGAAGTGTTATACCACCATTCAGCCAGAGGCAACCATTTGACCCATTGTGTCTGTTTATCAGATACAAAGCAACGAAGATATCCTTCCAAACATTTGTTTACTATCTCAGTTTGCCCATCAGATTGAGGATGATAAGATGAGCTATGAGCTAACTGAGTACCAAGACAAGAAAATAATTCTGTCCAAAAATTTCCAGTGAAAATGGGATCTCTGTCACTTACAATAATCTTTGGGTTTCCATGTAGCTTTTGAATTGTTTCCATAAATGCAGTAGAAACTGTACTGGCTTTAAATGGATGTGATAATGCACAAAAGTGTGCATACTTGGTAAGTCTGTCAACTACCACCATGATGACACTCTTTCCCTCAGACTTGGTTAAACCTGTGATAAAATCCATTGAAACCTCCTCCCAACGTTGGCTTGGAATGGATAAAGGTTGTAATAGACCCGGTGTCTTAATTGTTTCAACTTTATTTTGTTGGCAAACCAAACATTCCGCCACAAACTTTTGAATATCTGATTTAAGGCCATCCCAAAAAAATTCCTTCTTAACCCTGTGGTAAGTTTTTAAAAATCCTGAGTGCCCTCCTAAGGGAGAAGTGTGCAATTCCATAAGAATCTTTTGTTTTAGCTGGGAATTCTTACAGAGGTATAAGCGATCTTTGTACCATAACGAATCATTTTTCCAGCTAAATGTATCAGACGTACTGGAATCTTGTTGTAACTTTCGAATAAGTGCCCACACTTCTTCGTCATTCTTCCATTCCTCCCTTGCTTCGTTTATCCAATCTGGTTGGATAATAGAAATGGCGCACAACAATGCTTCCACATCCTCATCCTTTCTTGAGAGTGCATCTGCCACCACATTTTGCTTCCCTTTTTTGTAGATGATTTCAAAGTCATAACCCAACATCTTTGTGACCCACTTTTGTTGCTCTTCAGAGGATAATCTTTGTCTAAAAAGTATTTAAGGCTATCATGATCTGTTTTTACCTTGAAGTGTCTTCCCATTAGGTAGGGTCGCCATTTCTTAAGTGCATGGAGTATTGCCAACATTTCCTTCTCATAAATAGCTTTGCTTAAAAACTTTCCCTTGATTGGACGACTTTCAAAAGCAATGGGTCTTTCATCTTGCATTAGAACAGCACCAATTCCATTTCCTGAAGCATCACATTCCACAATAAAGGTTTTTGTGAAGTCCGGTGTAGCTAAGACCGGTGCTTGGCACATTGCCTCTTTAAGATGTTCAAAGGCCTTTGTTGCTTCCGGAGTCCATGAAAATGCATCTTTCTTCAATAATGTTGTTAGAGGTGCTGCTATTCTCCCATAATTCTTAACAAACTTGCGATAATACCCTGTCAACATGAGAAATCCTCGCAGATGCTTTATGGATGTGGGGATTTTCCATTCCTTAATGGCTTTAATTTTGCTAGGGTCTACCTTAACTCCTTCATGAGATACAATATGACCCAAATATTCCACCTCCTGGACTCCAAAGAAACATTTGGATCTTTTTGCATATAATTGTTTCTCCTTCAATAGTTGTAGCACCTTGTCAACATGTTCAACATGATCCTTCCAAGACTTGCTGTAGATTAGTATATCATCAAAAAATACTAACACAAATTTTCTAAGGAATGGTTTGAAAATTGAATTCATCAAACCTTGAAATGTTGAAGGTGCATTGGTAAGGCCAAAAGGCATGACCAAAAATTCATAATGACCCTCATGAGTTCTAAATGTTGTTTTCGGAATGTCTTCAATCTTCATTCTGATTTGATGATATCCTGAACGAAGATCCAACTTGGTGAAGTAAATTGATCCATGCAATTCATCCAGTAATTCATCAATGACAGGAATGGGGAACTTATCTTTAATAGTGAGCTTGTTGAGCTCCCTATAATCCGGACACATGCGCCATGATCCATCCTTCTTGTGCACCAATACTACTGGAGCAGAGAAAGAACTTTGACTCGGTTGAATTATACCAGCCTCTAGCATTTCTGCAACCATACGTTCAATTTCACTCTTTTGGACATAGGGATATCTGTACGGCCTGATGTTTGGAGGAACACTTCCTGGAATCAGATGAATAGCATGATCATGATCACGCATAGGTGGGAGACCTTTGGGAGTCTCAAATACCTTGGAATGATTGTCCAGGACTTTTTGGAGATCTGGAGAAATAGATGATTCCGATGTGGAAACATCTAGCGAACATAATTGTGCAATTACACCTCTTTGCTCCTTTTTTAGAAGCTTTGTCATACTATTAGAGCTGATTATCTTTCCTGGTTTCCCTGCAATACCCCTTAATTCAACTTCCTTTCCTTCCGTAGAAAATTTGATGAAAAGTTCTTGAAAATTAAAAGCTATTGTACCCAGGGATTGTAGCCATTGGACTCCTAGTACAACATCAGCACCTCCCATTGGAATGGAAACATTGGGCTAGTCAATACATATTCTCCCATGGATAGCTTGATATTATGGCACTTTCCAGAGCAATTTATTGTTCCTCCATTTGCAATCATCACTTGACACTCTGGTGCTGGATATAGGAAGCAATTCAATTCTTTTGCTACCTTACAATGAATAAAATTGTGGGTGCTTCCTGAATCAATCAACACTATTACCTTTTTCTTCTTGATTTGTCCTTCTATCTTGATGGTTTGAGGAGTGGTAATTCCCACCAATGCATTACAAGATATGGTCGGATTTATTTGTTCTTCATCTAGGCTTTGTTCCTGGAGTATATCCACTTCTTTTGACCTTTCTTGCTCCTTTTCTTCTTCCTCTTCACAATCTATGTAGAATAATTTCTTCTCAGCACACTTATGACCTTTAGTGTATTTGCTATCACAACTGTAACAAAGCCCTTTTGCTCTTTTTTCTTCCAATTGTTGTGGTGTCAACCTTATAGGTTGTGGAAGACTAGGGGAAACAACACTTCCTTCTTTATAGTTGTGAGTGGTATGCTTCCTGGTTGCCATAATTTTTCTTTCCATTTTTCTTGCTAACCTGAATGCCTTCTCTAATGAATCAGGGTCCCAAAGGCGAACATCATGTTGGATATTATCCTTTAAAGACCCTATGAACACATCAATCCTATGCTCCTCTGGAATATCTTTTACCCTTATGTTCAATTTTTGGAACTCCTCAATGTGCTCCATTATTGAACCCTTTTGTTTGAGACTTATTAATTGGCTAAAAAAAGTGTTGCTTTTTGTATCCTCATAATGTGCTATCAATTCTTCCGTAAAAATTGCCCAAGTGATAAATGGTTTACGAGAGCAAAGCCATTGATACCATACAAACTGATTTGGTTCCAAATATAAAGTTTCCATACGTACCTTTGTGTGTTTTGCACATTATTGAGATCGAAGAATTGCTCCATCTATAATATCCATGTGGCAGGATCCTTGCCATCAAACTTCCTCATATCGATTTTTGGAATATGGTGAGTCTTCGATCCAACATTAGCGTCTATGGAATCATGATTAAAATTTCTTTTGTTATCATGATGAGTTTCCTTTAGTACCCTTTCACCCTTAGGGACCATTTCTTGTAGCAACTTATTCATATTTATCTTCAATTCGTCCATGTCTGTCTTCAAATCTATCTTCAAATCATCCATCTTAGCTTCCACGTCAATCATCTTAGCTTCTATGCCTTTCTTTAAACAGTCCATATTAGCTTCTACACCTTTTTTTAAACCATACATCTTAGCTTCTACATATTTCTTTAAACCATCCATCTTAGATTCTGTTCCTTTTTGTGCAAGGGACAGTTGTTGCACTTGGTCTTATAATTTTGATATATCATGTTGCATTTCTTCCTCTTCTTTATAAGTCATGCTAGAGCTTTCAGGTTCCTTACTATGTGTTTTCATTTTCTTTCCTTAGGGCATTAGTTACCAATAATAATGCTCTACTATGCCCTTTGAATTCCTTCAAAATAAATTTTCAAACCAAGATTAAGCAAAAATTTAAGAAAATCTACACACCTTTTTTCACTTTGTAGGAGCTCGATATTGCCTCTGATGTATCTCTGTAGTCTCCAATCATCTAGTTCTGAATTTGCGAGATGTAGTAGCCCTCTATGTCCTCTTTCCAATGCCACAAGTCTGACCCAAATTGGGTTCTCCAAGGAAGAGTTATGTGAAATATCCCACAGTGACTTGCTTATAGACTAGTTCAGTAGAGAAAAATTGTACGACGTGCCACGAGTCACTATTTCAACCTTTGGATCTGAAACATGCACACAAGAAGCTACAGTCCGTCCTCTTTCTATGCCTTCTTACTAAATTTCAATCCGATCCCCAGAGAGAAAGTTATGACAATTTTCCCCAGGTCACCTGTTTTAAATGTAATTCAGGAGTTTGCAAAAAGACCAACTTCCTCAGATCATATCTCCGCAACTATCACGCGAAAAGCTGTGAAATTTGGATCCAAGGTTTAGCACGATTTCTTCTCAAATGGGTTTTTTTTTAGACTTCTGAAACATCACAGAAAAATAGTTATATCAAAAATTCCACGATGACCTATTTGGAGCAGCGAAACCCTAGAATCCAAATCTCTGATACCAAATGTTATGAAACCATCTCAAGAGAAGATAGAAAAGATAGATCAACGCCTTAGAATTCAGCCTCTTCGAGGGGGAAACCTCCTTTACATTACATAAATGAACAATTCTTGGATGAT
The DNA here is from genome assembly GCA_031772625.1 of Pinus tabuliformis. Classification (NCBI taxonomy): domain Eukaryota; kingdom Viridiplantae; phylum Streptophyta; class Pinopsida; order Pinales; family Pinaceae; genus Pinus; species Pinus tabuliformis. Next base: position 548,115,671 of record CM062809.1, read on the forward strand.
TCAAATGACAAAACCTCCTTTCTATATATAGGAGTCTAAGGAGTCACAATATAATCTAGCCGACCTAACAATAATAATATAAAGCCACAAAAATAACAATAGAGGGATTCTATGGGGCACAATAATAACAATATGGGGGCAATAGGGGCACAACAATATTAATAAGGGGTATAGCTACAATAGTAATGGGGTAATCACTAGTATTACAGGGACCCAACATACACACTCAGTTGTAGAGCCTCTTCCTACACTAAGACTCTTCACTCTTAGCTCTCACAGACCCATAAACTTACTCAGAATTCTACCAAAACTTGTGACTTCCCTCCTTAGGCTCTTCTAAGACTCCCTTTTTATGCAATCCCATGGTCCACGAACCAAGGGTAGATCTCATCAAGCCGATACAACTATCTAAACTAAGGGTGGAAACCCTTTTTGACTGCTTACATCTTTGCACTCTATGGCCACAGAATGCAGAGACTTTACATTCTTTACACAAAAATTGGGCCTTTAGCCCCCAATTTTTAACTCAGAACAATTCATTACACTACTTGTTATTCTTTATTAATCAGTGGTTAATATTTTGATATTGAACTGGCTAAGATATTTCTTCTTTCTATGAAATTGTGTGTTCTATAATGCTTCTTTTCCACTCACTATGTATAGCATATAAAGTGTGTCTAATGGTGTAGGAAGATTGGAAAGTGTTGTGATCCTTGAACTATGTTACAAGGCAAAAACCCAACGGGGCAGGGTAGGTGCATCCCCACAAAGGGGTCACAAATACCAAAGTTGGTATTGGCTAGTGCCTTGAGCTAGAAAATTTCCTTTACCCTTGTATTAAGAGGGAATCTAGAGAGGATTCTAATATTATCTTTATAAGATTTATATCAGTTAAGATTGATGAATAAAATTCATGAGACATGAGCTAGGATGTCCTTGCAAGGTGGTTGTTGATTATTGGAAGCTATGACGGCCATTATGTCAGGCCAGGTGGTCGCACTCCCTTGATCGTGAGCATGATTGTAATCAAGATGGAAGAGTTCATAGTCTAGATTGATTGTTTAGTAGTGATAGTTAGTGGGCTCATTCACAAAAGCTTCTATTTCACTAATCCTTTTTATAGAGTTGTCAGATTCAATTTTCAAAGGTTTTAATTACACTATAGAGTTGAGTTCTGAGAGAGTTGTGATTCATAGTGTTAAGTATAGCAGCTATGACACTTGAATGAAGACAAGCATAGTAGAGGTATCAGACTCTGTTATAAGCTTACCTGCATATTATAAGGGACTTCATTGGCTTTTTTATTATTTTATAAACAATTTCCATGTCATGGAAATGTGAGAAAAAAAATAGTGATATTGCCACCATGTGGCTCTTGTCATATATGGTTTTATACTTTTTCAAAAAATTCTCTAAGAGTTCACAATGCTAAGATTCACTAGGACTTTACAAAGTTTTATTATTTAGTGAAAGACTCGCCAAGATCTTACAAGATTTTATAATTGAGTAAAATATTCGCCATGCTTGGTGAGAGATTCGCCAAAAATTATATATACATATTATATTATTGATAAAATTACCTTCTATTTTTCCTATATACCATGTAGATTCACCCATTTATTATACATATAAATTTGGGGGGGCGGGGGGGGGTTTCTTAAAATTTTCCTTGGTTTTTTCTTTTTTCCCTCTAAAATTTGATGATGTAATCTAACCTTATTTTATTATTTCCACTATTATTTTATAATATTCCTTGGGAGGCTCATTTTAGACCTAATAATTTATCTAATTCCCTTGCCTTGTCATCTTGTAGCAGCTAAGTGGCAGAAGTGGGCAGACCAAAGATTTAGTCACAAATGAAGTTGTGAATAACTTATCAAAGTCCCTATGTGTTGACATCCTTGGTGGACAAAAGAAAAACTAGAGGGGAAAAAATTTCGGTGTTGAGTTCTGTGACCTAAGGGACTTGTGATAGTTGATAGAGGCATATTGAAGAGTTGTGTATTAGAAAACAAAGGACCAACAAAAGTTATCTGGGTTCGTGGACTGAAAGGAGTTGACGAGCGTGCTACATTAGCAAGTCAGATGTATCGTGTTCAGGGTAGATTGGTTGTCAAAGGAATGACACCAAGCCCTATTTGTATTCTTGTATTAGTGATTGTATGAGGGCCATGATCCCTGGTATGAGAGCCCTAGAATTTTGTATTAAATATTGATTAATATAATGAAGTTAGGTTGAAAAAGTTAAAATTTATGTATTATGTGTGTGTTGATTCACTACTATGTTTTTTTCGTTGTGCAAAGTAGTTTGTTGTGGCATTTGAGTTGATTGTGTCAGATATTGTAATATGAAAACCTATATTCTCGAGTGTCATGGAAATTCAACAATACATATAATGGGGGGGAGAGAGATGGGTAGAGGAAGAGAAAGATAAAGATAGGGGAATATCGAGATAAAGAGTGAGAGAGAGCAATGGATATAAAGAGAGAGTGTAAGGGGGTAAGAGAGTGTGTGATGGTAAAAGGAAAAGTGTGGGGGGGGGGGCTTATGTAAAGTGAGAGAGAGGATAAAAAAGGGATGGGGGGGGATAGATAGGAAGGGATAGGGAAGGGGGTTGAGAGAAGGGGTCTTAGGGAGGTGGGGGGAAGAGAAAGGGATATGGAGAGAGAGAAAACGAGAAATAAGGGGCAAGGGATGAATGAGAGAGGGGAGGGAGGGATGGAGAGATAGGGAGAAGGAAAAATAGAGTGGGTTAGAGAGATTATGTGTGTTAGGGATAGAGAGGGAGATAACAAGAGAGTGATGGGGAAATGGATATGCACAGAATAAGGAAAGGGAGAGAGAGATAGAAAGATGGATAGAAATAAGGGGAGAAATAGAAAGAGATAGGAAAATAGATAGAGAGTGGGAGACTTAGGGATAAACAGAAATATAGGGATATATAATAGAGACATATGGATAGAAAGAGAGAGATGGGAAAAGGAAAATGGAGAGTGGAGTAGGAAAGGGAGAGAGAGATAAAAACAAGGATAACAAAAGGGGGAGAGTTAGAAAGGGATAGGGAAAGGGGTAGAGAGGTGGGGCCTTAGAGAAGGCGAGAAAGAGCTGGATATCAAAGGGAGAAATATGGAGGGGTGTTATTAGGAAATCTAGTGTCTATGTAGAGCTGCTAGTCCCACTAAGGTTGGTAGCTACCTTAGAAACAAACAAACTAAAACCACTTTCGTTTTCCTTTATGAGAGATAGATAAGAGGGGAAAGAAAGAGACCAACCTTTGTCTTGCGCTTGGTTCCTTGCTTGATTCCTCTCCCTTCTGATAGATCTTTGCCACTCGCTGCCTCGTCTACCCAGCTTCAAAGAGCACCTGTAGAATCAAAGCAGCATAACACTATCCAAGAACATAGATCTATTATCATAAACAATAGAGGACCAGATATATATTGACCACACAAATGCATATATCATCAATCATACAAGAATGTGGAGGAAAACTTGAATAGCTTTATTAATAATCAAGAATAGCAAAGAGGATTACAACCAATTGTTCTGACCCAGCATCATCCTCTCAGCAAGAAAGCCCTTCTTCACCTCATGAAAAGCTTAGATCACCCAACACTATGATATTGCACCAAGAAACCAGCAACACTTCCTTACAAGATACAAAATTCCAGCCTCTGGATCTCTGGGATGAGGGATCCATATATAGATGTTTGCAAGGGGGGTGAGTCAGCTTTTGAGATTTGATTACTGTCCTCTCTCTGATAGTTCTTGATTCCACTTGGATATTGATGATCTCTTACTCATCCCTGGGCGAATGCAGAGAGGCAAGTGTCACAGGAGAAGTTTCTAGAAGATTCCATGATCCTCCACCTTGCAGATTGACCCTGCCATTTGTCCACTCTCGCCCATCGCACCCCATAGAAGGGCTTTTCAAGATGCATCGCACCTCCCGTGTGTATTTAGGTGTGATGCAGCGCACTTTGACCATAGAGCAGGTGAGATGGTCTAGTTTTGACCAGTTCTGAGTAGTTTTTCATGAAGAACTTCTGGGAGAAGATGTAATCAGTTGACCTTGTTCTTTTAGAGGTTGGAACAACACTTTTAGGGACTTAAGAGCCCTTGGTTTATGGACATTTATGATTGGGGTTGTAGTGCCCAAAAATTTCTATAACAGTTGCCCCCTAAAGCATGAGGTCGTTTATCTGTTTTGATGTCGGGTGAAATGCTTTATCATGAGGATCTGAAGTTTTTTCGAGCTGGAAGGCGACCTGTAATAAGATAAAATACAATACATTATCTTCATAATGTTTTCATGATATAGCTGAGGCGGGCATTCCCATGCTCAGCTTTATAAATTCATTTTCATGTACATAAGACAGACAATCGTCTGAGTGTAGACTGATGATTCTGGTAGAGCCATCATCCCTTAGGTTGGATGATTATCTGTGCAGTAATGATGTACATTTGATGTCTTTATTTTCCTGAATATATATCGCAGCCCGGATGGATGAAACTAGATCCGGGGTCTTCAATCTCGTTCGATCTTCACTCAAAGTACAAGTCGATCCATGTGAGAGATGTTCTGGAGTCGAACATGGAAAGACATCGCCTGATTACCAGCCAATGATGTAAGCTGTTAATAGGCGCAAGAGGAATCACCGATAATGATGATGACCATCAAGGTACTACAGTACAATTCATGTGGTGTGAATAAGGGACTTGGCATCGAACACCACACAAAATCTTTCGGTCAAAGGCCATTGATGTAAACCTGTCGCCGAAAGTGAGAAACTTGCCATTGAGGCATGCAAACTTCAAAGTACTGAAAGGGTTGTTCCTAGATCGACTTCTTGGATAATGAGATGATGTTGAAAAGAAGCGATCTATCATAGGAGGGCCTTAGTGAATCCCACATCAATGACACGGAACGAAGCAAATGATTTTAATGGAGGTGAAAACGATCTGGTGATATAAGGTTCAAGGCGGCGGTCATGAAAGAATGGAGCGTAAATGTATTGCAGTGGGTGAGACACAGGTGAATTCTCTGAGCGACTTCTCTTGAACATATCGGCAACACTGACATGATGGATTGGTAGCGTTAACCTCAAATAGGGATGGTGTGATGGACCCATGGTGATATGACCAGCGAACGGAACAACCCAACCCGACTCGGATGCGGAGTGAAAATGTCATGTTCAAGAGCGACTTGCTACCAATAAAATTTCTTCAAGTTTTCTTCCCAATTTTTCCCCAATCATTGTTGACCAGTACCTCTTTATTTTTGTCAAGCTTGAGGAGGATAACATATGCTTGTTCTATAATTTTCCCTTCGGGCAAACCCATCGCTATGTTTTAACGAGCCTAGCGATAGTGAAACTCGTTCTTGTCTGTATGGACAAGTTTGTCGCTATTCGGTTTTAATGAGTTTAACGACAAGGATAACTCAGTCCTTTTCAATTTTAGAGAGTCTGAAAAAGGGACGTAAAGAAAACTCAAATAATCATTTTTCATCATATAATCCCTTGAGTCCAAAAAAGTATAAAACAATACAAAAGGGATGAATTTTCGGTACTTTTAACAAGCCGAACAAAACAAGCGCTCGATCTTTTTGTGTAATGATCCCTCAAGTCCAAAAAGATTAAAATCTAGAGGGATAGCACTTCCGGTCCCTTTAACGAGCTGCAGAGGCCAATTTCTTGGCAATATTTTCATATTTTATGAGTCAGTTGAAAAGAGCTTAAAGGAGACTCGTTTTTTGAGGAACGAGTGATAAATTCGGGTAGCAGCTGATTCCAGGTAAGATTTGTAATTTTCCAATCACGGCAGTGTCACAAGGATGGCTAACAGGATCACTCTTCGTAGCTGTTCCTCAAAAGGGTAAACAATCAAATGGAGGTGAATGATTGGCCAATACAGAGTGGAGGTGATGATGGGAACACGACCAAGGCTTCAAAGGCTGATGATAATACATTCACGATGGTTATTTACCAGAAATTGGTTCATTTTTTAATGAGCTCAAACTTTGGGGGAACATTTGCTCATTGCTTATGTTTATTTTTTAACGAGCTTGAATTCCGCGTTAAAACTGCTCGATGATAAGTTTACATGCCCCCAGCATAATAACGTGTTGGCATTATGATACATATGTTGTACTTGATGGCAACACACTCATCTCAGATAATAAATTATAATGTAGAGAAAAGTTCACGCACTTATATGCAGAGAAAAGTTTATTTCATGTAGAGAAAAGTTCACGCACTTTTATGCAGAGAAAAGTTTATTTCATGTAGAGAAAAGTTCACGCACTTTTATGCAGAGAAAAGTTTATTTCATGTAGAGAAAAAGTTCACGCACTTTCATGCAAGGAAAAGCGCGTATATGTTGGAGAACTTACCTTTGGTCCATGGTAGTTAGTCCTTGGTATTTGAACCTATGGTTTTGGACCATGGTACCTCGTCAGAAGTGTTGATCCCAATTATTGGGTTCGTGGTATTGGTTTATTATGGTATTGGTCCGTGGTATTGCATGTAGAGAAAAAGTTCACGCACTTTCATGCAAGGAAAAGCGCGTATATGTTGGAGAACTTACCTTTGGTCCATGGTAGTTAGTCCTTGGTATTTGAACCTATGTTTTGGACCATGGTACCTCGTCAGAAGTGTTGATCCCAAGTATTGGGTTCGTGGTATTGGTTTATTATGGTTTTGTTTCGTGGTATTGCATCCAAAAGTGTTGATCTCACGCACTTTCATGGTTGGTTCATGGTATTAGTCCAACAGTTTTTTTGATCCTATGGTTTTGGACCGTGGTATTGTGGAAGGCCTAAGACTATAAAAGAGGAAGGAGATCATTTGGCAAAGTATCATTGAATGAATTGAATATCTAATAAGTGCTAGATCTGAAATATTTGTGATTGGGTTATGGTGCAGATCTGGATCTGAATGAAGGAGGAACCTTAGCGCATAAAGAAGGATAAGTTCTATTGATGGGTCATAATCTTTATGCTTGAATAATAGTATCTTTGTATGATTTTGATCTATTATATGAGGCGCATGCTTGATCTATAAATCTGACAATCTGGGTAAATTAGTGTCTGAATGCGCCTGATCTGGTGTTCTTTGGTGTGACTATCTGTTTTTCTTGTTCATGCTCATTATTTTATGGTACTGACATACAATAATTCAAAGTATAAATATATTGAAAAAAGAATTAGATAATATTGATTCACCCCCCCTCTCAGTATTATTTCCAACAATTGGTATCAGAGCAGGTCCTTCTGAAGAAGCTTGATCGCTTGAAGGAAGATCTAACATCATGAGCAACTACGAGAAGGAAGCATCAATCAGGCCACCAATTTTTGATGGAACAAACTTCGTATATTGGAAGGTAAGAGTTACTGCCTATCTTCAATCTTTGGGTACAGAAGTATGGGACATTATAGAAACAGGGTATACTTTTCCATCAGCTACTCCTACAGATTCAGCTGAGAAGAAGAAATATGAAACAAATGCAAAGGCGGTTAATACTCTTCTAGGATGTCTATCTCAATCTGAATTCGTGAAGGTTATGCAATATAAATCCGCAAAAGAAATATGGGACAAGATTGTTTTGAGCTACGAAGGAGATGAACAGGTAAAACGTGCAAAACTTCAAACCCTCAGGATTCAGTATGAGAATCTCAGAATGTATAATGATGAAAGTGTGGCTAACTATTTCCTTCGGGTAGATGAGATTGTTAATTGTATGAAAAACTTGGGTGAAGAAATAAAAGAGGTTGTTGTGGTTGAAAAAGTCCTAAGATCATTGTCCCCCAAGTTTGAATCTAAAGTGTCTGCAATAGAAGAAAAGGAAAATCTACGAACTCTTACTATGTCTCAGCTACATGGAATTCTAACTGCTTATGAAATGAGAAAAGGAGGTCCATCAGACAGGAGAGAAGCTGCTTTTAAGGCTTCAGGCAAAGGAGACTACTATGAATCAAGTCACGTGCCAGAAGAAGAAGAAGAATCAAATTTTGTCAGAAATCTTCAACGGGGTACTAGAAGGTTCAGAGGTAAGCTACCTTTTAAATGTTTTTCTTGTGGAAGAGTAGGTCATTATGCTGCCAAATGTCCTCATAAGGATAAGATTGACAAAGGAAAGGAACCTGCCAGATGGAACAAGAAACAGAATGCAAATAAGAAAAGCTACTACACTCATGAAGACAGTGATGGTCTATCAAATAGTGATGAAGATGGACGAGGTAATGACTATAAACTTTTAATGGCATTTGAAGATGATGATTACATGGATGCTATAGATATGGATAGTTTTTATGAAGAGATTTCTAGACTTAAGACATGTATAGAAGAAAAGAATATGATCATTGATACTCTACAATTTCAAATTGATGAAAAAGAAAAATATCTTGAAAAGTTAGAAGGTGAAATTGTTGGCCTTAGAAAAGAAATTGAGAAAACAAAGGCTATTAATCTTAAGTTTGTCAAAGGATCTGAAACTCTGGATGAGATCATCAATGTACATTGTTCTCCGTTAAACAAGACAGGTCTGGGGTATAATGGAGAAACATCTCAAGCATCCACCTCAAAGAGTTATCTTGATGCAGCAAGAAGGAATGAGCAAAAGCACAATGGAGATCACCAGGTAAAGCAGGGACGAATTACATCAAGAACTAACAAAGACTACCAAGTAAACCAGGGGCAATCTGTCTTAAGGGTGAACAAAAGCTACAACCAGCCACAGGTAAAATCTTCTCAATTTGCTTCAAGAATGGATGACAATAAGAATTACAATCATTTGGGTGGTAGATTTGATAACCGCAGAAGTTTCTTCAATGGCCAATGTTTCTCTTGCCATAACTTTGGTCACAAAGCAGTTCAATGTGTTGCATATAAAACAATCATGACTAGAGAAGCTCAAAAACAAAGAAGTATGACTGGGATTACAAAAAGGACCTATAACAACTTTTCGGCTCTTGAAAATGAAATTGAATGTTCTATTTGTAATAACTTCAGTCATGAAGATTCTGAATGCAGGAGCAGATTTCAGCAGACAAAGGAACAAGCCTCAAGCACCAGAACATGGAGAATAAAGGAACCACAATCAGAAAGATGTGGGATAGCCTTTTATGCAGAGGGACAGGAAAATCTATGGTACATCGACAGTGGATGTTCGAAGCATATGACAGGTGATAAAGAAAAACTTGAATCATATTCTGCTTTATAAAAGGGAAAGAAAGTTTCTTTTGGAAATGATACTCCAGCAGCTATAAAAGGAAAAGGCATAGCTCAGTTAAAAGAAAAGGTCAAAGCTAGAAATGTTTTGTATGTTGATGGCTTGAAGCATAACCTTCTGAGTGTCAGTCAGATGTGTGATCAAGGAACCGAGGTAATATTTCGATCAAATGGATGTAGCGTTCGTGATCTTGATACAGGGAAAACAGTGATCAAAGGTAGAAGAACTCCAAATAATCTATACATATTTGAAGAAGGACAACAACAATGCTATTTGAGCAAGGATGATGAACATTGGTTATGGCACCGGAGGTTGGGGCATATAAGCTTTTCACAAATAAGGAAGGCATGCAAATATCAGGCAGTTCGTGGTCTTCCGGATATCAAAATTCCAGACAACACTATATGCAAATCATGTCAGTTTGGTAAGCAAACCAGAACCAACTTCCCAGAGAAGGAAGGATCAGCCAGCAGGCCTCTTGAACTAGTCCATACAGATGTATGTGGTCCTTTCAGGACGAGGTCACCTCAAGGAGAAGAATACTTGATATTATTCATTGACGATTTCTCCAGGTTTGTTTGGTTAGGACTTTTGAAGCACAAAGACGAAGCATTCGAAAAACTCAAATCCTTCAAAGCCTTGGTTGAAAATGAATCAGGTTACAAAATTAAGTGCCTCAGGTCCGACAGAGGTGGGGAGTTTACCTCAAATGAATTTTTCGATTTCTGTGAAGAACATGGGATAAGAAGGGAATTCTCTACAGCTAGAACTCCTCAGCAAAATGGAGTGGTGGAAAGGATGAACAGAACAGTCCAACAAATGGCCCGTGCTATGCTTGATGAGTCCGGAACTCCCGCAACTTTCTGGGGTGAAGCTGCATATGCTGCGGTTGTTATTCTCAATAAAACAAATGTTTGAGTGAACAGCACTCAAACTCCTCATGAACTCTGGTATGGTGAGACTCCTTCGGTAAAACACTTCAAAATCTTTGGGAGCAAATGCTATATTAAGAATACTGATGAGCAACTTGGCAAACTTGAACCTAGAGCATATGAAGGCATTCTTCTTGGTTATTCTCCACACAGCAAAGCATATAAGTGCTACAATAAAAGACTTGGAAGAATTGTTGACAGCATTGATGTAGTGGTTGATGAAAAAGGATACATTCCTAGGCAAGTGAATCATGAAAATATCGAAGAAGATGAAGACTACCCTCAAAGACAGAATGATGAAGAAGAAGAACCTCAAGAAGCACCAGAGGAACAGATAAGGGTAGAAGAGAAGACTCCATCCAGGTACGTTCAGAAGAATCATCCAGAATCTCAGATTTTGGGGCAAAAAGAAGCAGGTGTACAAACAAGAAGAACAATTGCAGAAGCTTCAAGCTATTTGGCATTACTCTCATCCATTGAACCACAAAATGTAAAAGAGGCATGCAAAGATGAATGTTGGGTCAAAGCAATGGATGAAGAACTTGAGCAGATCGAAAAGAACAACACTTGGGAGTTGGTTCCTAGACCAAAGGATAAGAATGTTATAGGGACAAAATGGGTCTTCAAAAATAAGTTGAATGAAAATGGGGAAGTAATTAGAAACAAGGCTAGACTTGTTTGTAAAGGGTATGCGCAGCAAGAAGGAATAGATTTTGAAGAAACTTTTGCTCCTGTTGCAAGATTTGAGGCCATCCGAATGTTCCTTGCTCTCTCAAGCTTTCAAAAGTTCAAAGTATTTCAAATGGACGTGAAATCAGCCTTTCTGAATGGAGACTTAGAAGAAGAAGTATACATTGAGCAGCCAGATGGTTTCATTCTTGGAAATGATCCAAATCTTGTATGCAGATTGAAAAAGGCTCTCTATGGTCTTAAACAAGCTCCAAGGGCTTGGTACTATCGTTTGGACAAATATCTTCATCAACAAGGTTTTTCAAAAGGATCAGCAGATAGCAATCTTTATATAAAAATTGAAAATGACAAATTGCTAATACTTGTTGTGTATGTAGATGACATTATCTCTGGCAGCAATGAAGAATCTATGAGTCAAAGCTTTGTCTTGGTGATGCAGAAAGAATTCGAAATGTCCTTGCTTGGAGAATTGACATATTTTCTTGGTTTGCAAATCCAACAAAATGAAGAAGGGATCTTCTTGTCTCAAACCAAGTATCTCAAGCAGATTTTGAAGAAATATGGTATGGAAGAAGCAAAACCAGTATGTACACCCATGGTCACAGGATGTAACCTCAGTGCAAATGATGAATCAGCAGCGGTGCATCAACCAACTTATAGATCTATGATTGGAAGTCTACTTTATTTGACAGGTACCCGACCAGACATCATGCACGCAGTGGGAATAGTTGGAAGATTTCAGGCAAATCCAAAGGAAACTCATCTTCAGGCAGTGAAGAGAATCTTCAAATATCTTCAAGGGACTCAAAACTATCCTAGAGATACAGATCTCACACTTCATGCTTATACAGATGCAGATTGGGCCGGAAGCGTGGATGACAGGAAGAGCACAAGTGGTGGTGCATTCTTTATGGGTTCCAGATTAGTATCTTGGTTCAGCAAGAAACAGAGTTCGATTGCCTTGTCTGCAGCTGAAGCAGAATATGTTGCTGCTGCATCTTGCTGCACTCAACTCCTTTGGATGATGCAAAACTTGCAGGATTTTCAAATCACTTGTACACCACCCATCTCCATCTTATGTGATAATACAAGTGCAATCAACATTTCAAAGAACCCAGTCATGCATTCAAAAACCAAGCACATACCAATCAAGTATCACTTTCTCCGGGAACAAGTGCTTGAACAAAAGGTCAAGTTGGAGTATGTTCCTTCTAAGGAACAGGTTGCTAATATACTCACCAAACCATTGCCTAGGGAGACCTTTGAATACCTCAGGCAAAAGATGGGGGTTGTTGATGCATCATCTTGTTGTTGAATCTCTTCTGATTGTTGGTTGTACGCAAGGTTCATCTGAAGTATATGCGTACATGTGCTGGGTTGCGGATTGGTCAAAGATCGAATGGCACAGGTTCAGGGGGAGCATATCATGCATTGTTGGCATTATGGAGGAAGTACAGAAGGAGATCATGGATGCTGGTATGAATATTGTTGCAATACGTCTCTATCTCTTTCATGGTCATGGATTATAGTTCTTCTTTGCAGATCTGGTTTATAGTCAGGGGGAGCATGTTCTTAGGGGGAGCATAACCCTTTGCCCTTGATGTCAAAGGGGGAGAGTGATTGGTTGTTGTTGCCATCAAGTCCAAAGGGGGAGATTGTTGGCATTATGATACATATGTTGTACTTGATGGCAACCCACTCATCTCAGATAATAAATTATAATGTAGAGAAAAGTTCACGCACTTATATGCAGAGAAAAGTTTATTTCATGTAGAGAAAAGTTCACGCACTTTTATGCAGAGAAACGTTTATTTCATGTAGAGAAAAGTTCACGCACTTTTATGCAGAGAAAAGTTTATTTCATGTAGAGAAAAGTTCACGCACTTTTATGCAGAGAAAAGTTTATTTCATGTAGAGAAAAAGTTCACGCACTTTCATGCAAGGAAAAGCGCGTATATGTTGGAGAACTTACCTTTGGTCCATGGTAGTTAGTCCTTGGTATTTGAACCTATGGTTTTGGACCATGGTACCTCGTCAGAAGTGTTGATCCCAATTATTGGGTTCGTGGTATTGGTTTATTATGGTATTGGTCCGTGGTATTGCATGTAGAGAAAAAGTTCACGCACTTTCATGCAAGGAAAAGCGCGTATATGTTGGAGAACTTACCTTTGGTCCATGGTAGTTAGTCCTTGGTGTTTGAACCTATGGTTTTGGACCATGGTACCTCGTCAGAAGTGTTGATCCCAAGTATTGGGTTCGTGGTATTGGTTTATTATGGTTTTGGTCCGTGGTATTGCATCCAAAAGTGTTGATCTCACGCACTTTCATGGTTGGTTCATGGTATTAGTCCAACAGTTTTTTTGATCCTATGGTTTTGGACCATGGTATTGTGGAAGGCCTAAGACTATAAAAGAGGAAGGAGATCATTTGGCAAAGTATCATCGAATGAATTGAATATCTAATAAGTGTTAGATCTGAAATATTTGTGATTGGGTTATGGTGCAGATCTAGATCTGAATGGAGGAACCTTAGCGCATAAAGAAGGATAAGTTCTATTGATGGGTCATAATCTTTATGCTTGAATAATAGTATCTTTGTATGATTTTGATCTATTATATGAGGCGCATGCTTGATCTATAAATCTGACAATCTGGGTAAATTAGTGTCTGAATATTTGAAAGAAGGAATTATCCTTTATAGATCTGCATGCAGGTTTCAGGTTGTTGAAGTAGCGTATATCTTTAAATTATGATCTAGCTGCCTTTGTCTATTGCTACAGTATTCTGGGTTCAGAATTTGGTGTGTGGTTACTATTACTGTGTTCTGGGTACAGCTGTCAGAGAAGTGTTTACTTGATTCAGTGCTAATTGGGAAAAGGAGATTGTTTGATGCAGATATACTTGATGATTGATTGATGTTCATGGATCCAGTTTGAAAATTTATGAAAAGTGGTCCTTGAAAGAAAAGAAGTAGGGGGTTGTAACTCCCTTCCAGGAGAGAGAGTTGTAGCTCTCTATAGGTTGCAGCCTGCGTACTGGTAAAGGACTGCACCAGTACAAAATCATTGTAAAAGGAATTTCTAATTGAAAAAAAAGATAGAGACATATTGCAGCAGGTGGTTTTCACCCACATTGGGTTTCCACCTTATATCTGGTGTTCTTTGGTGTGACTATCTATTTTTCTTGTTCATGCTCATTATTTTATGGTACTGACATACAATAATTCAAAGTATAAATATATTGAAAAAAGAATTAGATAATACTGATTCACCCCCCCTCTCAGTATTATTTCCAACATAACACAAATCGAGGTGCATGCCCCCCAAGCTTCATTGCATTCATCTTGGTGGTTGGAATGAAGGTTGACAATCCGGAAGATGGGAACGATGGTGGTAATCTTCCCATGGTGCCCCGTCAATTATCATTGACTGAACAATTCCTTCGTCTATGTAATGTACATGCGACCAAGGATCTGAAGAGGTACCATATTCCTTAGACCTATCTATCCAAACACTCGATGAGCGTTGATTCGGGTCTACCTCCCATGCCAAAAACATTGATTGCTACAATATTTCTATTGGGCTTGGAGGCAATACCTGCAGATGATCCATGTTAATATCGTTTTCTGAGATCTTTTGAATAGAAGATATCATATTGCAGGTTCCTACCGTTGCCACTTTCGCCAGATTGATTGGAGGCGGGAGGGCAAAAGTCCCCATTAATATAGGGTCTTTTAGTAGGCCTACTCCAACATTTTTAAGCGAATGGGGGCTTCCATGGATCATCGGAATGCTTCATGTAACTTGGGAACTATTGGGGAGAAATGTTTGTTGGTCGACGATTGTAATTCCTCCCTGAAAGGGAAATGCAATCTTCCTAAAGTAGGTCGACACAACCGCAGCCATAGCATATATCCTAGGCCTTCCCAGTAGGATGTTGTAATCGAGGTTTCCGTCAATTACTTCAACATCTATTTCTACCGTTTTCCCCCCCAGTTCAACTTGCAAGTTACTTAAAATCCCATATGGGATATATGTTCATCCATCAAATGCTTTTAATGTCATTGAAGATCATGACAAGGTTGGAGATCCTAAAGTTTTCCAGCAACTCATCGACATAATACATGTAGATGCCCCCTCATCATTAATTGTTCGATGAGCAGTTTTGTTGAGGGCTCTCACTTGAATGAGGAAAGCTAGTTGAGCTGGTAACTGAGGATCGTATCCTTTGTGATTAAAGGACACAAGATTAGAATCCTTTGGGTCAATCCCACCTATTGCTGATAATAAAGCCTGCTTTTGGGAGGGGCAATTTTGCAGTACCTCAAGTGTCGACATAGCGGATGGCGATTGGGCCAGATCTTCCACTATATTATAATGTTGTGTTGCTCTGGCACGAGGATTAAATGTCGACTTGTGTACTACTCCCTTTGGTGGTTTTATTGTTAGCTCTAGAATGATGGGCAGCGCAACTTCTGTCGAAG
Organism: Pinus tabuliformis; assembly: GCA_031772625.1. NCBI lineage: Eukaryota > Viridiplantae > Streptophyta > Pinopsida > Pinales > Pinaceae > Pinus > Pinus tabuliformis. The sequence goes on from CM062809.1 coordinate 548,131,007, forward strand.
TCATTGTCGAACTACTAGGTTGATCTTTATCCTTGTTGTTCGACAGCTGTGGATTCCCGTAATCTTTATTCCTTGTCGATATCAAAGCATCATTTTGTTGTTTCGAAACCGAAAACATCAGCACTTGGGACGGGGAAGCATTTTCACTAGCAACCAGATTTGTTCCTGGATTTGGAAATGGATCAGTCAATACCGCCGAGGTTTTTGAATTCTTGAAGAATTTTCTAAGCTCAGCTTTATATGGACAATCTCTTGTCCAATGATCCTCATCACATATTAGACATGGACGACTTGATTTCTTATCTCCAGAAGGGTTTGCGGAAGATTTTTCAGGTGATGATTCCTCATGTTTCTTCTTCTTCCCTTTGTTTTTTTTCTTGCCTCCTGGTTGCTTGGTTTCTTTGCCTTTATCAGTCGAGATGGCATTTACTTCCGAGGCGAGAAGTTCTTCTTTTGCATTTTGACTGGAAATATTACGGGCCTTTTTAGATGTAGCCTCTGTCGATTTCGTGTCTGTCATACCAATCACGCCATTGCCGGCATGAGAGTCATTGTTCAATTTAGGAGGAGGAGGGACGGAAATTTCCGGTCTGGGAGCGTCAGGGATTTTATCGTAGAGCATGCCAGACTGAGTATAAATCAAGTCTAAATATTGCGCATGAACAATAACTTGCTCTTCAGTGACGACTCCTCCTTTTGCCACATCTTCTGTAATGGAAGGTAATAACGACTTAATAAACCATTCAGCTGAAAGCTGATCAGGAACATACGTTTTTACCATTCTATGATGACGTCGCCACTCATGAATATGATCGGATATGTGAGTGGCCGTTGTTTGCTTGAAATTGGTAAGAAGTTCTGTTCCCGTTTCGTACCTTATCGGTAACTGAAAATGGGTTAAAAAGGTTGTGGCTAGGGCACTGAAGTTGTTAAATGAAGCTCTAGGTAACTGGATATACCATTTTGCGGCCGAACCAGTTAACGTCCTCTGAAAAAGGTGAAGCCTAATCGAATCATCGTTTAGGGTGTTTGATGAACACCACAGATGAAATGTCATCAAATGATTCGACGGGTCTTCACCCGGATTTCCATTAAATTTAGGAATATCTGACAGAAGTTTATGCGGAATCGCTGGCCACCAAGGGGCGTAAGCAATTGGATCGTTCGTTAGCCGATTTAGATCTGGTAACTCTAAAGTTGCCACAAATGGTAACTATTGATTCAGGTTTGGTGAAGCATACCCAGGATAGGATGGAATGGCCTGAGCAGTTGGTCTTTGCATACCAGCATAATGCATTTGATGCTAGTAACTTGGTAAGGTTGATGGGAATAACCATTGTAGAATGGTTGATTTTGACCGTTTTGAATATACAACTACCCATTATTTGCAAAGATTTGTTGCTCAGATCCTTGGTATAGTTGTTGGAATTGCGGTTGTTGGTATTGCACCAGCCATGGTTGCGAAGCCATGTGCTGTTGTCCAATACTGACTGTTTGACCAAGATGAGGGGTAATTGTACCCGTTTGGGCCTGTGTCATTCCACTAGTTGGTGATTGTGGTTGAGCCGTAGGGACAAGAGGCTGTTGCATTACAACCTGAGAAACCTGAGGTTGGCATACAACAGGCAACGCTTGTACTTGCGACACTGTCACAATAACCGGCGTAGTTGGTATATTTGACATAGGTAAGCCTTGTTGCATCGAATATACAACTCTTGGTTGTTGAGGCAGTATTGGCACCCAACTGCTAGATGTAATTCCAGCATAACCTAAATTTTGTTGTGAACTCTCGTATGGTTGTCCTCCCAGAGGAGACAATGAAAGGGTATATTGCCCCCCATACGGCGGTAATCCGGTACTCAAAGGAATTGTTTGTCCTTGAGGACCAGACTACCCAAATTGACACCCTGAAGGATCAATTTGATGAGACTCAACATAAGAGTTCCCGGATACTATTCTGGATGAACAAATAGGAACAGACCATACTGTCGAAATAGCCCCTGAATGGACCCCTTCTAGCGATTGAGAGCTAGTTGGGACAGATGGTATGTCGGCGAACATTGTTGGAGTGACAGCAGGAAGTTCTGTCGTCGCTGTGTCGGATGACACAGTCCTAGATGTCGACGGTTGTTCAGACATTTCTAGTTTATCCAAAAGATTGCCTAGCGATTCTACAGGAGCTTCTAATGACGGTAGACTAATTTCTGATGAAGAAGGATATAGAGTGATCCCGACTCCAAATCGCGATGGAGTACTAAATGGAGGATCCTCCAAAATTTCTTCTATAGCAATCAGACCAGGTGGAAGAGGTAGACCGTCAGGTCCGTAAAATATTTCTGGTGCCAAAGAAGGTATAGAATCTGCAGCAACAGATGTTTGGGGAACAACACCTTCCAAATCAGCTGTAGATGGAGTTGGTTCAGTAATACAAGTGTTTACTTTCACACTAGGATCAGTTCTACTGTCCTTTGGTGGCTGCTGAACTTCTTCTGTAAATGCAGGGATACCAGAAATGTTTGGAGTAACCGGAGTCTCTGAAGGTGTTGGAACACTTGTTCTAACTTTACCAAGGGCTTTGGAACTGGTTAAACGATTTCGCTTTGTCCGTAACAGTTTCGATTCTGGAGACAAAGACGGTTGACTCGTAAGCCTTCGCAAACGACGGGGTTTCAATTGAATTTCTTCCACGATTGTGGATTACTCGATCAACTAAAATTAAAGGGGAAATATGTGTTCGAATTAAATGAATTTTAGATGCTTTGACACAACTTGTTTTTTCAATTTTTAAGAGTCGAGAAAAAACAAAAGATGACTCTAGTCGCCTTTGATTTTTAATGAGCCTGAAGTGACAAGTGCTCAGATGGACCTTTTCCTTTAACGAGTCTGAAAAGGAACGAAAGAGACTACTCTGGAAATCTAGACAGAGGGATTACCAAACCAATCGCAAAACTGCAAAATACTTTTTACGGTACGGCAGTCAATCTTCCTGAATGTTGTGTTCAGTGCATTGCGATCGATAGGGCGGCAGACACGGCTTCCTATGGATAAAGGATAAAGTCTATTGTGATCTCCCAATATATACTCGACGGTACATGGGAGCACAAGTCCGTACTGGCACTTATCGTCTCAAAGTGGAGGAATCACCCAACCATCAATGAAAACAACAGTTACCAGTCTTTAAGACGCCGGAATACATCTCTAGCCTAGACTTCTAAATGTTGTGCATTAGGTTCCAAAGCGTTTTTAGATTCATTAAATTTATTTTACAGTTGATCTTGCTTAAGAAATTTGCCTTTCAGGTTCACCGCGTGATGTAGATGTACAATTCCTAAAACGCAATCTAAGATGATAAACAATCGTTTAATCTTCTTTTTGCAGTGAAAATCCTAGCTACTAAGGAAAGAGAGATGATATTCTTTCAACATAGAGCAGAGAGCACACACTATATGCACTGTCCTAAATCAAACCAACAAACAGTCTAAATGCAAATGCACATGCATGTATTTGTTTTCAGCCTTCTTAATGTGTGAATGATAAAAAGAAAGCCAAGCGCAAATCTGAATTACTTTTCAAAGCGACATTACTAACAAGTTTCTTTTCAAGACAAAATGAAGGCAATGACGACACTTTGCGATTTGGAATTGAAAACTTTCTTTCGACACTTGAAAAACTACTAATTCAAATCAAATACAAGAGTAACAGTGTAATCGACTATCAATAACAATCGGATTCTCTTCTATGACTGAAAACGACACTTGAGACACTTTCAAATCAAGAAACGACAATTCAATTACGCTACTTCTTTGTAAAGAGAACTGAAAATGGCTCAAAATACATAAAACATTTACATTTCTTTGCACAATGGAGGCGGAATAATGGCAAGGAAGGGGGTTTCAACAGAGGTGTACTGACTATAGGCAGCAAAACTCCTGAATAGAGCTGAAAAGAGTGAACACAGAAACCAAAATCTAAGAGCAGAAGAGGCCTTGTCTGATCAGCGCACCTATAACACAGGGAAAAAGAGATGCAGCGCACCTACTACACTCGGGAAGTGCGATGCATCTAGAATCAAAAGAAGAGACAGTGCGATGATCCAGGGACGAGACTTCAACTGGGTTCTGGGTCACAGTTTGCAGCTCAGTTCAGGGATTTAGGCCGAGCAAGTGGTAATCAATAAATCAATCACAAGGGTAGATCTAAGGAGGTTACATGAGGTTACTAGAGCCACCACAAGGGCAATTAGAGAGCTTGTAAATCGATTGTTTAGTTCACAAACAAAACCCAGAGATAGACTGAAGCAGCATTGATCTACTTTGCACTTGCATAGCAAATTCAGTTCGAAGGCTAGCTAGCTTGACTTCAGGCTCCGTCTGTAAGTTTATAAAGTAAACAAATGTAGATAAACAAACAATCTATTCGCTCCCCAGTGGAGTCACCATTTTGTTATTGGGAAATCTAGTGTCTATGCAGAGTTGCTAGTCCCACTAAGGCTGGTAGGTACCTTAGAAACAAACAAACTAAAACCACTTTCGTTTTCCTTTATGAGAGATAGATAAGAGGGGAAATAAGGAGACCAACCACTGTCTTGCGCTTGGTTCCTTGCTTGATTCCTCTCCCTTCTGATAGATATTTGCCACTCGCTTCCTCGTCTACCCAGCTTCAAAGAGCACCTGTAGAATCAAAGCAGCATAACACTATCCAAGAACATAGATCTATTATCATAAACAATATAGGACCAGATATATATTGACCACACAAATGCATATATCATCAATCATACAAGAATGTGGAGGAAAACTTGAATAGCTTTATTAATAATCAAGAATAGCAAAGAGGATTACAACTAATTGTTCTGACCCAACATCATCCTCTCAGCAAGAAAGCCCTTCTTCACCTCATGAAAAGCTTAGATCACCCAACACTATGATATTGCACCAAGAAACCAGCAGCACTTCCTTACAAGATACAAAATTCCAGCCTCTGGATCTCTGGGATGAGGAATCGATATATAGATGTTTGCAAGGGGGGTGAGTCAGCTTTTGAGATTTGATTAGTGTCCTTTCTCTGATAGTTCTTGATTCCACTTGGAGATTGATGATCTCTTACTCATTCCTAGGCGAATGCAAAGAGGCAAGTGTCACAGGAGAAGTTTCTGGAAGATTCCATGATCCTCCACCTTGCAGATTGACCCTGCCATTTTTCCACTCTCGCCCATCGCACCCCATAGAAGGGCTTTTCAATATGCATCGCACCTCCCGTGTGTATTTAGGTGGGATGCAGCGCATTTTGACCATGGAGCAGGTGAGATGGTCCAGTTTTGACCAGTTCTGAGTAGTTTTTCATGGAGAACTTCTGGGAGAAGATGTAATCAGTCGACCTTGTTCTTTTAGAGGTTGGAACAACACTTTTAGGGACTTAAGAGCCCTTGGTTTATGGACATTTATGATTGGGGTTGCAGTGCCCAAAAATGTCTATAACAAGGGGGAGAGAGAGAAGGATAGGGAAAGGGGGGAGAGAGAGATAAGAGAGAGAGACATAGGTGGACAGAGAGAATGAGTGATTGGGAAAGGAAAAGTTAGAGAGGGAAGGGACTAGCGAAAGGGAGAGATATATAGAAAGAGGGATTTGGAGAGAGGGGGGCTTGGGGAGGAAAGACAGATAGGAGGGAGACATAGGAAGAGAGAGATAAAGAGAAATGGATAGAGAAAGGGAGAGAGATAGGGACGGAGGGGGGAGGATTATGGAAAAGAGGGAGAATGGGAGTTAGGAAGGATGGTGAAAGATAGAGAAAAAAACACATGCACGTTATCAAAGCATGTGCACATAATTGAATGTGTGTGCATTTTATAGATGCACAAGGATTACTAAATTCAAAATAATGGCTTGATCAGGGGGTGGTGGTCTAGGTGACCACTTTGGCTTTAGGTTCCGATTGAGAACCCCCTTGGTTTGGTATACATAAACCAATGCACATTATATTCTCTATATGTTCATTGCTAATGAAATTAGACACACTTATAGAGATTTCTGTGCAAATTCTAAAAATATATTTTTTGGAAAAATTATTGATATTAATTTTTTTAATTAATATCTAAAATTTCTTAAAAAAAAGCATAGTTATTTTATTCCAACAATAACGTTTCCTTGATTGAACTATTTTGAAATCGGAAAATAACCCACACACTAATATAGACAAAGATCTATGTAATAATAAAAAAAAGAGATGTGCTAAGACCCTCACAGCGAGCATAACACTCAACCTTGTCATTTCAAAGTTTTGTTATAATTCTTAACCTAAATATATATATAAAATCAATATTAAAAAGCATGGAAAAAATAATATGTTATTTACAACCTTACAAATTTGTTTTAAAAAACCCATCATTAACATACCAAACCCATGCCACCTTGTCCTAAAAAATTGTGCAAATACCTCTAATAATTTTTTTAGTGATCACATTTACCAATGTGTCATCATTGGGTAACATATCTTGCACCAAACCTTAATATTTTTTAAAATGTAATGTATCAGTTCCATATTAAGTATAAAGAAGTTCAGAAAATACCTAATACTGTATTTTACAAAATATATTTCTACTAAAGAATTATTTATATTAAAGTATAAATTGAATGCCTTGTCTACCAAAGCCACAAATTTGTCCAAAAAGTTACTTTTCATAAGAATTTGGTGATTTTTTTTTCAAACAATTTGATCATAAGAGAGTTTTTTTTTTTTTTTGGTGGAAATGGATTCAACCTCATTTTTCCCTAGGAATCCCGTGATTTTTTATTTCAAAAAATCTGATCATAGGAGTGTTTGAATCATTTTTTTATGATGGAAATGGATTCAGCGTCATCAAAAACCCCTGAGCACCCAAAATACTGAAGTTTGATAGCTATAACCCAAATTTCCTAAAATTTCTACTAAATTTTAGCAAAAATCATGCTGAAATTTACACTCTTTTCCAAACAAATTTGTGACCTTGTTAAATTACTCTTACTCTTAAATTAAATAATTCTGATAATTAAGAATATATATTTCTATATTTTATTTAAAAAAATTCCCTTAATTGACTTTGAGATAAAGGAAAGTAGCATGCCACTAGAAAATGGTGCCATTTGAGAGTATTCTCATCCAGAGACAGATTTTTTATTAATTTATGTTAACGTGTCTAGATCAGATTTTAAAACTGTTGGATAATAAAACAGAGCAATGTTTAAAAACGGTAGGAAAGAAAGAAGCCAGGATAATAAAGCAGAATAATGTTTGAAAGAAGAAGCAATATTTGAAGCAGTCTTAAGTGGATTTTATGGTTTCAGCCAAAGTCATATAGCAAATAGCAAATAGCAAATGTAACAAATTTGTGTAAAGAGTGATAACGTTCTTTTTGTTAATTTATTTAGTGTAGTGTTCAAAATATATATATATAATTGTTAAGGGTGGTTATGTTTTTTAAATATATGTTGTAAGAAAAAAAATTAAATGTTTTCTGAATATATTTTTGTAAGAAAAGAATTTAGAATGTTTTCCGAGTTAATGAGTATGATGAATTTTTTAAAGTTTTAATTTTAAAAATTTATAATTAAAAGTTAAGAAAGAAATTTAACATCAATCATATTTTTTAAATTTTTTATTATAATTATAAATATAATATATATATATATATATATATTTATATATTTATTTTTGTTATGGTAGGATTTTAGTTAGTAATATATTTTTTTGTTGATTATTATTATTTTAGTGTTGATTAATGGAATTTATAATGTTTAATTTTGAAAAATAAGATTTTTAAACATGTGATTGGACCATAATTTAAAGTTTTATTGCCATTTTTACATAATATAATGCCATTTGATAACTATCTCAAATATTTTGTTATAATTTATGGATATGGTTGTAATATTCATGCATGACTTTTAAAAATTTGTGTACTGATTTTTTATTCTTAAGCATTGCAGAAAACCACCTGAAAATAAAATCCTTGAAAATAACTCATACTTCAATAAATAACATATTTACCATGGTTACTTCCCGTCAAAATTTAAGCAAGTCTTTACATAAAATTTGGATAGAAATAAGATGTGAATAAATATATTTAAGAGGATTTATTATCCACCATTATTTATGTTTTCCTCATTACTTATCTAGGAATAAATCTGTAAATGTGTAAATGTTTCATCATTACTTATCTAGGAATAAATATGTAAATGTGTAAACTCAGTAGAGTAGCCATATAAATTAAATGAGTGTAAATTCCAATAGACATAAATCCATAATAAACATCAAAACACTTCCTTCATCATACATATCAAGTTGTTAAATTTAATTTGATTTAAAATTGTTAGGATGTGCTGTTGACTTTTTTTTTTTTTTATTTGACAGCCTAGATTGATTGTCAAGGGAATATGCTCAACATATGCATGCTTCCTCTGAATGTTTATCAACTAGTGTGTTAGATAGTTTGTTAGACTACATTGAATTTTAATAAATGTAAAAAAATTGATGTCCGAACGCCCACCAATTTTTTAGGGATTTTCAAATATAGAAACTCTTCAACACTTTGTTTTTTTTTATCAAGACCTAAGATTCTCAAGGGTTAAGTAAAATCAAAGCTAATAATAATATTTTTGTTGCAATAGTTAATAATAATATTGTTGTAGCAATAGTTTTTTTGTTATGCTTAGTCTGAATGCTTATCAACCATTGTAGTGTGTTAGAGAATTTGTTAGATTGCATTGGCTTTTAATAAATTTAAAAAGAAATTGATGTCGGAATGCCCACCAATTTTTTAGGAATTTTCAAAGATAGAAACTCTTCAACACTTTGTTTTTTATCAAGACCTGAGATTCTTAAGGGTTAATTAAAATCAAATCTAATAATAATATTTTTGTTGCAATAGTTAATTTTGTTATATATTTGAAACGCCAAGAGGCCGAAACGGAGCGAAGATCTGCAGCAAGAACAGGGGGTACGTGGGAGACAATTTAGAGCGCAGAGCTCGGGTTCTCATAGCCTGAGACTCTAATGGCGGCCAGCAAAGGAGGGAGCTCTGCTCCCTCCTACAAAGAAGCGGTAGCCGGCAAAGAAAAGACCCATCTGCGTAATGTCAGAGGTGCAGGGGCAGAAGATAACAGAAATAAGGAGTCAGATGAGACAGAGGCAAGGGAAAAAGGCAACACTAAGGACAAGGAGGAAGAAGACAAAAACCAGGGAGGCAAAAGAGATGACGTCAATCAAAAGGGACTGTGTAGACCCAGAGCGAACATCACTCCATGAGTAGTTTTAAATACTCCAGCATTGCAAGAGCACCGGGAACATATGGAAACGTACGCCATCATATGCAAATTCATGGGTGTATGGCCCACTGAGAAAGCTTTGCAAACCTGGATCAAATACCAATGGAAACCTAAGGGTAGCATCGATCTTCACCTTGGGTCTAAGGGTTTCTTCACAGTGGTGTTTACAAACATCGAAGACAAAGATAGAATATTCGAAGGGGGGCCCTACTTTTTTGCAGCAGCAGGCCTATATATGAGGCCTTGGGTGATGAACTTCATTCCAAAGAGGGAAACCTTCACCTCAATTCCTGTTTGGGTAAGGCTTTTTTCGCTTCCCCTGGATTATTGGAAAAATGAATCACTTGTGGCTATAGGAAACAAACTAGGTCGTTTCATCAAAGCCTCGGAGGCCACCAGAAGGGGTAAATATACTTCCTATGCTAGGATTTGTGTGGAGATGGACCTTTTAGGAGCTCTTCCAAACGAAGTCATCTTGGAAGTCTTTGATGAGGAATGGGTGCAAACGGTGGACTACGAGCATATTCCGTTCAGATGTCGTAAATGCCATGAACATGGACACTTGATCAGAGACTGCCCTCTCAGTAAAGAAGAAGACAAAAGTAAACTAAAAGCAAAGAAGGACACTGAAAACTTCCAGAAAGTTTCAAGCAGAGGAAAAGGAAGAAAAAAAGAGCCAAAGCAACAACATAAAGAGGGACAAAAGGCCAGTCAAAACAAATTCCAAGCATTGGGGGATATGGAAGACATGCCAGTGGAAAATCAGTCTTTGGAGAAAGACCCTAAGGAGAAGGAGAAAGAGGAAAACAACACTCCAGAACAGAATATCTATGTAGAGGAAGAATCAAGGATGAGTGAAGCAGAGCTAGAAATGGACCAGGAAATGATCCAGAGTGAAACAGATCTGGAGGAGCATGAACTACAGGAGATACTAGACAAGGAAAACTTAGATCTAGAAGGTTTTCTACAACAGGGAACTAGGGCGGGGATAGAATCTTTACCTCCAGATGAATGCAATAGAATACAACAGCTGTTTTTGTGGAAAACACAGGAAAAGGGGGCAGTTAGAGGAAGAAGCAACAAAGGGCAGGAATACAGAGGTGTGAAAACGATGAAGGCTAATCCAGGTTTAGCAACCAAAAGCACAGGTAAGAAACGAGGAAGAAAGAAGCAGAAGGAGCTTTTAATGGAATGTGGGAAGCTGATGATAGATTCAGGTAAGATGAAAGACCTAACTAGTTACTCCTTTACAAATCTTTAATTATGAAGTTTACATCTTGGAATATAAGAGGGCTGGGCAGTAAAAGAAAGCAAAGAATGCTAAGTTTGAGAATGAAGCAAGATACGCCGGACATAATCTTTATCTAGGAAACGAAGTGTTCCGTTCAGAAAATAAAAGCAATCCATAGCAAATGGCTTCAAAGATTCGAGTTTTTAGAAGTCAAAGCAGATAACGCAGCGGGGGGCATTCTCACTCTGTGGAACCCTCAAAAATTCAGAGTTTTAGATGCAGAGGCATCCAGAAACTACTTGTCAGTTGTCATTCAACCAGAAGGGGTGGCTGAAACCTTCCTAGTCACTAATGTTTATGGTCCTCAAAGAGTAGAGGATAAACTCAGACTGCTAGAATCCCTCACTGATCTAAGGAACAGACAAAATGGCATCCCCTGGATCTTGGGAGGGGATTTTAATATGATAAAATCTCTTTCGGAAAAGAAAGGAGGAACCAGAGCACTAAACAAGGATGCATCAGCATTTCAAGCGTTCACGGAGAACTGGAAATTGGTTGACTCAGACTCAGAGAATGGGCTTTTTACTTGGAACAACAAGAGAGGAGGGGAAGCCCAGGTGGCCTCCAAGTTAGATAGGTTCTTGTTCTCTGAAGAGCTTATGCTTATAAATAATGAAATAATAGCAAGAATTCTTCCCTTTGGTAGCTTGGATCACTGGCCGATACAGTTGGAAATTAAGGGTTTGGATTCTCCAAGGAACGGACCCTTCAGATTCGAAAACATGTGGCTTTCCCACCCGGACTTCTTGAGTAATATCAAAGAGTGGTGGAATGAGGACTTATAGATCCATGGATCTAAGATGTTTCTCCTTCACAAAAGGCTAAAGCATATCAAGAGCAAACTCAAAGACTGGAACAGGAAGGATTTCGGAAGAATTTTTGTGAAAAAGAAATCAGTGGAAACGAAAATGCAGGAACTCAACCAAAAGCTGATCCAAGAAGGCTTTTGCTATAAAATAAATGAACAATCTGACAATCTGCACCAGGAGTGGGAAAACCTATGTAAAAAAGAGGAAATATTCTGGAGACAAAAATCCAAGGTACAATGGCTCAAAGAAGGGGAGCGCAACACGAGCTTTTTCCATAGAACCACCATGGCTAATAGGGCATACAACAAAATCTCAGCAATAAAGGATAAACAGGGAACGACTCAGAACACTCATAAGGAAATCGAAAAAGTGCTTGTTCAGCATTTTCAAGACATTGCTCGAGAAAACAATCCAGATAGGGAAGAATCCATAAAGGAAATTACAAGATATATCCCTAAGCTGGTGACCAGAGAGGACAATATCAACCTAAATAGACCTGTTTCTGAAGAGGAGGTCAGCGAAGTTCTCAAAGATATGCAGAATGGCAAAGCACCAGGTCGAGATGGTTTTAATGTAGATTTTTTCAAAGCTTGTTGGGATATAGTTAAAATGGATATTTTAACTGTGGTGGAGGATTCCCGAGTCAATAAATCTATCCTAAAAGCCCTCAATACCTCCTTCATCTCCCTTATTCCAAAATAGGACTCAACTCAGACAACAGATAAGTTCAGACCCATAGCTTTATGCAATGTGGTTTATAAGATTATATCTAAAATAGTGGCTAACAGACTCAAACCCCTCCTTCCTAAACTCGCGTCTAAGGAGCAATCTGGTTATGTGGAGGGTAGGCAAATTTTGGATAACATCATTCAAGCGCATGAGGTGGTGCACTCTCTTAAAAGCGAAAAGAAGGCGGGGATGATCATGCAATTGGACATTGCTAAAGTGTATGATAAGGTCAATTGGGGGTATATCAAGAAGATTCTGTCAACCTTCGGGTTTGATCACAACTGGACAAGATGGGTGATGGCTCTGGTAACTACTTCCAGCTTTTCTATATTGGTTAATGTCTCTCCCTCAGTTATCTTCTTTCCCTCAAGAGGACTGGGGAAGGGAGACCCACTCTCTCCCTTTCTCTTCATCCTCATGATGGAAGGACTGGGCAGGGCTATCATGCAGGCTAAAAATGAGGGCAAAATCAAGGGCCTTCAAGTTTCAAAGAATGGACAAACCCTTACTCACCAACAATTCGTAGATGATAACATGTTACAAGGCATTCCCACTGTCAGAGAAGTGGCTGCCTACAAGCAAATCCTCAATGCTTTTGCAAAGGCTTCAGGTATGGAAGTGAATCTCACAAAATCAAAAATATTCTTCTTTAATACTAACATTGCTATTCAAAAGAATATCTCAAGAATCCTTGGCTTCCAAAGGGACTCCCTACCCTCCAAATACTTGGGAGTACCTCTCACAGACAAGCCAATGCTTAAAAATATATGGGAACCTATGCTTATCAAGTTGCAGGACAAAGTTAAAAATTGGACCTTCAGAGCCTTAAACTTAGTGGGGAGATTGGTCCTGACAAAAGCAGTTTTTCAAGCCATCCCGGTTTTCATGTTATCAGCCCTTCCAGCCCCCAAAGAAGTCTTAGATAGAATCAGAAATATTCAAAGAGATTTCCTGTGGGGCAAGGAGGAAATAAGGAAGAAATGGGCCCTGGTTTCCTGGGAAAAGAATATGCAAACCCAAAAGCCATGGGGGTCTAGGCTTAGATGATCAGGAGATTCTAAATAAAGCTCTAGGAGCCAAGCTTTGGTGGCATTGGGTGCAAGAGCCAAGAGCCCTTTGGGAAAGGGTCTGGAAAGAAAAATACACCAACTCTTGGCACACCAATAATCTTATCAGAATGTCGAGAGATATAAGGGGCTCTCTCATCTGGAACAGGGCCTGGGAGAATAGAAATATAGTGCAACAACACAGTTTCTAGGAAATTAGAGATGGGGAGCAAGCACTCTTTTGGGAGGACAAATGGCAACAAGAACCGGTGTTGTTAAAGGAGGACTTCATTAGCCTTAAACAGGAAACAAATTCCCAAGAATTGTATAAAGTTAAATATTTCTGGAACATCCCCCAGGGACAGGACAAGTGGAGAAGCTGGAGCAACATTGATTGTAGAAATAACAGCCTCATAACATCTAAAGCAAAAGCACTGAGAAGCATTTTAAAACAGAGGATGATCATGGTCATAGAGGGGCAGGATCAATTAAGATGGGGCAACAACAACAAAGGCACCTTCAATCTCAAAGAGGCCAAGTATATTCTCTTGGGGCTGGAGTCCTGTGTTCCAGAAAAATCTTGGAGGCATCTCTGGTCTCATCAAGGATGGATGAAAATCAAGCTCTTTATGTGGTTGGTGTACCATAAGAAAATTTTGACTTGGGACAATATTAGAAAAAGGGGAGTCTTAGGGCCTTCAAAATGTCAGCTTTGTCAAGAGCAAGAGGAGACCATGGAGCACATCCTCAACTGCTACTCTTATACCACCTGGTTGTGGAATTCCTTCTATAACATTTTCCAACAATCTGACAGGGACAAAGAGAGTATCACAAACACCCTTAAAAATTGGAGGAGGAGCTTTTCAGAGAATGAAGTGATTAATCGGGCATGGGCGTTCACACCAGGATTTATCATCTGGAATGTGTGGAAAGAAAGAAATAAGAGAATCTTTAAGGATGAAAAAGCCAACCCTCAGAAGCTATATGATTTGATTCTAAAGCAGATAAGGGAAACAGTCAACACCACAGTGTGCAATATCCCAGAGACTCCTCCCTCAACAATGGAGTCGAGAACCCTCAGACTGCTGGGATTGCAAAATATCATCCCGCAAGGGTTTGGAAAAAAGAAAATGACAATGAATACAGAGAAAGATTGCTGGCAGCCTCCTCCGAATAACTACCTGAAATTCAATATTGATGGAGCCTCCAAAGGTAATCCCGGAGTCGCTGGGTTTGGAGGAGTTTTAAGGAATGAAGAAGGAAGAATTCTATTAATCTTCCACAGCCATTTAGGTAAAGCAACCAATAACATGGCGGAACTAATGGCATTGGAGCAGGGTCTAGAGATTCTGATTAAAAATCATAGCTCAAATGTCATTATTGAGGCAGACTCTGAAATCACCATCAACTCTGTTAAAAGAATCAGCTGTGGATCCAGACCGAAGACAGTCTCAAATCATTGGAGACTAATCCAGGTTTATCAAAGGATTCAAACTCACCTTCAAAGTTTGGGATTGGTCAGGTTCAATCACATGCGCAAAACTGCTAACAAGTTGGCAGACATTCTAGCCAACCAAGGGGTGAGCAATGTAGATTGCAGGCTGGAGAAAAAGTGGCAGGATTTGCCCCAAAATCGTTTAAAGGTTCTTTGCTATAACCAAGCGGCAGAAGACATTCAGGAGGGCCGTAATAGTGGGAGGGTTTCTAGCAGAGGCGAAGTGTCCCCAGCCCATGATTCCTCGGCCTCTTGATTTTCCCTTTGGGAGCCATTGGTTCGCGGAGGGTTTTGAGACAATTCCTTTTGCCTCTTCTGACCATCCTATGGTTTTGGGGCCGGCGTTAGAGTGGAAGAGGAGGGAGAGCTGTTCCTTCAGCTTTCGGATCAGTTTTCCCTGTCAATGTTATGGGGAGAGCCTGGCTGGTTTCATTTGTTTAAGACAAATAGGCAAAAGCATGGCCCTGGAGGATATTGTCGGTTGGTTTTTCTCTTCCACTAAAATTCTCAGAGTTTGGCACCAGTTTTCCCCTTGCTCGGATAATGCTTTGATCAACAAGCATCGACAGTGGAGCTGGGGGCTTTCGTTTCCTATTTCCTATTGCCGGGCGAAAATGCAGCAGATGAAGCGGTATTCTGGAGTTCGCACCGCTTTCCATCAGGAAGTGGTTTTGGAGTTTGGGCTGCGATTCCATTACAAGAGTGACACGTGGTGGCGTGGCGGTTCCGAAAACCACCCCCATCGCGCTGTAAAGTTCGGTTACTTAGGGCGGTGCGATATCAAGCACAACCGTCCTTTTCTTCCTATGCCATCCGACGGTCTGGAGGAGTCGTGCAGATTTGAGGCGTGGAAGTGGTTTTCACAACCCCATCAAGCGGGAA
This sequence comes from Pinus tabuliformis, assembly GCA_031772625.1. Classification (NCBI taxonomy): domain Eukaryota; kingdom Viridiplantae; phylum Streptophyta; class Pinopsida; order Pinales; family Pinaceae; genus Pinus; species Pinus tabuliformis. The sequence goes on from CM062809.1 coordinate 548,146,559, forward strand.
GTGGTTTTCCCCATTCGAAAGTGATCACTTTAGTTGAGCTCCACGTGGCAATGGGGTCGGGTGGAAAACTATCCTCATCGCACGTTATTTTCCGTGCTGGTTGGTTGGTCCGATTTCATCATACTCCGTCGGCTGGCTCTTGGGGTTTCAACGGTCCTGATCAAAAGCACAAGTTTGTGGTCCCCGGGGAATGGACAAGCATGCTCTATTCAGTTCTTGGCCCGTTGTGCCTTTATCAGATGGGCTTTCCTTGGTTTGACTTCTCGGGCGTGGGAGCCTTTTCCGCTTGTCGTATGCTTTGGGTTTTAATGAAACCAACCGTTTCTCTTCTTTAGTCTGGGTTAGTGTGGTGGTTAGAAGCAAGGATTCATTTTGCTTAATTTCTTTTCCTTTTTCAACGACCTTGAGGGTCGGGTTGTAACTCTATGTATTATATTTCTTGTTTAATGAACGGGAAGGTCCAACTCTTGCATTAGCAAAAAATAAAATAAAATTGTTATATATTTGTTGGGTGCAGGAATTGCACTTAAGCAACTCCTCAACACTTAATTGTCAACCCGGGGGATCCGTAAACTTAGAGATGAAAACAAGCACTGCCAAAGATGGTATGAACCTTTTTGATGTAAATTCCTACCTTCTTAAATGGGAACTTGCATAATCGAATTAGAAAGAGTAAAAGACAACTGAATCATCAAAGTAATCTAGTGCTGGAACAAGAAAGAATGCATTTGCAAAGGAATCAAAATAAAAATACAATCACTCCAACTGATTAATGTTTAACCACTGAGTATATGCTTATATTTCTCTTTAGTAGAAACAATTTAGTAGTCTCGTAAAGTGGCCCTTAAACTTGCTTTCTTAAAGATTTCCTTCTTGCACTAGTCAGTCCTGCACTTATCGCAATCTGCTTGCACTAGTGCAGGTGCAAAGATTTATGCGAGAGGTATAAGTTGTGTCTTACCAAAGATTCTTGACTTCATGCAAGGGCTCGAACCTTATGGGTTCTGAGCACTCGGATCTTGTGACAAGAAACCAGTTCTTGCACCTGAGCAGAGTTCCTTGCACTTCGTTATCGGTTCTCAAAATAAGTGTTAACTATTGCAAATGAAACTTAATTGCAGAAATAATTTGCACATGTAGATGTTTCCAATCTTAACTGTATGTAGAATAAAAGTAAATAACCATAACTGGAAACAACCACTAAAGAATCAACCTGCCATCTGCATATATATATTACTTAGGAGAACGGAAAATAAACATTGCATGAAAGAGACTAGAAATACTTGCTGCAACACATCAATGTGCACTGGTGCACGTTCATTTCTCTTGCTTGGACCAAGCGAGGAAAACCAACTAAAATAAATCACATGAAAGGAAATTGCAAGAAAGAATTAATCACACCAACATGCACTAGTGCAAGTTCATTTCTCCTGCTTGGACCAGGTGGGGAAGACCAACTGAAATAAATTGCATGAAAGAAAATTATAGGAAAGTAAATCTAACTAATTGACACGATGGATCCACTCACACTTTGGCAAGAATATATGTGCATGGAAATAGAATTGAATTAAATCACACTTTAACAATAAGAACACATAAATAAATACAAAACCGAAAATAGGGTAAACGATCTGGGTTGGCTAGGCCCTAGCCAACCAGCTCTTTTCCCATCCAAGAAATGACGCTACTCAGTAATTCAGATCAGACTCATTGGATTAAGAGAACATATAAGATTTGAAAAATCATGAGGTGGAGCTCCTTCTTTCTATTAATTCGCAAAGGCAAAGTACATCGTGGAATACAGAGTCCAGCCCAAATTTGGGCGATAACAAAAATATACAATACGCTTGGAACACAGTGTTGTTATCTCCTCTATCTGCTAATCCCTTAATTCTATTTACATTCTACGATTTATAGACCATTTTCCCAAGGCCGTAACTGCTAAACTTAGTACAGGCCATTCGGTCAACCGTTTACATAACAAAATGTAGATTTTAGCCTCTCGACTTTTAAATATAGACAATTGAACTTGCTAGCCGGGCCAAATCTTCAGCTTCTGTTCAAGCAATCTGCAACTTCAGTCTTGTCTTTGGCTGCCTTTGGCTTATCTGGTCTTCATGGCCAACGATGCACAAAACGTGTCGATGGTTAGGGAAGTCCGATCTGCTATGCGGATTCATTGCGCTAGCAATAGTGCGAGATCCTATCCTGCACTTAAATCAACAGTCACGTTAAGTGGCTTTATTTACCAAGTATTTATCAGAGATAAGGATAAGTTACACAAGTGCATTAAAAGTAAGAAATCTGAATTAAATAATTAATTAAATGCTAAATTGAAATAAAATATGAAAAATAAAGTACATGTGAAATATATCACCATGCTTGGTGATGGGACCAACCCATTACACTTCCATATAGATATTTAACCGTTGATTGTTTTGTTGTTGATTGTGTAGCTGGTTGACTTTATGGCGCTGTACCTTGGTGTTAATGCTTAGAGGATAGGTGTCCTGGCCTTGGGGCTCACTCCTTCCCACCTCCTACCAAACCCCCGAAACCTTCGGTCAATTCATTTCACTGTTGTTTCACTTTGCTATTGGTGAGGTGAGGTCTCTGGTTTGTTTTGCTCTGTGGTGCTACGTAGCAAGGGTTCTGGCTCTAGTTGTTTTACAGTGGTTTAGTTTCGCCGTTCCTGGACATGTATGTCTCTGAGGGTCCCCTCCTACGTATGTGGTCAATGTTGCCTGTTATGTGCTCGTTTTCTCGGCTCTGGGTCTGGAACCCTCGGTCTCGATCTCTAGTTCTTATTTGGCTCGGCTCTAGTTACTTTTTCGGTTGCAAACTTTTGTTATATGTTGTTGGTTTCAATGCACTTGTTCCTCCATTTGATCGTTTGCTTGGTTCTTGCCACAAGTTGCGGTTGCGAAGTGGCTCAACTCTCGGCTCTCCTTCGGCGATTAATCAGAGGTAAGGTTACTCTCCATGCTAGTCTTTTTCTCTTCATTTTCTTCTGGCGCTGACAGCGCTTGCTACTTGTGGGCAGTGAACACTCTGTGACCGTAACCTCTGTTCATGGTTTCTCTCCTCTAGTTCACACGAGTTCGGCTTTCTTAGGTAAGGTCTGTTGATCCTTTCCTCTGTTTTCATCCTACGTTTATGGTTTCATTTCTTTGTTTCTGATGGCTTGCTTGTTGGCCTTGCAAGTGCGCGACCGGGCTCCGTTTGTGGACCTCGCACCCTGACTCCTACACTTGAACTGGGTAGGGTCGCTCCTTGAAAGTTTCCTGCTTGACTGTTTGAGGGTTTTGTTGTTCATAGGGTTTATGGGTCTGTTGTCGTGGTGTGGCTTCGGCCTTGTAGCTTGTTGGCCTCACTGTGCCTGTAGCTTCACTATATATTTTTATGGCTCCATTGTTTTTAATTTTGGTTGTAATGATGCGGTCCTGTGGTGACCTCGCTGTGGTTTTGTTTTGGTACTATCAACTTTGTCCTTTTTCTGGGCTCTGAATATTTAACTGTAGATGTTCGGCTTTGACATATATATATTTATATAGTGATTCGATTGATAAATAATTTGCAAAGGAAAATGATTATGCATTTGGTTCTGTACCTGTAGCTTTGTTTTCGTGATTCGATTGATAAATAATTTGCAGAGGAAAATGATTATGCATTTGGTTCTGTACCTGTAGCTTTGTTTTCTTGGGTATTCCTCCAACAGTGGTTCTCTTGTCTCTCCCATATGCTTGCTCTGTTATGCTGCTGACTTGTTTGGGTGCTCTCCTTGCTTCAGTGCTTACTATTCACTGTCTGTCATCATTATGCTTATAGAAAAGAAAATGAATATGATTGTATTTCATAGAAAAGATGCTAAAACTGTAATATGAATGGATTCAGATGTGTTTGTTCTTCAGAATGCTTCTGTGCATTTTCTTCATTCAGTTCTATGATGGTCAAAAGATTACAACATTTGTTTTCTTTCTTTGCTTTGTAGAGAACACTAGACAGTTATCAAACTGCCAGCAGTTACATTAAGTTGTTTCTGAATAATTGTCTTTTCTTGATTTGTAAACTAAAAGAAAGTTTTAAATAAAACTAAAAAATAAAACACGTAAGCAAACACTAACAGTGGCTGAGACAGCCATTCCTAGAATTTAAATGAAAATGAAACTAACAAAAACTCAAATTGTTAGAAGAGACAAACTCCCAGCCATGACCTCCCTAGGTTGCTGAGCTGGATGCTCCTGCATCAAGCTCCCGGGGTAGGTGAAAATTCATGGCTCCGGTCCATGAGCTCCTCGATAGAATACCCTGCACGTTTTATTTGTCCTGTGTCAAGCCACGAACTGTCCTCAATAGGGTGGTTCTTCCACTTGATGAGGTACTGTAGGTACTCCCTTGTCCGAGTTCGTCTGGCCACCTGTGTATCGAGGATTCCTTCGATTTCAAGTGGCTGAGCTGAGGGCATTTGTCTCATCCACTAACTACTCTCTCCCTAGGTATCTCGCTTTGGCTGTGCTGAAATATCCTCTTCCGGACTGGCAGTGTATGGGAATAAATCCGCCACATTAAAAATGGGTGATATTCCTATACTTGGAGGCAATTGTAGTTCATAGGCATTTGCAGAAAACTTACGCAAAATTTTCCAAGGTCCATTTTTTTTGAATTTCAGCTTATTTTATTCGCCCTTAGGGAATCTCTCTTTGCACAGATGCGCTAGAACCTGATCCCCTACATTAAATTGTACCTCCTGTCGTTTCAGATCTGCTTTCTATTTGTACCTTTAACTGTTGTCCTGTAATTTTGTCTTCACCTGCTCATGTAGGTCGTTAATTGCTCTTGCAAAGTCTTCCCCATCAGCACTTCTTCTTTCTAACTGTCCCAAATCTCGTAGCTCATGCACTCCTCGAGGATGCATTCCATACAAAATCTGAAAAGGACTATTTCCTGTGCTTCAATTCGGTGAATCGTTGTAAGAAAATTCCACTTGAGCAAGTACACAATCCCACATTCGTGAATTTTCTCCAACTAGACTCCGCAACAGGTTTCCTAAACTCTTGTTCACTACCTCCATCTACCCATCAGTCTGTGGGTGATAAACGAAGCTGAAATTTAACTTTGTGTCAAACTTTTTCCACAAGGTGTGCTAGAAATGTCCTGTGAATTTCACATCCCTGTCAGAAATAATGGACTTGGGTAAGTTGTGCAATCTGATGACTTCACTGAAAAACAAGTGTGCTACATGGGTAGCGTCACTGGTTTTTCTGCAAGGGATGAAATGTGCCATCTGCGAGAATCAGTCCACCACCACCATGATGGAGTCAAAACCCCACTGTGCTTTGGACAGACCCAGGACAAAGTCCAGACTAATTGAATCCCACGATCTATTTGGAATAGGCAAGGGTGTATACAACCCTGTGTTCTGACTGTGCCCTTTCGCCAACTGACATATCTTACACCTAGTCACATACCGCTGCACGTCTCTTCGCATCTTCGGCCAGTAATAGAAATGATTGAGCTGATCCAAGGTCTTATCAATGTCGAAATGTCCATCTAGACCTCCACTACGTTTTTCCCGAATGATGTTCTCCCTCATCGAACATTCTGGAACACACAACTGTCCTCCCTTGAATAACAGTTGCTCCTACAAGTTATAGTCCAGCCATGGACTATTGTTCCTCAACAAAGGATTCTGGCAGGCTTCATAAGCCTCCTTGAAATCTACATTTGTTTGATACAAGTCCTTCAGGTGTTCAAATCCCAACACTTGTATCGTGCTCTCCTGTAACAGTAGAACTCTTCTGCTTAGTGCATCTGCTACCTTGTTCACTTAACCACTGATATGCTTCAATATGAATGTAAAACTATGCAAGTACTCCACCCATTTTGCATGTTTGTGATTCAGCTTATGTTGCTGCATAACACACTGTAATGCAGAATTATCAGAAATCAAGACAAACTCATTACCCAACAAATAATGTCTCCAATGCTTCAAAGCTTGGACAACGGCATAAAACTCCTTGTCATAAGACATATACTCTTTCCTGCTTTCATTTAATTTTTCACTGAAATAGGCTACTAGTTTGTCTTCTTAGCTGAGTATGGCTCCAATGGTTGTACCACTGGCATCACAACGAACTTGGAATTTTTTTTTGAAATCAAGCAACCTCAAAATTGGCCTCTCAGTGATCTTCTTCTACAATATCTGGAAGCTCTTCTCTGCAGCTTCAGTCCACTAACAAGGTTGACTTGCCTTTTTGATTGTATCCAACATAGGTGTGCAGATTCCACTAAAATTCTTTATCAACTTGTGATAGAAACTTGCAAACCCATGAAAATTTCGAACTTTGAACAGACTCTTAGGGGATGGCCAACCAAGTATAGCTGCAAATTTTTCTGGGTCCATTTTCAACTCATTTTCTGCAATCACAAAACCCAAATAGACTAACTCCTTCTGAAAGAAAGTACATTTTTTCAAGTTAATCAGCAATTTGTTTTGCTACAACTTCTCTAGAACATATCGAACTTGTTGAAAATGTTCTTCCTTGGTCTTGCTGAAAATCAGTATACCGTCAAGATACACAATCACAAATTTCCCAATGAATTCCTTCAGCATCTCGTTCATCAGGCGCATGAAAGTACCAAGGGTGTTACTCAACCCAAATGGCATCACCAGCTATTCATACAACCCTTCATTAGTTTTGAAAGTTGTTTTCCATTCGTCCCCTTCTCTTATTCTAATATGGTGGTATCCACTCTTCAGATCTATCTTCAAAAAATATGTTGCCCCACTCAAGCAGTCCATCATATCATCCATTCATGGCAATGGAAACCTGTATCTGATCATAATTTTATTTATTGCTCGTGAATCTATACACATCTGCCACTCACCTCCTTTCTTGGGAACTAAAACTGTCGGAACTGCACACGGACTTAAACTTTCCTATATCAAGCCTTTGTCCAACAATTCCTGTACCTGCTTCTTGATCTCCTCGTTGTCTTTGGGACTCATCCGGTAAGCAACTTTATTTGGTAAACTAGTTCCAGGGATGAAATCTATGTGATGACTGATACTTTGCTTTGGTGGTAACTTATCCAGTAGATCATCCACCACAATGTCACTGAATTCCTGCGACATTTCCTGGATTTCTTCAGGTAAGTCAAAAATTTCAGTGTGCAACAGCACTGCCCTTGGTCTCTTTACAACAACATACTTTACCTTGTCATCTTCAATCTGTTTTAGAAATTCTTTTCCACCCACCAGCAGTACTTTTGTCCCACTAGTCTCTGCTATTTCTTCTTCCTTGATGGGTACTAACATATGCTTAATCCCATCCTTGACAAACTTGTAACAGTTTGTTTTCCCATCATGAACAACTTTTCGGTCATACTACCACGGTCTACCTAGCAGAATATGACACACGTCCATGGGCATGACGTCACAAATCACTTTGTCCCTATACTTGCCAATATGGAACTCCACCTCACACTGCTCATCAACTAGCAGTTGGTGACCCTTCTATAACCAAGACACCTTATAGGGAGTTGGGTGCTTCAACCTTTTCAAACCCAATTTCTCCACCATCTCTGTTGCAACCAGATTATCAGTGCTTCCATTGTCTATAATCAGTTTGCAGCACTTTCCATGTGACTTGCACACAGTCCGAAATAATGCCTTCCTTTGGGTTTGTTCAGTTGTTTCCTTTGTCAGTTTCAGCAGTACCTTGTTCAAGACTAAGGCCTCTCCTGTCTCTAGTACATTCTCTACCTCTTGAGGCAGTGCCTCTGCTTCCTCTATCTGAGCAACATATGCTCCTCTTTGACCAGCCTGTTCTCCTTCAGGACACTCAAAGGACTTGTGCCCCCACTTGTGGCACTTGTAACACTGGTAGGTAGCTCCTCTGCCCCTGCCATTTCCCCTTCCTCTCTGGTATGGCCTTCCTCCCCTAGTGCTACCTTCTTTTTCTGTTGTCCCTGAGGTCTTTGAACTGCTGCCCTCTTCATTGTTGTTGGTAGTTCTTCCTCTGCCAAAGGATTGTCCTTTCCCTCTGCCAGTTCCTCGTCCTCTCTTGGCATTCTGCTTCCTTGCGATCTTTTCTTCTGCCTTTAAGGCACTCTGGTATGCTTCCTCTATGGTTTTTAGAGAAAGAATACTTATCTCATCCAATATCTCCAGCCTTAGGCCATTCACGAACCTTGCTGTCTTTTCTAGGGTGTCTTCAGTATAACCAGCTCTCAAATTCACCCGATAGAATTCTTCATATATTCTTTCACCGTCATTCCTCTCTGCTTCAAATTCTACACCTACCGATACAAAGCAATCTAGTAATCTTTGGGCAAAAACTTACCCTTCATCTTGGTGACCATTCTGGTCCACTTTTTAATGGGTAACTTATTCAATCTTCTCCTCTCTACTTGGACACTATCCCACCATAAGGCCACGTGTCCTTTCAACTTGGTGGTAGCGAATTTAACTCTCCTATCTTCGCTGACCTCCTCACATTCAAAATATTTGTCTAACTCACTAATCTAGTCCAATAGCACTTCTGTGGACAAACTACCATCATAGTTCAGAATTTCATGCTTTGGCTTACTGGTATCCAATTAAACTGATCTTAACAATTTGATTTCAGGTCCTTCTTCATCTGATCCATCTGTCGTAACTACAGCTTCTTCTTCACTGTTGTCCCCTACTTCTGGATCCCTTCTCCTTCCTACTTCTACTGCCGCCAAACGAGCATTCAAGATCCTAATCTCTTCCCTCAATCCTTAATCTACCACTCTTCGAATAGCTCTACCATGACCTCTTCTTCCAACTTCCATTTTGTAAAGAAAAATAGTTAATTGTACCTTCTCTGATACCAAAATTTCATGGGACTAGCCCGTTACACTTCCATATAGATATTTAACCGTTGATTGTTTTGTTATTGATTGCATATCTGGTTGACTTTATGGCACTGTACCTTGGTGTTAATGCTTGGAGGACAGGTGTCCTGGCCTTGGGGCTCGCTCCTTCCCACCTCCTACCAAACCCCTGAAACCCTCAGTCGATTCATTTCACTATTGTTTCACTTTGTTGTTGGTGAGGTGAGGTCTCTGGTTTGTTTTGCTCTGCAGTGCTGCGTAGCAAGGGTTCTGGCTCTGGTTTTTTTATAGTGGTTTAGTTTTGCTGCGCCTGGACATGTATGTCTCTGAGGGTCTCCTCTTGCGTATGTGGTCAATGTTTCCTATTCTGTGCTCATTTTCTCGGCTCTGGGTCTGGAACCCTCGGTCTTGGTCTCTGGTTCTTATTTGGCTCAGCTCTGGTTATGTTTTCGGTTGCAGAATTTTGTTATATGTTGTTGATTTCAATGCACTTGTTCCTTCGTTTGATCATTTGCTTGGTTCTTGCCACAGGTTGCAATTACGGAGTGGCTCAGCTCTCGGCTCTCCTTTGGCGATTAATCAGAGGTAAGGTTACTCTCCATGCTAGCCTTTTTCTCTTCGTTTTCTTCCAGCACTGACAGCTCTTGCTCCTTGTGGGCAATGAGCACTCTGTGACTGTAACCTCTATTCGTGGTTTCTCTTCTCTGGTTCGCACGAGTTTGGCTTTCTCAGGTAAGGTCTGTTGGTCCTTTCCTCTGTTTTCACCCTGCATTTATGGTTTCATTTCTTTGTTTCTGATGGCATGCTTGTTGGCCTTGCAGGTGCGCGACCGGGCTCCATTTGTGGACCTCGCACCCTGACTCCTACGCTTGAACTGGGTAGGGTCACTCCTTGAAAGTTTCTTGCTTGACTGTTTGAGGGTTTTGCTATTTGTAGGGTTTATGGGTCTGTTGTCATGGTGTGGCTTTGGCCTTGTAGCTTGTTGGCCTCACTATGCCTGTAGCTTCACTATATATTTTTATGGCTCCGTTGTTTTTAATTTTGGTTGTAATGATGCAGTCCTGTGGTGACCTCGCTATGGTTTTGTTTTGGTTCTATCAACTCTGTCCTTTTGCTGGGCTCTGAATATTTAACTGTAGATGTTCGGCTTTGACATATATATATATATATATATATATATATATATATATATATACAGTGATTCGATTGATAAATAATTTGCAAAGGAAAATGACTATGCATTTGGTTCTGTACTCGTAGCTTTGTTTTCTTGGGTATTCCTCCAATAGTGGTTCACTTGTCTCTCCCGTATGCTTGCTTTGTTATGTTGCTGACTTGTTTGGGTGCTCTCCTCACTTCGATGCTTACTGTTCACTGTCTATCATCATTATTCTTATAGAAAAGAAAATGAATATGATTATATTTCGTAGAAAAGATGTTAAAACTGTAACATGAATGGATTCAGATGTGTTTTTTCTTCAAAATGCTTCTGTGCATTTTCTTCATTCAGTTCTATGATGGTCAAAAGATTACAACAGTTGTTTTCTTTCTTTGCTTTGTAGAGAACACTGGACAGTTATCAAACTGCCAGTAGTTACATTAAGTTGTTTCTGAATAACTGTCTTTTCTTCATTTGTAAACTAAAAGCAAGTTTTAAATAAAACTAAAAAATAAAAATAAAAATAAAAAGAACACGTAAGCAAACACTAACAATGGCTAAGACAACCATTCCTAGAATTTAAATGAAAATGAAACTAACGAAAACTCAAACTGTTAGAAGAGACAAACTCCCAGCCATGACCTCCCTGAGCTATTGAGCTGGATGCTCCTGCATCACTTGGACTAGTGCAGGATGAGGGTATGTGAAAAGGGTAAAACATAGGTAAATAGTTGTGGTTTATAAAGGGAAAAAGGACAAGAATGGGGAAAATTTAGGGGACTAACATCCTCCCATCCCTAAGTTTTTGTGTGTCCTCACACAACTTTTTACCAGTTTCAAAAAAACTCAAAAATTTGGGTGCTTCACTTCAATTCTGTACTGTAATATTGATGTCGGCCTGCACTATTTTGGACTTCTTCTCTTTGATCTTCAATTTCTTTGTCACCTTCTTGAGACGCTTAAAACATTGTGAAGCTCGATACTTCCACACCCTGACTTCTCTTTTCTGCCTCTTGACCTCGGTAGTCAACTCTTCCTTACTATGCTATTTATCATCCTGCACTTTAACCATAAGCTCTTCTAAATCTCGAACTTGGCGTTCCAGCTCAACTACTCACTTCTAACGGGCGACATCGTTGCTTAACAGCTATGAATAGTCCAACTCTCTTCTGCATGAAACAAACGAGGAAGATAGATTCTTATGGATAGGGGCCCAACCATCCACCGCCCTTTTCCAACTCACCATCCAATCATTTAAATTATCACTTAATACATCCCTTAAATCGCCATGGACGTGTAGCATCCTTTGAAAGGTGTGCCAGACGGATTAGGGGTACTTTGCGGCGGTGATTTAATGGCTGGGTAAGGTAATGATTTCAAATGGAGGACATAAAGGATCATTTCATAAGGGGTGTAATCATAGCCAAGCAATGGTTACATAATCCACATCATCTTCATAATTCATTAAAAAATACCTTTAGCATTCATTAAAATGATCACGATTTCTAACCATAAACACTTTGTACTTAAATAATTTTCTCCCTAATTAATACATGATAACATAAAGTACTTAACGATCGAATGAAAAGACTTCTTTTAAATTTTCATAATAACCACTTCTTTATGATGCATGCTATATTGCATGGAAAGAACAAAATGCATTATATCTCTGACAGGGTGTGTGCTTGCACTGATCTGCTTGCACCGCCTATATTGCGCTGCTCTGCTTGCACTATTCTGCTTGCACTACTGTATATTGTAACGTGCTTGCACTGGTGCAAGCAGAAAATCTACTGAAGAAAACAGGAAATTTTGGTAGAACATAGGCTGGACTTTAACATGACTTTCCCAATCATATGGAAGGTTTGCTTCACCGTTTCTTTGATGTTTCTGAGCACATCCTTTTGCTCTTTCTGCACTAGATCCTACAATAAGCTCATGGGGGAACAAAGAAGTGGGAAAAGGGAAAAAAAATCAGAATGGGAAGGAAGTTTATGACAGGGATTCCAGGAATAGTACCATTAAGAGGGCGTAAACAGAAGTGGGATAGGGAAAAAATCCAAGGGATAAAAGTGGGATTTACGAAACGGATAGGGTGAATTCAGAAGAATATGGGAAGGTAATCATTCTGGGATTGAAGAAGAAAACTGATGGGGAATTACGAAAATGGGATATGAAGAAAGGCAGAAAATTTTCTAGAAAGTCTACCTGCACTAGTGTAAGAAAAAAATATTGCAGCAAGAATTAAATGTTACTTGAATAAAAATATCCATTCTAGTTACCCCAAACTTGTGTAAGGGTTGGTTTTGCTGAACCTGCTTCTTCTTGGTGGCAACTAGCACCTCTAAAGATCAAGCAACATTCTCCTTTTATTAGAATTTTTTTATCTTCCCACCAGCAAGCTAGTTTTCAGGTTGATCCTTCTGCAATCATGTCAGCAAACTGATTTTCATAATTACAGGAAAATATTTTTTCTTTACTATATATATATATATATATATTATTTTTTTTAATTTTTTTTTTTTACATTTTTTTCCTTTTTAGAAGAAGAAGAGTTCATGTTTTCAACAGGTTGGTATTACCATCCATCACTACCGTCCCAAATTGCTGTTGGACTTGCTGTGTAAAATCCTTCTTGGCAAGTGGCTAAAAATATTTCTTTAATCTATGTCCATTCACCAAGAACACTAAGCTCTATCCATCAATAGTTTTAATCTCTACCGCTCCATTCTCAAATACTCGGACCACCTCATAAGGTCCCATCCAACATGTATGGAATTTTCCTTTGAAATATTTAAATCTAGAATCATAAAGGAGTACCCAATCACCTGGGTGAAACTGCTTTTTCTGAATAGACTTGTCATGCCACCTTTTGCGTTGCTGCTGAATCAATATGTTCTGCTGAACAACATCCCTTCGAAATTCATCCAGCTCACTCAATTGAAGGAGACGTTGTTGTTGTGCTTCGGAGAGATCTAGCCCCAACTGAACTGCAATTCTGAAGGTTTTGATCTAGAATTCGATTGGCAACAGGACTTGTTTGCCATATACCAGCTCATATGGTGTATGTCCTGTGCTATTTCTCCAAGTGGTTCGATATGCCCACAAAGCTTCTGGTAATCTTTCAGCCCAATCCTTCCAATACATATTTACTATTTTTGTGAGGATGGACTCAATGACTTTGTTCGTGGATTCCACCTGGCCATTTGCTTGTGGGTGATATGGTGTAGATTTCCTATGCCAAATCTTATATTGCTCCATCACACCCTACACCAGATTAGAAATAAACTGTGGACCATTGTCAGAAACAATCTCTCTAGGCACACCAAATCTAGTAAAAATTTCAGTAAAAAGGAAATCAACAACAACCCTTTCTGTAGCAAAGGAAACAGCTTTAGCTTCTACCCATTTTGTAACAAAATCTGTACAAACCAAAATATGCTTTTTACTTAATGAAGTTGGATTTATTGGCCCTATAAAATCAATAGCCCATTTTTCAAAAGGCTCAATCATAACTTGGGGGAAAAAATGCATCTCATTGGTTTGATTAGACTGGCCCATTCGCTAACAACTATCACACTGCCTGACATACTGTTTGGCATCCTTGAACAAGGAAGGCCAAAAGTAGCCAGTGCGGAATACCTTATATGCAGTTTGCTTATCAGCGAAGTGGCCTCCACAAGGTTCATCATGGGCAAATTTTAAAATTTCAAACACTTCTTCCTCTCTTACACATCTACGGATAATCAAATCTGGACCAGTGTAAAAGAGATCTCCTTGAATCCAGGAGTATGCAACACTTTTCTAAATAATATTCCGCTTTTCACGAGCGGACAAGTGGGGTGGTGTCTTTCCAGTGACTAAATAGTTAGCAATGTTAGCAAACCATGGGGAGTCTTTTGACCTAGAAAAGAGATGTTCATCGGGAAATCATCATTAATAGGAGTTACTTCACCAGGATTATTCAAACTTGAAAGAAAATCTGCTACCACATTAGATTTTCCTAGTCTATCAACAACAGTAATATTAAATTCCTGCAACAATAACAACCACCTAGTCACTCTACCACTAGTCAATGGTTTATTCATCAAATATTTAATTGCGGAATGGTGAGTATGTACAAAGACTTCATACCTTGTAAGATAGTGCCTAAACTTGTTAATTGAAAAAATCACAACTAAAAACTCTTTCTCTGTAACTATATAATTTAATTCAGCAGGAGACAAATTCTTACTAATAAAATAGATGGCATAAGATTGCTTGTTTTCCTCCTGTCCTAAAGCTGCGCCAATACCCAAATCTGAAGCATAAAAGGAAATGTGAAAAGGTAGGAACCAGTTTGGACCTCTCAAAACTGGTGCCCATACTAATTTTTCCTTCAATGTTTCAAAGGACTTTTGGCAAGCTGTGGACCAAGAAAACTCACTATCCTTAGCTAGAAGTTGAAAAAGAGGGATAGCTATCCTAGAAAAAATTTCAATGAATCTCCTATAGTAACCAGCATGTCCTAAAAAACCTCTTACTTCCCTTTGAGTCTTGGGTGCAGGAAGACGCAAAATGATCTCAATCTTAGCTGGGTCAACCTGGATACCTTTATCAGAAATAAGATGGCCAAGCACCACTCCTGCCTTACACATTAACCTGCATTTCTTGTCACTCAAGGAAAGATGGGCTTCTTGGCAGCGAAGAAGTACTTTTTCCAGATTTTTGAGAGCCTCCTGAAAAGAGTCACCAAACACAGAAAAGTCATCCATATAAATTTCTACACATTCTAGATCAACAAAAATAGCCAGGACTGCCCTTTGAAAGGTAGCCGAGGCATTACATAAACCAAAGGGGAGCACTCTATAAGCAAATGTTCCCCAAGGACATGTAAAAGTAGTTTTGTCCTGATCTTCGGGTGCAATCTGTATCTAGTTGTAACCACTGAAGCCATCCAAAAAGGAAAAGTATTTCTTTCCTGCAAGGGTATCAAGCACCTAGTTAATAAAAGGAAGAGGAAAGTAATCTTTGAGAGTGGCTTTGTTTAATTATCAATAGTTAATACAAATATGCCATCTCCCATCTTTCTTAGGAACCAACACTAATGGAGAGACCCACTGACTGTCAAAAATAGGATAGATGAAACCAGCATCTAAAAGTTTTTGTAATTCTTCCTTCACAACATCTTTCAGAGCTGGATTCATACACCTTTGGGGTTGTCGGACAGGTCGGGCTCCTTCCTGAATGTAAATACAATGTGTACAGGTTTCAAGAGGAATGCCTTTCATATCCTCATAACCCCATGCAAAGGCACCAAGATGGTTCTGCAACAAGTTTACAAGCTACTCTTGCTGAGATGAGTCTAGATCTGAACTAATATTCAAGGGTTTAGCAGGGCTAATCTCAACAAGAGTAGTATTAGGCTCGAGAACACTCAAGGGGGTGGTCAAAGGCAATAGTACAGAAGAAAGAGAATCATGATTCTCTTGAAAATTGAGGCTAAAAATCTGGATCAATTGCTCAAGATTAGGCATAGTGTCTAGATTATTCAGGAAATCTTGAATCTCATCTTCCTAAGAAGACCCAGTATAATGATGTATAAGAGAAATGGACTGAGTCTCCTCATCACTGCTTTGATCCAACCATAAGGTATCTTGGAGGTCCTGAATGGATCTGTCAGGAGGATACAAGGTAACTTTATTTCTAGAATCTCCATGAGAAATATACATGTCACTGGAACAACATCCAATATATGCATCGGCTATAGCAAGCCATGGTCGACCCAGGATCAAGGGATGTCCTCCTACTGGGTTCTTTGGTTGAAGCACAATGAAATCAGCAGGATATTCCCAATAATCTAATGCAATGATCACATCATCCAATACTCCTTCTGGCTTGATTTTAGATCTATTTTCCAATTCAAGCACAATGGGAGTAGGACGAAGATGAGATAACCAAAGTTGATCCATGGTTTTTCTAGTCATGACATTAATGGTTTCCCCCAGGTCTATAAGAACATTAGAGACAAGGACATCACCAATATGAACTGAGACAATAGGGTTTCTGGGATCAATATAACTCTCCATAGACACGCATCCCGTCATCAACTCTGCTGCCCTACCAACGAATTGAATGGTTTGGGGTTCTAATCTCTTCCTCCCTAGTTTCTTGAGACAAAGTTCCTTAATGATCTTAGTACAAGTGGGGATCTCTTTAATGGCCTGAAACAAAGGTACCTTAATAAAAAGGTTCCTAAGTTCAGAAACCAAGCTAGTCTCATAAATAGGCTCACTTCTGGTTGGAAGAGGATGGTAAGGATTCAAAAGGTAAGGGAATGGGTTGCTTGGTGACAACTTCTGTAGAATGGTTAGGAGTCTCCTCCTCTCCTTTCTCTTCAATAATCACCATAGGTTGCTTATAGTTTTCTGAAGTTACAGTCCTCCCCAATCTCAATTGGATATCATGAACCCCAACTGGAATAGACTGGTACCCGAATGGTAAAGGCGGGTTCGTTACATAGATCATTTGCACTGCTTTATTATTATTAGGATTGGGTACAGGTTGAGCAGGCAACTGAGGAGGTCAAAATGGTGGGGGTAAAGGAAAAGGTAGATTAGACTAACTCTGAGGTAAATATGGTTGAGACATTGGATAAGCTGCATATGTACATGGATATGACTGCATAGGTGGTTGGTAGGAATACTAAGGATGATTTGGCCCTCTCCAACCTTGTTTCCATGGTGGAGAAGGCTGGCCATGCTGAAATTGATTCCCATACTGCCATTGCTGAGAATGATTAGTGTTAGGATACGAATATGCATGTGCATTATAATCGAAATAGTGTGGAGAGAATTTAGGAGCCATACCTGCACTTACCTAAGGCCAATTCCTCCTTGCTCCCATGGCATATAAGTATTCAACTTTAGGTTGTTCCCCTCTGATTACAGCTTTAAGTCTTGGTATAGAGGGACACTTTTTTGTGGTATGGTCTTCTGCACAAATAGCACACTTATTAGTTTCCTTCAAATTAAGAGGACACTCTTTAGGAGGATGCTTATCTCTACATTTAGGATAGAAAATACATAATGACTCTTGTTCTTTTATAAGTTTTTGCTGAAATTTCAAAGAGTCTAACTGTTTTCTAACAGTATTCATTATTTCAATCTTCATATTTTCCATTTTATTTTCTAGTCCAATAATCATAGCATTAGTAGATTCAGTTTTTCTATTTCTACTCTGAATTCCTCTACCGGATCTATACTGATTCCTTGAAAATTTCCTGCACAAATCACAGATCTGATCAAAAGTTTTCTGAGAAATATCACCTTGTCCTAACAGGTTCAAATTATTTCTAGCATCATCAGTAAGTCCACGCAAGAACAAAGTTCTAATAGTACCATAATCAAACTTAAGCTTCGACCTTTGTAAAATATACAGAAATCTTTCTAAGTAATCCTCAAGAGTTTCATCATCATTCTGCACAATTGTAAAGATTTCATCTTGCATGTCCCGAGTTTTGCAATATTCTTGATATTTTGACAAAAACACTCTCTTCATCTGATCCCAAGAAGTTATGGTGTTCCCTCCTAGCCCCATAAACCAGCGCAAAGCTGAGTCTTTGAGAGTAGCAGGAAATAATCTCAACTTCTAAGCTTTAGTTGAATAGTCATAACTTCTACACAAAATGTCAAACTCGAATAAAAAAGAGTCAAGATCTTCATGAACTTTACCATGGAAATGAGGAAGAGCCGATGGTGGAATATTCTTCATCTGTGAAATAGTATCGGGATCCACAATTGGAAACTCAAAAGTGGATTGTTCCTCATTTACCCGATTTTCGCCAGTTCCTTCTACATGATCTTCACAATTTGCCATTGTTTCCCCTTCATGTGAACCGCTCTCAACAGGATGAGAAGATTGACTACTAGTAGTCTCCTCCTTCCCCTCTTTGGGCTGAACCACACCTGAGCTACTATCACTAGAGTCCAGGTGGATTGTTCCTGTGTGATGGGTTTGAATTTTGGACCTCCTTCTTGCAAGAGAAGACCCAATATGAAAATTGTTTTTGGATTTATCAGTATTTCCTCAGCCCTTAGTGGGCTTTGGACCTCTACCTCTTTTGGGCATTCATCTCAAAAGAAAAATAACAAAGCAACTTCTAATAAAATGCTGCAAAGAATACTCAACACCAGTAAAATTATTTCAAAAAAAACTTTCCCAAACAATAGAAGTACATTGTGGAAAAAGATAAAAGCAAACTTACCCCTATTGCATCAAACAGAAAATTATTACCAAATCAAATCGCCTCCCCGGCAATGGTGCCAAAATGTTGGGTGCAGGAATTGCACTTAAGCAACTCCTCAACACTTAATTGTCAACCCGGGGGATCCATAAACTTAGAGACGAAGCACAGGCAATGCTAGAGATGGTATGAACCTTTCTGATGTAAATTCCTACCTTCTTAAATGGGAACTTTCAAAATCAAATTGGAAAGAGTAAGAGACAACCGAATCATCAAAGTAATCTAGTGCTAGAACAAGAAAGAATGCATTTGCAAAGGAATCAAAATAGAAAGACAATCACTCCGACTGATCAATGTTTAACCACTGAGTATATGTTTATATTTCTCTTTAGTAGAAACACTTTAACAGTCTCGTAAAGTGGCCCTTAAACCTGCTTTCTTAAAGATTTCCTTCTTGCACTAGTCAGTCCTGCACTTATCGCAATCTGCTTACACTAGTGCAAGCGCAAAGATTTATGCGAGAGGTATAAGTTGTGTCTTACCACAGATTCTTGACTTCATGCAAGGACTCGAACCTCAAGGGTTCTGAGCACTCAGATCCTATGACAAGAAACCAGTTCTTTCACCTGAGCAGAATTCCTTGCACTTCGTTATCGGTTCTCAAAATAAGTGTTAATTATTGCAAATGAAACTTAATTGCATAAATAATTTGCACATGTAGATGTTTCCAATCTTAACTGTATGTAGAATAAAAGTAAATAACCATAACTGGAAACAACCACTAAAGAATCAATCTACCATCTGCATATATATATTACTTAGGAGAATGGAAAAGAAACATTGCATGAAAGAGACTAGAAATACTTGCTGCAACACACCAACGTGCACTGGTGCAGGTTCATTTCTCCTGCTTGGACCAAGCGAGGAAAACCAACTGAAATAAATCGCATGAAAGGAAATTGCAAGAAAGGATTAATCACACCAATGTGCACTAGTGCAGGTTCATTTCTCCTACTTGGACCAGGTGGGGAAAACCAACTGAAATAAATTGCATGAAAGGAAATTGCAGGAAAGTAAATCTAACTAATTCACATGACGGATCCGCTCACACTTTGGCAAGAATATATGTGCATGGAAATAGAATTCAATTAAATCACACTTTAACAATAAGAACACATAAATAAATACGAAATTGAAAATAGGGTAAACGAGCTGGGTTGGCTGGGCCCTAGCCAACCAGCTCGTTTCCCGTCTAAGAAATGACGCTACTCAGTAATTCAAATTAGACTCATTGGCTTAAAAGAACATATAAAATTTGAAAAAGCATGAGGTGGAGCTCCTTCTTTCTATTAATTCGCAAAGGCAAAGTACATCGTGGTTTACAATGTCCAGCCCAGATTTGGGAGATAACAAAAATATACAATACACTTGGAACATAGTGTTGTTATCTCCTCTATCTGCTAATCCCTTAATTCTATTTACATTTTGTGATTTATAGACTGTTGGCCCAAGGTCGTAACTACTAAACTTAGTACAGGCCATTCGGTCAACTGTTTACATAACAAAATGTAGATTTTAGCCTCTCGGCTTTTAAATATAGACAATTGAACTTGTTGGCCATGGGCCAAATCTTCAGCTTCCGTTCAAGCAATCTGCAACTTCAGTCTTGTCTTTGGTTGCCTTTGGCTAATCTGGTCTTCGTGGCCAATGATGCACAAAACGTGGTGGTGGTTAGGGAAGTCTGGATCTGTTGTGCGGATTTGTTGCGCTGGCAATAGTGCGAGATCCGATCCTGCACTTAAATCAGCAGTCACGTTAAGTGGCTTTATTTACCAAGTATTTATCAGAGATAAGGATAAGTTACAAAAGTGCATTAAAAGTAAGAAATATAAATTAAATAATTAATTAAATGCTAAATTAAAATAAAATATGAAAAATAAAGTACATGTGAAATATATAGCCATGCTTGGACTGGTGCAGGATGAGGGTATGTGAAAAGGGTAAAACATAGGTAAATAGCTATGGTTTATAAAGGGAAAAAGGACAAGAATGGGGGACAATTTAAGGGACTAACAATATTTTTCAATAGTAGATACAAATGAATCCTTCAGCTATATCAACCACATTAATATTTTTAATGTGGTTAAACTGGTTATTAGCATTAATGATAAAAATCATTAAGTTAAACATATATATACATTTTAAGAAAACATATAACGAGATTCTTAACTATGGAGATTCTTAATTTATAAATAATCTTTTTTACAATATGAAGGGCCAATACCATGTCTTATCAATACCACATGCCCAAAAAACCATAACTCATTTCATATGACACTTGTTTATATGTATTTTTTTAATTAACAAATTTAATTAAGAGAGCAAAAAAAATTAACTATTTTGGAAATAATTCTTAGACTTTGATTTTCTTATACTACTAAGGATATTATATGTTAAACAACAAGTGAATGTACAAGATATGAAAGATAAAACATTGAATTGTCTTTACTATTCACAATGATATACATTTATACAATTTCCATGGTTGTTGGATTCATCTTCTAAGGTCTCTTGGACTCCAATGACTCATCATATTCCACTCCCAAAACCCTTCACATATTAGGTGTCCAACATTCCCCCCCTTAATCTGAAGGAGTATATATGAGTCCAAGGAGAGAGCTATAATACAAAAATACAACAATGTATGATAGCAATATGCTGATTGTGCTCTCTGAGATGATTGTATAAGGTAGGAGAACTCAGGATCTCAAATGGTGGTGGTTTAAGGATGACCACCAACACTAGAACACTTAGTGCAATTCCTGGAACAAATCCAAATATGGCTAGAAGCTAAAGTCTTCTGCTAGAGGAGGTGCTCCCTAATTTTATGAAAAGGGATACCATTGAGGTCTCAACCAAGGGTGGTTTAAGACTGACCACCAACTCTGAAACTCTTAGTACAATTCCTGGAATAGTTCCAAATCTAGCTAAAAGTTGAAGTCTTCTACTAGAGGAAGTATCCCTAATGTTTTGAAAAGGGATACCATCAACTTGGAAAAGGGAGGTCTCAACCTATGGAAAAAGGGAGAACCTCAACTTGAAAAGGGAGGTCTCGACCTGCAGTGGTTTAAGGAAGGCCACCAACCAAAGGAATGCTCATGGGCTTCTCTGTCTCTGCCTATAACTCTGAATTTGGGGATGGTTGACTTTAACTCTAGGCTTAGGAAGCAAGTTCAAGTTGTGGTTGAGGCTCATTTGATTTATCTTTGAAGCTTGTAGATGACCATAAATTCCCCCCCCCCCAACAGATACAAGGTGAGAAGATGAAGAGATCTCAATTGCAAGACTTTTCAATACTCAAGAAAAAATCCTACGGTATGGGTGAAATATCATCTTGGTTGTTGAAGCCCATTGTCAAGAAGCAATCAATCCAAGGTGAATATTTGTTCTTGCAGGTGGCTTATTGCTAAAGAATTTGTTTGAATGATGAGTGTGCTGACCACAATGCTCAAATGGGTGAAGATAAAAAATGATCTTTCACATGGCCAACTTTGTTACAATGTTGGCATCTACAAATTTGTGGTTGTGGAGGAGGAGAAGAAACATGTGAAGAAAAATCGTCCTAAAGAAGTACAACACTCTGAAATTTGATGGGTTTTGAATAACATGGAGTATGAAAGGATACCTTATTTTCATATCCAAGAATTGTTCTTTTCTTATTGCTTACAAGCTCTTCCCAAGGTCTAATGATGGCTTGGGAAGTGCAGACTAAATTTCTGCACTTGCATGCAAATTTTCTCTTGAGATGGGTTGATTGATGTGATCAATTTCTAGTTGTTGATGAGATTTAACTTTAGATTGAAAAGGGGGATTATTCTGAATAAAAACAAGTTCAGAATGACAACTCTTTTGCAATAATTCATCTTATTGTAGATGTGATTCAAGCTGCAAAAAATCAATTCTCTTGTGCATTTTGCAAGCAGTTTGAATGTCAAAAAGGATTTCCTTGCTAATTTTTATTATATCTTGAAAATTAGAATGTATTAGAGTTTTCATGAACTATAATACCTCACCAATTTGATCCATTTTCTCCCTTGTCAAATTTACACTTTAAAAACACTAAACATAACTATGAATAATGAAGAAGAAGCAACACCCACTCACAATACAATGTCACTCCAAAACGAAGTCATTTCCAAACTAACTAATAAATCATTCAAAATCAAGTCATTTGTAGTGACTCTATCCCTTTATATAATCATAATAGGACTTCCACTGCTTTAAAAAACAAAGCATTAATAAAAATGCCAAGATACTAATAAAAGAGAGTAGGAGATAATGTCACCACAAACATAAAGACCACTCCTAGCTTAGACCACAAAATAAAAAATAATAATTGGTATCCTATCCTTCAAGGTCACAACATAATATCAAAGGCTATGCAAGTTGTCTCTTAAAGAAACTACTTATTCAGTAAATGCGCAGGAGTTTTATCAACTTGGATCTTCTGCCTTCAGTTTATTGGGGGCCAATTTCCAATGAACAATTTCAATTAGAGTATGAAAACGAACTTGGACTGTGTGCACCTCTTTTATTAACTTCACATTTGAGTCATCCTTGCAAACATTTTGTTGAAAATAGCTACAAGAAATGCTATTCTGCCTTCAGTTTATTGGGGGCCAATTTCCAGTGAACAATTTCAATTAGAGTATGAAAACGAACTTGGACTGTGTGCACCTCTTTTATTAACTTCACATTTGAGTCATCCTTGCAAACATTTTGTTGAAAATAGCAACAAGAAATGCTAAATATAGAAGTGCTAAAAATAGCACTTCCATAAATAGCATTTTGGGATACCTTCCTATTTTAGTTAGTCCCTGAACTAAAATAGAGAAGTAAAATTCGAATTTGTTCTTAGCAGCTATTTGATTAATAATTAATTATTTCATCTTGAGTTAATTAGTTGGAGAAAATCAAACATGAATTCTATGTGAGGACATGCAACAGTTATCCCATTGATTGAGGAATTTATCCCTTAGTTAAAGAGATAAGGATGAGTTGTAATTTGAGTTGTAATTAGTTAGCTCAGTTAACTGAGTTAAGTCCAGTTAGATTAGTTCAAATAGTTTGTTGAAATAATTGTGAGTTCAGTTAGTTAATGCATGCATGCATGTAACTGCTGCATTTCAAATAACTGAATATTCTCTCATAAATAACTCATGCATGTCAATTTAGACAGAGACCCAGTTGAGATCAAATGATGGGACAATGTACTATCAGTTGCAAGAATATTCCATGGAGGATATCTCTTGCATGCAGAAGGAATTCATTCCTTGGATATTGCGCAGTTACTTTTGGGTTTGGTGAGTGTGTGATGAGGCCAATTCACACAGGTGGCAGCATTGGACCCCAAGGAAAAATGCACAAGGAAATAGGAGGCTTGGAGGGCTGAGGGAAGGCATATCTTGTGTCTATTCAGTCTGTGATTTGTAATGTTGGATTGTACTGAGAGTAGGATAGCTTGTGAGCTGATTCTTTGTGTAATGTAAACACATTTCCACTTGTATGATAATACAGAGATCAGGGTTTTTAGCTGAGGCTTTCCCCAGAGTATTCTTCTGTGTTAATGTGTGATTGCTTTCTCATTCTTAGTTATATGTGTTCTATTTGATCTTGCTCAAATTCGATTAAGCTTCTGCAAGTTTGTTGTCGAAGTAGATCTTGTATTTTGCTTTAGTATATTACATAATCTATTGATCTATAGTGGGAAATTCTACATGGTATCAGAGGAAAGATGATAAAAGCGAAGAATAGTATACAAAGAAGGGAGAAGATCGAAGTTTCAAGTTCCTAATTATAGAAATCGAGTTCTTACCACATCTCAATTTCACCAATGGCGTTCAGCGGTTTAAGACTCGAGTATGCCCTTGATGGCAGCTTGAATTATATATCCTGGAAGGATCGCATGGAAGCAGTATTAGAGGAAAACTGTCTAAAGGACTTCATTGATCAAGAAATCCCTAAGCCGGCAACAGCTAATGCTACAGAATTGGCATAATGGAAGAAATTTGTGGCTAGAGCAAGGAGAATCCTCCTGGAGGGAGTTCGATACCACATTATCTCGAGCCTCCATGGGAAGGAGACACCATTTTCAATGTGGAAAACATTGAAAGATCTATATTAGAACAGCAGCAATCAAAGGAAGTTGGCGCTGAAAGAAAAGCTTCAGAAAATCAAGTGTGAAAAGGGCGACATGATCTCTACGTATCTGAACAAGCTCACCACCTGCAGGGATGAGCTTAGAAGTGTAGGGATCACAACAACCGATGATGACATGGTGAGTCTTGAACTCCTTGGTCTTCCTAAGAGCTGGCATAGCTACCAAGACTCAGTTAATGGAAGAGAGAAACTACTAGATTGGGAACGAATTTGGTCGGATCTGATGCAGGAGGAGATAAGAAGAAGCACCAGAGATGGGTCTTCATCAAAACAAGATGATGAAAAAAATCTAGGCTTAGCGAGTAAGGCAAGGAAAGGGAAAGGGAAGGCATCCCAACCCAAATCCATTTCTTCCCATGGCAGGAAGAAATTTGACAAATCGAAAGTGCGATGCTTTCATTGTAATGAACTGGGCCATTATGCTACGAATTTTCCACAGAAGAAATCCAAGAAGGGATCCTTGAAGGAATCAAACAGTTATGCACTAGCCTCACAGTTCGAGTTGGATTTCTCTCTTATCGCATGCATGGTTTCATCCATGGTGGGATGTGTGTGGTACTTGGATAGTGGAGCCCCTTTCCACATGTCCGGCAATAAGAATCTTTTCAGTACCTTGGAGGAGAAGGATCTCCAGATGCGGATCGAGATGGGCGATGATGGAAAGTACCGTGTTTCAGGTGAAGGTATGGTTGTG
Source organism: Pinus tabuliformis (assembly GCA_031772625.1). Lineage (NCBI taxonomy): Eukaryota > Viridiplantae > Streptophyta > Pinopsida > Pinales > Pinaceae > Pinus > Pinus tabuliformis. Next base: position 548,171,717 of record CM062809.1, read on the forward strand.
TTTCAGAGGGAACATGGAGCTCCTCTCCCCCTGACTAATGTTAAGTATGTACCGGGTCTGAAGAAGAATCTTGTGTCTGTCGCTATGCTAGAAGATAAAGGTTATGATGTAGTCTTTAGTAAAGGCAAGGTGTTCCTGAGGCATATTGGTACTGGACAGACAAAGAGGATTGGGATTTGAGTTAAGAATCTCTACAAGCTGTAGGTATACGACTGTGCTGCATTGAGTTCCAAAGCAGAGGTGGTGCAAAGCCAAGATGTTGGCGAGCTATGGCATAGAAGATTAGGCCACTTACACCATGGGGCCTTGAAGATCATGCAGTAGATTTCTACTGGACTTCCCAAGGGAAAACTGGAGCAGACGGATACATGCAAAGGTTGTACCTTGGGTAAGTATGCGAAATCTTCCTTTCAGGATCGAGATAGTAGAGCTAGAGCAATCCTTGAGCGAGTTCACACAGATGTTTGTGGACTATTCTGTACAGCCTCCACCGGTAAACAAAGGTACTATGCTATTTTTATTGATGATTTTTCTCGTAGATGCTGGATCTACTTTATGCAAAAGAAGGATTAGACCTTCTTAAGGTTTTGTGAGTTTAAAGCTTTAGTAGAGGAATAATCTGGAAAGAAAATAAAAGCCTTGCTTAGCGACAATGGTGGAGAGTATGTCTCCCAACAGTTTAAGGACTTCTACGCTGCAAAAGGAATTAAACAGGAGTTGACAGAACCCTATAACCCACAATAGAATGGGGTGGCCGAAAGGAAGAACAGATCGATTGTGGGAGCAGCTCGAGCAATGTTGCATGACCAAAGCCTACCACTGCATTTGTGGGTTGAGGCATGCAATACAGTAATATACTTGCAGAACAGAAGCCCGCACCGTATACTGGGGATGAAGACACCTATGGAGGCCTTTTCTGGGAAGCGACCAAATGTGAGTCACTTCAGGATCTTTGGATCATCGGTTTATTGCCATGTGACCAAATATGCCCAGAGGAAGCTAGATCCAAAAACTGAGATGGGGATACTTGTGGGGTACACTGATACACCCCACAACTAGCGGGTGTACCTCCTTACCAGTCAGAGGACAGTGGTACGTAGAGAGCTGAAGTTCGACAAGCAGAAAGCCATGCGAGTATCACTTGAGAGGGAGCTCAAGTTGCATGCAGAGGAGGAACTTTCAGTTCCTAAGGAGTAGGAACCTCAGATTGATGTGGAGCAGCCGCATGTAGAGGATCCAGGAGTGGAGACATCCACTCATGCTGAGTCTTCCATAGATGGGCGTAAATGCTCAAGGGAAGCTGACAGGTTGATGTTGGATGCGCGAGAGAATGTGGGACGACCATCTTCTCAGCACAGACAGAGGAGGTCACCCGAGCGATACATTGGGTACATGGCCCTGGTTTGGGAGTGTGTAGAGCTCGAACCTTCTTCATTTGAGGAGTGCAGCAACCAATCTGGATTGATGCAATGGTAGAGGAGTATGACTCTATCATTCAGAACAGTGTGTGGGATGTTGTCCCAAGACCTCAGGACAAGTCAGTGGTGAGTTCCAAATGGCTTTACAAGGTAAAGAGGGCAACTGATGGAAGTGTTGAGAAACATAAGGCAAGGTTTGTTGCCCATAGTTTCTCACAGGTCGAGGGGATCGACTACGATGAGACCTTTGCTCCTGTAGCAAGGTACTCATCTATCAGATCGATGTTGACACTATCAGCTTAGATGGTTTGGAAGATCCATCAAATGGATGTGAAGACCGCATTCCTCAATGGGAAGATTGAGGAAGAGGTGTGCATTGAGAAGCCAGAAGGTTTCGAGACCTTCGATCATGAGTCGCATGTGTGCCGAATCAAGAGGGCTTTGTATGGGCTGAAGCAAGCACCCCGTGATTGGTACACTAGCATCGACAGCTATTTCACAGGGTTGGGCTTCACCAAGATTGAAGCAGATGCGAACCTTTACCACATCATGGTAGAAAGTAAGCCATTAATCATTGTTCTTTATGTGGATGATCTGATTTTGACAGGTGATGATCAGTTGATCAAGTCTTGCAAGGAGGACTTTGCAAGAGAGTTCAAGATGAAATACATGGGTCTTATGCACTACTTTCTAGGAATGGAAGTGTGGCAAAAAAATGGGGAAGTATTTGTGTCTCAAGGCAAGTATGCTAATGAGATACTCAGGCGCTTTCACATGGAGAAGTGCAAGGCCATGCAAACTCCTCTAGCTGGGAACTGGAGGAAGGAGGATGCTACTTCAGGTGAGGTAGTAGTTGCTACTGTTTATCGGCAGCTTGTGGGTTCACTTATGTATCTAGTGAACACACGACTAGACTTATGCTTTGAGTGAACCAATTGAGTCAAGTTATGGTTCAGCCTACCAAGCCGTTTTGGAAGGTAGCGAAGCATGTGCCGAGATACCTCAGAGGCACATATCAGTTTGAATTGTGGTACAAACTGATAGAGGGAGTGAAGCTTCAAGGCTTCACAGATGTGGAGTGGGCAGGGAGTCCATCAGACTGGAAGAGCACTTCTGGAGGAATCTTCAACCTTGGTTCAATTGCAGTTTCCTGGTACAACAGGAAACATAGGTCAGTTGCACTTAGCTCAGCAGAGGCTGAACACATGGCTACTAGTTAGGCTGCATGTGAGGCCATTCAAATGCAGAAGATTCTAATGGAATTGTTTGGTCAAATGATTGATCCAACTGTGATCTACTGCGATAATCAGAGTTGTATCAAACTCTCTAAGAATCCAGTTTTTCATGATAGGTCCAAGCACATTGATATCTGGTATCACCATCTTTGAGATTGTGTGGTCAATAGGATCATGTTGTTGCTGTATGTTTCGACCGAGGAACAGGATGCAGATATTTTGACTAAGGAATTGTCAAAATGCAAGTTCGAGTTCCACAGAGACAAGATTGGGGTTACTAATAATCCCTTTCTTGTTGAGAGGGAGTGTTGAAAATAGCAACAAGAAATGCTAAATATAAAAGTGCTAAAAATAGCACTACCACAAATAACATTACGGGATACCTTCCTATTTTAGTTAGTCCCTAAACTAAAATAGAGAAGAAAAATTTGAATTTGTTCTTAATAGGTGTTTGATTAATAATTAATTAATTCAACTTGAGTTAATTAGTTGGAGAAAATCAAACATGAAGTCTATGTGAGGACATGCAACAGTTATCCCATTGATTGAGGAATTTATCCCTTTGTTAAAGAGATAAGGATGAGTTGTAATTAGTTAGCTCAGTTAACTGAGTTAAGTCCAGTTAGATTAGTTCAAATAGTTTGTTGAACTAATTGTGAGTTCAGTTAGTTAATGCATGCATGCATGTAACTGTGACACTACAAATAACTGAATATTCTCTCATAAATAACTCATGCATGTCACTTTAGACAAAGGCCCAGTTGAGATCAGATGATGGGATAGTGTACTATCAGTTGCAGGAATATTCCATGGAGGATATCTCTTGCATGCAGAAGGAATTCATTCCTTGGAGATTGCGCAGTTACTTTTGGGTTTAGTGAGTGTGTGATGAGGCCAATTCACACAGGTGGCAGCATTGGACCCCAAGGAAAACTGCGCAAGGAAATAGGAGGCTTAGAGGGCTGAGGGAAGGCATATCTTGTGTCTATTCAGTCTGTGAGTTGTATTGTTGGATTGTACTGAGAGCAGGATAGCTTGTGAGCTGATTCTTTGTGTAATCTAAACATATTTCCACTTGTATGATAATACAGAGATTGGGGTTTTTAGTTGAGGCTTTCCCCAGAGTATTCTTCTATGTTCATGTGTGATTGCTTTCGCATTCTCAATTATATGTGTTCTATTTGATCTTGTTCAAATTCAATTAAGCTTCCGCAAGTTTGTTGTAGAAGTAGATCTTGTATTTTGCTTTAGTATATTGCATAATCTGTAGATCTACAGTGGGAAATTCTACACATTTTAGTCCAATAATGCACCTTACAAACAACATTGTCTAGCTTCCCATAATGTGCCTAGCATTTAACTCGTGCGACTAAAATTGACTCTATAATGGAACAAGGTTAAAAAATTATGTGTTATGTGTGCTTGAAAAGCTAGAGACCAAGTGGTTTACCAATTTAATGTAAGAATGAAATCGTCAAAAGGGAATACATGACCTTTGGCATGGATAATAAACCACAAAAATATGTTATATATGCATAATATGAATACATCACCATTACAAATAATCATTCTGTTATATAAGATTCGATGAAGGACTCTTTATCGAAGGTGCTTGATAGCGCATCACCACAACTTAACAAACCTCACACCAAAGTGAATATGCTATTATCAAAGGTGCTTGGTCCACCAAAATTCCTTAGTACCACATTTCTAGCACTCATGGATCCAGTCTCTTCAAATATGGTGTGTCAACAAATGCACCAGAGAGGCCAAGTTTTGGTGCCTTTCCTACCCAATCAATCTCTCTAAGCTAACTAATAAATATGAGGAAGTACTCAGAAATATCAAACACTGCAATACCATGGACAAATAAACACCACACCAATGATCGAAGGAGAGGTCCTTGTGTAGGGTTTGATATTGTTGTTGATGCCAAATAAATAAATCTTATTCACAGTTGAGAGCAATGCATTGAAAAAAATGGTTAACGATAAGCATGCACCAAATAACATTCTCACACAACTCAATGTTTATGATACTTTTATAGTCTTTTTTCATGAATAGAGTCTTATATTAAAGAGAGAATGGAATAGGAAACACAAGGTAGCACCATAGTGCAAACTTAGACGTAGAGACTAGAGCGACATCACAACCAAAAGAAAAATGTTGATACAAAAAACACTCAATGACAAAATATTCAAATTATACCCTAGTATTTTCATCGAATGGTAACCTTGTGGGAATTTTGAATCAATCTTACATGTAGGAATGAACATTACTTTGCAATTTTGCTGGACAGAGTGAAGGACTAGTGGGGGTGATACTACATATCAAGTAAAGAATGATAGGTAAACAGAGTGACCAAAGACGTTTTTATGTTCTTTGGATGTTGAAAACCTGCTAAGGATGAGGGAGAACACCAATTTTTACTATTTGGGGACTATGGGAAGAGGTGCAGGACTGACATGCAAATAAAGACCACAAAAAATAGTGGTTAAATTTTGGGTAGGGAAAGAGTATGTCTACTCTCATACCATGTTAAACAACACAAGTGAATAGACAATATATAAAAGATCAAACATTGAATTGCCTTTATTATTCACAATGTTATACATCTATACATTTTACATGACCGTTGGATTAATATTCCAAGGTCTCTTGGACTCCAATGACTCTTCATATTCCACACCCAAAACCCTTATCAGATTAGGTGTCCAACATTCTAGAATATTCTATGGAGGTTAAATCCCTATCCTACATTTAATAATTATTGACAATTAAATTAAAATTTTGGAAGCCCTATTCTAAAATAGACATGCTTATCGGAATAACTAGTGGTTACAACCCACCAAAATTTATGAAGTCCTTGTTCTTGACCAATCAATTAATTTATCCACTTCACATCTCAATTTATTACTTCTAGCTAAAGCAAGACTATAGGATTCGATTTGCATATTAATCGCTATTAATTTAGAATTAACCAATTTAGATTATATTTTTTTATGCAATTTTGCCCTTAGTATAATTTCTAACGTATTGGCAAGGACTAAATTACCTTACAACACTTGTTTCATACTAAAAAACACAGAGTAAATAAGTGTTGTAGGGTAGTGTGGTCTCTGTATTTGAAATTAAGGATTATGTTGCTACAAAATTTGCATATAGAAGCTGCTAGCATGATACATATAAAGCATACTATGAAATATTTAAACTGATATTTATATAACATGAAGAAGAATAATATATATTTTTCATATCTGTAAGCTAACATAAAATGATTATTTTATGAAATTGTTTTACAAAGCACAATTGTATTCATATTCATATGACAAAGTTTGACAATTTATATCCCCCAAAAAAATAAAATCAATTACGAAGTAGTAACTTTGGTAGGACTTGTTCAAATCACATTTACATTATGTGCACATACAACTAAATGGATGAATCATTCATACATATCTGAATTACATATTGTTTAGTGCAATGCACAACTACATAGTGTTGATCCATTTGGCATGATGCTTAACAAGATGCTACTTCCTGGGTAGGGACTAATAATGTGAAAATTGTGAGGTATTTTTCTTGGGTTTCTTTTGGCCTAACCATTCAACCATTGACTATCTTATAATTTATCGATGTTTTGAAAAAGAGATGAAGATTTTTTTTATTAATGCTTCTTTAGTTTTTCTAAAACTATCATACTATGTCTAATAACTTTGAAAAATACCGAAGGCTCTGAGAATGGCGAGTGCTAGGGTTTGCGATTGCAGAGATTTGATGGTGGCCGCGGCCGGTCCAAAGACTGCTGCAAAGGCTGAAGGCGTTCCAGGGTTTGGAGATACGGTGGGCGTCCTTCTTCACGGTGCTGAAAGGGTCCTCTCCGTGGAATGGCGCAGACAAGGACCCCAAACCCTTCCAGAAAACTACGGCATCATATCTGTGGGGTTTTCTGCCTCAAGGATATACGTTTCTTTGAACTGGAAACGACAGGAAATCCCCAGGACCTACGAAAACAGAGATCTGCTCAAAAAATCCGGCCAGATCCATGATTTGGGTTCTTTTCCGAACCAATTGGTAGCTGAAGATGCCGAGGGTATTGATATGCGTGAATGCTCCTTACGGCAAGGGCTACAACGGGATCAAGCAGAGAAGCCCACAATGGCAGACCACCTCCGTGCATGGTCAAATGAGGAGGTTTTCGTGGTGATCATCTACGATTTGGAACAAAGCCGACACCATGCCGTACTGCACTTAGAGAAAAGAACGCGCATTTCCCAGATCGAACAGAGTAATGGCAGGGGGGGTCTGCATGCTGCAGATCTGCTCCCTCTTTCAATGCAGTGGTCAAAACTTTGCAGATCCGGCCCAGATTTACCTGATCCTGCCAACATTCGAGATCCCAGGCAGCAGATCGATGGCAGCAAGCACAGATCGAACAGAGGGGTTGTAGATCTAGGCATGCACAAAGAAAGACGACCCAATACGAGGCCAGATCTGGAAGACTGTTTACAGCCAGAGCAGGTAAGATCAACTCTTTTTCAGATATTTATTAAAACCCCTGAGGGGAAAACCCGATTAGTGTGGGTTCATGCAGGAGGCACCATCTTGCAGTTGAAACAGCAGATATGGGCAGAGATGGGATATCCAGTCCAGATCCAACATCTGGTCAGTGGTAGGTGGTCCCTCCAGGACTGTAGAACCATGAAAAGCTATGAGATCAGCCCAGGAACAATCATTGTTTTAAACCTGAGGCTGAGAGGAGGGGCTCCGCCTCAGGGACAACCAAGCTCTTCAGGGGGAGTCAAGGGGAAATCAGCACCCCAGAACCAACACAAGGGAGGCTTATCATACAAAAACATTTTACAGGGCAACAGAGACTCTGGGCCCTCGCCAGACCTCGGCGGAAATAAGCCCAAGCCATACATTGTAGAACAATTGGGGCAAACCCCAGCTCTGAACTTTGACTCTGCAGGGCTTGATGGTTTCGTTAAGTCCTATGAAACGCAGGCCCTAATATGCCGTTTTAACAGTTTTTGGCCTAAACCAATGGATCTATTCCACTGGATCTTCACCAATTGGACCATGGAATGTGATATACATCTATGCTCCAAGGGGTTTTTTATAGTACGATTCACTTCCAAGGAAGTCAGAGATACAGTCATCAGCGCTGGGCCGTGGTTTTGGGGAACAGCAGGGCTGTTCATGACCCCATGGTTTCCAGATTTCGACCCAAACAAAATGACGGTATCCAGAGTACCGGTTTGGGTGCGCCTATACAACCTCCCCCTTCATTTCTGGAGTGAACAAGCCCTGGAAGGTATTGGGAACAGCATAGGGAAGTATATCAAAACAGATCTGGAAAGGATTGATGAAAGGATCTACACCTTCGCACGCATTTGTGTGGAAGTAGATCTAAGCAAAGGGCTGCCGGACAACATAAGGCTGATCTACAAACAACAAGATTGGTTACAGGCACTGGACTATGAAAACACAGCTTTCAGATGTAGGCTCTGTAGGCAGACAGGACACCTGCAAAGCTCGTGTCCAGAAGCCAAGAAAGTAAACAGCAAAAAGAAGCAGAAAGGGAAGCAGAGGAAAGGATGGCAATTCTCCCCCCCTGACTCAGAGGACGAAGAATCAGAAGCAGAGGAGGAAGAGCCCACTGCAGTGAATGCCGAGGTCACTCAAGAAACAGAGTCTCAGAAGGGTACCACAACAGTCACAAAGGACTCACAGTTCAATTCAAATCAGGCAGAGAAGAATCAGGCAGAGATGACAAGTGCGGACCACAGCATGGGAGGCATTAAACGGCATCACCAATCTGATACTTCAGACTCAGACAAAGATCCAGGCCCACAGAATGCAGAAACACAGTTAGTCATTGCTTCGATCGAGCCCACTCAAGGAGAGTGGCGCAAGGTCGAAAAGAAAAAGGGGAGGAAAACTTGATGCGTGAGTGTTACTCACTGCCGGAAATCAGTTTTTTCTCTCTCTCTCACTTCTCTCTTTCTCTTTTCTTATTTCTTTGTGCACGTTAGTCTTCTAACGTTGCGTGGGGTGCGGCAGCACTCGTGCCCATGTGGCTGTTTACGGAATGCTTAATTGCATCTGCTAGTGTAACTTTTCATTAATTCTTTAATAAAAGGTTACCGTTTTTTTCCTTGGAAAAAAAAACTTTGAAAAATACCAGAGAAAGTGGGAATTCAAGTAGAGTGGAGAAGAGCTACTTTCTAATTATATGAAAAGTTCATTGTAAAATTTAGGATTCCATTAAATGATACAATTGTAAGGACTGGTCAAAATCAAGAGTAAAATAGATATGAAATAAGAATGTCTTTTTTGTTTGACTTATATATAAATTAGTTAGTTAGAAAATTGAATCATAAAGAATAAATGAAGTATACATATAAGAAATTGTGTTTTTTTACTATTAATTTATGTGGATGATGTTGTGTTATTAACAAATCATAAAAGTACTTGTGATAAAAATATAATCATTTCATATAGTAGTGTCATTTTCTTCTTAGGTAATATCATTGTTATTATTTTAATTCTTGTTTAGAGAAATAAATAACCATGAGCATGAATGCCCTCTATTATATACATAATAAATGAAAAAGAAATAGTAACAATAACAATTTTATATGGTTGTTGGTTGATTTATAGGGCTAGTTAAAAAATTCTCGAAGAATGTTATCAATTCTATTAATAGTAAATGGAAGAAAAGATAGTAACAACAACAATTTTATATAGTTGGTGTATGGATTGTAGAGTTAGTTAAAAAATCATAGAAAAAAGTTGCAAACATTAACAAAATGTGTTTAATAAAATAATAATGCATTAAAATACAAATTAATTACTCTAAATTAAAAAAACAAACATTAATTTATTATATATATATTATCAAATTTATTCATAAAAATAAAAATAAATACAAATAAAAATTATTTACTATAATAAATGTTAAAAAGTGGTTATTTTCCTCACATAGAATGTTAGAAATTCTATAAAACATTCTCAACTAATAATACATCCAAAGGAAAATTTATATACATATAAATATATACTTTACATACAAAAAAAATTGAGAACATAATACATGTAACTAAAAGAGATACTATTAACCAAAAATAAAATGAAAATACTAAATGTAAATATAAACATTTTTTGTTCTCAATCCCATAGAAATTTATTTTGTATATCCACTTTATTTTATATATCCAAAAGGCATATGATGTTTGTTCCACTCCATTATCTTATTTGTGAAAATATACTCATTGGATATATCAGTGATGCATTTTTCATGCAAAGTAGAGATGGATTAAATGTGATTAGGTTGTTGTGCTTTTGTGTGTAGATGTAATATGTATGTGCAACTAAAGTACATCGGTTTAAACACTATTTTTCATCTTCATTCTTCTCATACTCCTTTTTACCACTTAATCACTGCACTTTTTTTCCATTCCCTAACTGTAATGTTTAAAAACAAAGTCAAGACAATGCAACTGGAAAATATATATATATATATATGAAACATTCGTATTAAAAAGCAAATATAATCTTATAGCTTGAAAGTTCACCAATTCTTCTTTGGTAGAGACTTGTTTTTATGATAAAAAATTTCCCACTACCTAAAAACAAATAAAAGTTAAAATATTAATTAAATTAATATTTAGTTCTGGATTAACCTAATTAAAAATTAAAAATGAAAAAGTAGGAGGCTCTCCATTGGTGGAAGGAGCAAAGATATTAATTAACATGAAGGTGACATAGAGCAAGATCCTTACACCAACAAAGCCCAAGAAGACCCTCAAAATACAGACACACACAAATAAAGTCTCCTCTCGCAATATAAGTCGTCAAATAACTTCTTGTCAGCATACCTGAATACCACCATTCACGTACCCATCTCCCCTCACATGAACACGTGCCACGATTGATTTCGTCCAACCTGACGATTATGGGATTATGTATGTATGTGTGCTAGTTGCATATTAGTGAGAACACATGGGGTATGGGATGCATGCATGCATGGCTTTCTGTTTGTAGGTGGGCACACATGTGGGTATTTTCCCATTGGCTCTTCTCATTTTATTTTTAAATATTTTATTGATGGCCCGAATGATTGTAGGCTTTGTTACAATACTATAAGTCAATACCATGGCTTATCAATACCACATATCCAAAAACTAAAACTCATTTCATATGGCACATGTTCATATCACATTTTTCTTTTATTTAATGAATTTAATTAAAAAGGAAAACATGCATAACTACTCTAAATCTCAACGTGTATACTATTACGAATATTTTAGAATATTCTATGCAGCTTCTCCATAGTTTAACATTATGGATTTAATTTTATTATTTTTATTAATATTTAAAATTATTTATCTGCAATATGATTGGTTCAGATAATTTTTGGAAAAACACAATGCCATGTGAATAATTTTTGAATGTAGTTGCAATATTTATGTCATTATTTTAAATTAATTTTAGAATTTTTATTGTTAGGCTTTTTAGGAAACCACATAAAATTAAAATCCTTGAAAATAATTCATACTCACTTAAATAACATATTTACCCTCAATTATTATCCAGCAAAATTTAAGGAAGTATTTGCATAAAAAATGGATAGGAACAAGATGTCAATAAATAAACGTACTAGGAGTTGTTACTCACCATGTTTTATGTTTTCTTCAACATTTTTAATATTTATGTTTTTCATGAATATATTCAGCGTGTCTTTCACAGATATATCTGACAAGAAAAACTACCCTTTAAAATATATCTATCTATACTTTTCATAGAAAATGTAAGACCTTCTAGTGAACCTCCCTAACAAAAAAATTATCACTACAATAAGATATTATTATTGTCCCTATGTAGGATTGGATTCTCCACTGCCACAATGCATAATTACAATTAACAAAATACCTAAATTTACCAATCAATAAAACTTAAATTTGTTGGATTCTAAACCTAAACAAAACTAAGTGGTAGGTACTAACTATTATGTAAGCGAAAAATATATTTTGCTCATGCTTTTGGATATTTCACTATGAGTGTAAAATATATTTTTAGTGTCTGTGGAATAAAGCGGTAGTAAAGCTTTGGGAAATGGCGTAATTTAGAGTTTGTGGTATGCAGAAAGGTTGGATACACTTAGCTTAGTCATGGAAAGTGCAACGTCTGTAGGAAGTGGTAGCTTCTGTGGTGACCATGGCGAGTGAATATGGTACTAGTGGTGGTATTGTAGCCCCATACTTCCTTCATCAAAATAATATAGAGGTAAGTAGACTAAGGTGTTATTATGTTCAAGGTTCGGGTCTTCAACAGGCTAGATAGACATAGAATATTCGTCATATAGATAATCATGAAAGGAGACCAATAGTATGATATGCTCTAATGGAAAACAATGATAAATTGGAATGTATCTTTCTGAGAATATTGGCATCAATAGCTATATGCATCCTTTGTTTAATGATAAAGAACAAATGGGAAGAGGAATCTTAAAGGAGGAAATTAATCCATTCCATATCTAAATAAAAGTTGAAATTGGTAATATGCAAGATTTAGAAAGTAGGTTATGCAGTATATAGGGAAGCTAATGAGGGGATACAGAGTGAGACTACTATCTAGTTCAGTTGACCTAGGATTTGATAACATAGTTGGATCGAGAATTATTATAAAATGATCTAACTTGTTTAACATAATCATATATAACGCAATACAGACGCCCAGAAATATTCAACGAATATTAAAGAAAGATTAGGAGGGGGTAAAGAATGTGGAAGAAAATATTGGAAATTTCAAGTGTAAAGTAGTAGATAAATGTATTATATGTAGTCTATGGTGGTGTAGAATTTAGTGTTGTTGGTTGCAAGATAACTGCTCATGAAGTTAGAATGAATTGGAAGCAATTGGAGGCTCAGAAGGATGATTTATTCTCGTTGTCTATGTTTCATCTATGCAGTGCTTCTATACGTCCTGAATTTATTCCTCCTTTCCAGAGCTATTCTCTTAGAATGACATGTTCTCTCCAATATCAGTTGCAAGTTCCAGTAGATCACACAAGCATTAAATTTGTTAGGTGGAGGTAGATAAATTTGAAATGAGTATATTGGTTTATTTATGGAAAAGGTAACATAAACGTCATCACTGGCTTAAAGTGAGTTGTCGAAAAGATGGTAAGAATAAATTATTGAAGAAAAATTATGAAAAGAGTGGTCTAATACATCCAAACAAATGCCTGGTGCAGATTAATTTGAAGGGAACATTTTGGCTAGGATTTTCATCTCTAATCTCGTTGTACCTTTCCGAACAAAAACATCCAATCAGTGAGAGTGGTTGGATTTTTGCAAGAGGGGCATATAATCATTGTGAGATGTTCCTCTACAATTCAATTGGGCACATTCTATGGAGAGATAGTGTGGTGGGGTCAAACAATAGTCTTATTGGTATACATTGGTTGTCTCTTCTCAGTATGCAGATTGGTTGCTCTAAAGATTCTGTGGGGCCTGAGGATCAAGAAAGTAGCCAATGGGGGTCTTACATGATGAGCATGAGTCCTGGCCTCCAATAATATTTCTTTTCCTTTCCTTTACAATCCTATGTGTTTGAACTCCAAGCTTCGAATGGATGTCGGTTGGCCAGCTAAGCAAGTGGTAGGTGAACATACTACTCTATCATTGAAGGAGAAGTTCCTTTGACTAAATAATAGCCAGTTTTTTCTTTCAGATGTGGTTGAGATCTATATTGATACCAACAATGATTTTTCCTTGTTAAGATTTATGCTCTCCCCTGTTTCATCTAAGGAAGCTTGGATTAAGTTATACCATCCTACATAATGGAGAGATAATCCCTGACTATGGATCTACACATGGATATCTAGATCCTAATATAAATCAACATCATTGCTAAGAATGATAAGGAATTTAGGATCCGACTACATAAATCCAAAATATCGAAGTATTGGGAGCACAATGATGAAGCTTGTATCCCCCTTAAAGTGGGACTATAAAACAACATAATAACAAACAAGGTCTAGGGGTGGTTGGACATGATTCAGGGTTTGGGGAGATCAGGCTGGAGGTATCTCAGAAGCTTCAAGATTTTCAATAGAGAAAAACCAAAGACAAATGTAAAAAACCAATCAAACCACAAGAAGAGATCTAGAAGCTCATTTTGGGCGTTGATCTATATTTAGAAAACGTAGCCAGACTAAGAAAAATAATGTTAGTTGGAAGATGGGAATTTATTAGGATGAACGATGTCCAAATCAAAGAATGGGTCTAGAAAAGTTGGGCCTCACTTCTGGGATATATACCTAAAGTTAGTGTGATGGTAAACATGTTGTTTAGATTCCACTTCCTAAATTAAGAGGATGCGAACAAGATATCATCATTACCATGGATTAAAGAACATGGATTCCTGATCCTTCAGAATTGCAAGGTCATATTTGACCCAACAACAGAAGTTCCTAAGAAGAAGATCATATGGAAAAGATGCCTGGTCTCCCTACTGAATTATGGACGAAAGGGGAGATTCGTAAAATTGCAAGCAAAATTGGCAAACTTAATTGTGTGTATGAGGGGTGTGTGGGATTGCTTGATAAAAAGGAAGCATGGTTTCTTGTGGAAGTGGATCTAACAAGTGGTTTACCTACAATGATTAGTTTATTCTGGGACACCTTCTCTATCAGACAGAAGGTTGATTAAGGGAATTTCATTTAGATGCCATGAATGCCATAATACAAGGCACCTACTAATTAACTATCCCGATCGCTATAGAAGAAAGGGTAGGATATCAAAGGACCTCATCATGGCTAACAGAAACCCTACTAGGTTGATAGATGGAACAAGAGAAGAGGGGACTCCCCAAAGATCTCTGATGAAAATTACAGACTCTAAGGGCTCAGACATGAATCCAACAACTATGAACACTAATATTATCAATGGAACAAAATGGAAAACAAACCCTTGTAGGAATAAAAAGGAAAAAGGTGGCAGGGTAGGGACTCCTTCCATGCAAGGTCAAACTCCTACTAAGAGAAAGGGCAAGGAAATTAAAAATGAGGGCTACAAAAATAGCAGACTATCATTACTATCTCTTATTCAGGGGGAAGGAATGTGAGGTAGAAGCCCCACCAATCTGAAATGATGAGGACCTCTAGGCTCTGGCTAGAAAACTGGGACTAGGACTTGAGCCCATTTCCATCAAGAAACACTTTGTATATAATTTTGGATCATATGGGGGGTATGAAGATATCAGAGTCTAGTAGAAAGAGGAGAAGAGAGACTAAATACAAAATCCTCTCACTATGTGGTGGTCCAAGGACTGATTTAAACTCTTAGTTCTCTTAAGTCTTGGAGGAGGCCCTTTTCCCATCTTTCAACCCTAGACCTTCTAATTATTCAAATGAATAAATGGTAGAAACAAAGCTTTGGGACCTTAGAGAAATATATCATGATGGTAATGTTTTCCAATGAGGGTCATGTCCCTTAATGTAAGGGGCCTGGGATCTTCCCATACCAAAAGATCCTTGAAGTACAATATAAAAACACAAGGCCCTTTTATTGTTCTACTACAAGAGACTATGATGGAAAATGGAATGGCCATAGAGATTTTTCTCAAGGTGTGTTCACATTAGTGGGGTTGTACAACAAATGCATAAGGAAATTCTGGTGGTCTTGTAGTTATATGGGACCCATTTTAGATCCTATGAAGGAATTGTATTGATAGGTTGTTGCAGGGGTTTCCCATACAGATTCTGAATAATGAATATATATGCACCTTATTCTAAGAAAATATCCTTTTGGGATGTGGTTGAGTCATCTAGCATCCTTGACATTCATCCATTGATCATAGCAAGTGACTTGGATTTCACTATGGATGCGAGCGAATGTTGGGGTCATAAGGAAAAGGTGGATCCTATGGTGAATCACTTCAAAGATATATTTTATCAAAAGGACCACAAAGATGTTTCTCTGGTCCCGTTGTGTCCAACATGGTGAAATGACTGTTCAAGAGAGGAAGGAATTTCTAAGAGAATCGACGGATTTTTTGTAGACTCAATACTGTGTTAGAGGCTAAATCAATTGCAATCCTGGACATTCTTCTCAGGCATATTTGATCACGATGCCATAATATTGGAATGGGTTGAGGAGTTGGATGATCTCAAGAGGCCATTTAAATTTAACTCGGTGTGGTTAGAAGAGAAAGATTTCTAGAAATTGGTACACCAATCATGGAGATCCTCTAATAATCCCATTCCTAACAACCCTATCTTGCAGGTTAGGGACAAACTAAACAGATCGAAAAAATACACCAGGATATGGATATACAATCGAAGGATAACACTCACACAAGGGATTTAAATCCATTGAAGAAGAAATACCTCATCTTTGGGGCCTGATTATACTTGGACTTTTCTCTAAGCTTCAACAACAGGAAATCTTGAATTTAGTGTTGAAAAAGGACAAAATTCTCAGAATACAGGAAGAGGAATGGCTACAAAAAAGTTGGTTAGCTTGGATAAAGGGTGGTGACCAGTACACTAAGTTCTTTCATAGAGTTACAACCAAAAGAAATCACATTAATTCCACATGGGCAATAAAATATGAATCTGGGTACATACATTCCTCTGCGAAGGAGATAAAAAGGGAGACATATTGGTTCTTCAAAAATCAATACATGGAAAGAGAGGGAGACTTCCTAATAGAAAAATTGAGTTTTTTTAACATGTTTCCAATGGTGGTTAATGAGGAGGGCATTTCGTTGATGGACAAGCCCATGTCGGAGGAATAGCTTCCCCAAACTATCAAGGATATGGCCGGGGAAAAAATCCCTAGACCTGATGGATGGCCTATAGAAATATTCTACTTCTTTTTCGAGCTGATGGGATCGGATCTGGTAAGCATGGAAGAGGAGGTTAGATTATCTAGGCACATCCCAGGTGTTATAAAATCTACCTTCCTTACTCTTGTCCCAAAGAAAAAAGACGCTGTCTCTTTCTTTGATTACATACTTATTTCATTATGTAATTCAGTATATAAGATGATGTCTAAACTTCTTGCTAACAGAGTTAAAAATATCATATCCCCTCACATATCTCTGGAGTAGTTTGGTTTCTTGTAAAACATAAGTATTAAAGATGCATTCACCATTGCTCAAGAGTGTATCCACTTGATCAAATCGAAAAATATTAAATCATGTCTCATGAAAATTGACCTCCACAGGACATATGATTGTGTGGACTGGGAGTTTCTCTCATTGATATTATATAAAAGCGGATTTCAGCTTAGATGTGTTTCATTGACAATGGCTTGTTTATCATCAAAATCTATGGTTTTCATCATCAATGGTGAGCCTACACAATTTTTCAAAGTAAAAAGGGGCTTAAGATAAGGCTACACCTTATCTCTACTCTTCGTCCTCATCATGGACGTCTTCAGTAGAGGAATCACGTCTAAGTCTGTAGAATGAGATATTTTGGGTTGTGGGATAATTAGAGGTTGTAATCTCACTCACCTCATATTCATAGACAATGTCTTATGTGTTGGAGTAGCTAAAATTTCTATGTGGGAATCCTTCTACAAGATATTTGAAGATTTTGGAAAATCTTTTGGTCTATCTAACAATAAAGATAAAACATAGTTAACTTCATAAAATGTAAAAGCTCAGAGACTCTTGATATCACTACCCTTTTTGGGGTCAAAATTTGTTCCATGTTAGGAGGTTTTAAATATTTGGGGTGTAACCTAAAGCCAAACAAGTATACTATACAAGACTTGGAATGACTCATTACAAATTTTAATAGGAAATTGACTGGACAGGATCAAAGGTGGCTAATAATGGGAGGCAGAGTAATTATGATAAAGGTGATCCTCCTTAGCACACATGTCTATTGGATGCATCTTTTCCACATTCCCCAAGCTGTCATAAAAAAATAGATTCTATTATTGTTAAATTTCTATGGTCTAGCGATAAAGCAGGAAAGAAGATACATCTAATTGGATTGAAGGCTATTGTCAGACCCATTAAATATGGGCAGTGGGGCATCATTGACTCCTGAAATTTTAATTTGCCTCTATTGACAACAAATTTATGGAGACTATTTTTTAAGGAGGGACTGTGGCAAAGCAACATGATCAAAAAATATATCCAACAAATAGGTTTGGAGGAGTGAATTTCCATGGGGGTGCCATCGACAGTCAGATCATCGATAATATGGAGAAGCCTACGAATAATCATTTTGTGGCTCTATAGTAACCTAAGTTGGATTGCGAGAAACAAGATGAAAATAAAGGTAGGTTTTGATCCATGTGGATATTGGTGGCCACCCACCTATTCCACCTAGACCTCCAGACGGTTTCATCTGTTTCCTTATTTATTTCAGTATTTACTCTTTTTAGTAGTTTTTTCAGGTCCTAAACTTCCGAAGTAGTTTTGACCCCGTAAACAACATTTTTTTAGGTCTTCTGCACGCCCATAGTCGTAGGTTGTATTACTTGGAGAGACCTTTCCAACAAGGTATCATACACACCAAACATAGATAATATGACCAAGTTACAACCTCGAAAAGTTGGTTGCCCAACTAACCCCATTAGAGCCCACAAACTCTTGGCGTTTCTCCTAGGGTTAGGGTTTTGATTGTCTATGGTTTTCTATTGTTGTTAAATAATAAATAGGCCCTTGAGCCTCATTGTAACACAGTTTAAAGGCATGTAGCCACCACATCTCTTCTTAGAAATAAGCTACCATCGTTGGAGCTAGATTTCCATTCTGTTGGTAAGAATATTTCCATATTTTGATATTAATGAAATGAAGTGTTATTTCTGTTGCATCTCTATATTTATGCTTGTATCTATAATTTGCGTTGGCATTATGGTACATGTGTTGTCCTTGATGGAAACTCACATATATGATAACCAGATGTATCCACAGGTCAGTTAAAAAATGATAAAGTGATGTATGATGGCAAGTCACATTATAACAGGTCAATTCAGAGGTAAAAGAGTAATGGCACAAAAGAACAGGATGACAGGACAAAGGATTACAGATCAAAATCAAGAAATTAAGGAAAGAGAATGTTTTAAGTTATATACGTTGTTTAACCTAGTTTGAGTCACGTATACACACGGGTACATAGAATAAAAGGTACATATATGGATGCACGCAGAGTCAAAGAAGGAAAAGCACGTATGGGATGGAAAAATAAGGTTAAAGAATACCAAGGGTCCATACGATGGTATTAGCCCACAATATTGAGCGGAATAACGACTACTTGATCCCATCTAAGAATACCATAGGTTCTAAGTGTTATTTTGGTTCATGGTATTGACAAAGGCTCTAAGTATATAAGGAGGGGAAGATCAAAGGGCTAAATGGTAAGAAAAAAGGGTTTTCGATGAATACTTCTATCTGAAGTATATTTTGTGTTGTAAGGGCTATGGTTATGATATAGATCTGAAACATCTTATGCACCCTTGGATATGTTGGATCAGGATCATGAGACCTGAAATGACTTATCATTGTATGTTCAGATAATGGATACACTAGATCTAAGTGCTAACACAAGTTTAATCCTTTAAATGTTATGATTTGGGTATATCTGAAGTCTTGAAAAGCTATGAAGTTATAAGTCATTATTTGCATATCTATATGCAGGTTCACCTCGGTGAAGGTGCGTATACACGCAGATTCAGCACTTCCAAGTAGCGTATGCAGAGGAAGGGCTTGTTGTTCAGAAATGACTGATCTATTTGATCAGTGCTGTTGTTTTACTGTTGTTTGTCAATGATGTCTTCATTAGATCTAAAGTTAAACTAATTGTATAAGGAGATTGAGTCTGGCTGACTGATTGATTGAGTAAGAAGGGTGATCTTTTGCTGCTATCTGTTTAGAACTTTGTAATATGACAATAGATCTTCATAATGTCTTTGGTTAGTACAATTTTTGGTTCAGAAGTTTTATGATTCAGTATCTTTAGAGGTATACGCAGGTTGAGTTACAGAAAGTAGTGTATACATGCAAGTTGTCCTCATTGAAGTAGCATATACATTCTGACATATGATTTTTGAGGTTGCAGTTGGTTCTAGTTGTTGATGTAGTGTTCTAGGTTCAGCTCTGTGTTCTGGTGACAGTGATCTAACTGTTCAAATTGATTGATTGTGTTTTGCTTCAGAGTTGATGGGTTTCAGTGATTGGTTGATGTAGTTGTGTTTGATGGTTGTATTGTAGTGGTGATTGATTTTGAGCTTCAATGTTACTGATGGGTCCAGTCTGAAAATTTGATGAAACGTGGCCTACATATTGTGTTGATGTGTACCAGGAGTATCCAATCTAAAAATTTATGAAACATGGTCCCTGGAGAATGAGTGAAGGTGGTAGCCTTTTGTAGGTCGACGCATATGTACTGATAATCATATTAGCTAGTACAAGATCTAGGGGGTTGGAGCTCCCTTCTAGTAGAAGTTGGAAAACGAGTGAAGGTTGTAGCCTTCAGCAGGTGGATGTCTGCATACTGGAAAGAGTTTGCACCAGTACAAAACTTGTAAACACTTTTAATAATAAGAAGATTGAAGACTGAGATGACAACAGTGGTGGTTTTTTCCCACATTAGGTTTCCACCTAAAAAAATCCTGTTGTTCAAGTGTGTTGCTTATGTGTGTTGATTTATTCTGTTCTTACTGCATCCATTTACTGCTTAGTAAATGCATCACACTCTGATTTAAGTTCAAAAAAAATGAATTAGTTGTTTTACAAGTTTATTATCTATACACTTGTTTCATTCATTATAGTCGTGGACATACACTATTTGGTTTCTGTAAAATCGCCTATACAGTTTGAAAAAGAAAATTATTATTGTGAATGTTTAAAATACTGATTCACACCCCCCCTCCCTCTTAGTATTTTTCCAAACAATTTGTTGCATTATTGTTTAAGTTTGGATCAATGGTATCAGAGTGGTCTTCTCGTTCTCTTTTTTCTTTGCATGTCCCCAACAAGGTCAGGGTATAAGGAGTTAGGGCTTGATCTAGTTGAACCTTTGCAAGACGAGCCTTGCAAACCCCGACGACCTCCCATGGAAGAAGAAAGAAAGACAAGGGGGTAGGAGATCCTATCAAAATATTTCTCGAGGAAGCCCTCGAGCGACAGAGGAATGCGATAATGGATAACTTTTCCTAGATCCTTCAACAAGTACCCACAAGTGACACATCTTCATCCATCAACCACTCTGGAGGCACCACTCCTTTTAAGGTACAAGTTAAATTTGAAATTCCCATATTTGAGTGCCATACAAATGCTCACTGTAGATAAATGGTTGAATCTATTGGAAGGATATTTTTCAGTTCATGACTTTTCCAATCTGGAAAGTATTACTTTTTCACTTCTCAAATCCACCCTGCACGTCAAGGACTAGTGAGAAATCTACTGTGAACAAAACGACGAGAGGGAATCCTCACTATTTTCAACCATACCCACTTGAAATTATCTCTGAGATGCCATGAGGGAAAAATATTACCCTGTTGGGAGCTATGAAGATAAATACATAAAGTGGACCACACTATGACAGGGAAGGGACCAAGATGTGCCAGAGTTCACAAATGTTTTCCATACCCTCCACACAAAATTGGGTATCAAGGATTCTAAGCAAAATTTGGTACTCAAGTATCGTGACTACCTACACAAGTACATCCAAGATGAGATGGAATTCCTGGACATCTCCTCACTTGGCATGACATATCGATACACTACCAAGATTGAGCAGAAGTTTAAATAGAAGAAACAAGACTTTGGATTCACAAATCCGAAATAAGGAAAAGGCATCCCCAAACCACAGAGCAAAGGCCAAAGCCAAGGTGGGGTGACCCAGGACAACCCACTGAAGCCACCAACAAAGAACAACACCATGAAGACAAAAAAGGACATGAGAAAATGGTGTGAGTTCCATAAGAGCTCCACTCACAACACAAGTGAGTGATGGTCCATGCAGTCACTAGTGGTCGAGCTGAAGGCTTCCTATTCCAATGCATGTTCTGACTCTGAGTCAAAACTCGACAAGGGGAATGACAAAGGGAAGTAGATCATTCACGTGGAGCTCAGTGCCACTGTGTCCACCACCAAGATTCAGAAGAATGAGCTTGAATATATAGAGGAGGGGGAACACCTTTTCCACTCATAGATGTGGGTGAAGGGTTCTCCGTTGTAGTTCATTGTCAAAAGTTGGAGCTAAAATAACCTCATTTCAGTAGAGGTCGTGAAACCACTAGGCCTGGCGATAACAACACATCCGCAATCGTACACCATCAGGTGGCTTCACCAAGGAAGAGATCTCTGCGTCAGCCAGTAGTGTCGCCTTCCCTACAACATTAAGCCCTTCATGGATGAGGTATTGTGTGATGTTTATCCTCTTAAAGTTTGTGATGTATTATTAGGAAAATCATACCTTCAGAAGCGACATGCTGTATATGAGTCTAGACCTCGCTTTGTGATTATTACTTTGGGTAATAAGTTGTATAGGATACTAGAGGTAGCCCCTCCTACCTCCATCCCTTTGATCACTGCAAAGCAATGCAGTAAGATTATTTACCAGACTAGGAAATTTGTTTTCCTTATGATTCGCCCTCAGGGAAAGAAGAAGGTTGCGGCCATGACTTCTAGACACAGCGCCTCCGCACAACAACAACAGAGGTACAAGGTCATGGAGGAGTACAGGGAAATTTTTGCCTCACCTACAAGGGTACCTCTACACTGTCAGGTCAAGCACTCCATTAATCTGACCCCGGGCGCGCCACTACCCAATGGACCAATCTATCGATGCTCTGTTCTGGAGAACGATGAGATCAAGAGGCAAATTCAAGAGTTGTTGCAGAAAGGGCACATCAAGCCAAGCTCATCACCCTGTGGGAGCCTAATTTTATTAGTACAGAAGAAGGACGGGACCTAGAGACTCTGTATTGGCTATCAGGTGCTGAACAAGATGACTGTCCAAAATAGGTACCCAATACCACAGGTTGATGACCTTTTGGACCAGTTCAAGGGGGCCAAATATTTTAGCAAGATTCTCTTGAAGTCCAGTTATCACCAGGTGTCTATTGAACCCTTTGATGTGTGGAATACCAACTTCAAATCCAAGGAGGGCCTTTTCAAATGGTTGGTCATGCCTTTCGAGTTGACAAACTCCTCCGCAACCTTCATGAGATTGATGGACGACATCTTGCAACCCTTCACCAATGAATTCATGGTGGTTTATTTAGATGACATCTTGATCTTTAGCTAGAGTTGGGAAGAGAACCTCCACCATATTCTACAGGTCCTTCAAACCCTGCAACAATATAAGTTGTGTGCCAATTTGGAGAAATTCACTTTTGGCATGACCCAGGTTCAATATATGGGGTACATCATTGATGAGAAGGGTGTGCATGTAGACCTAGTCAAGATACAAGTCATTCAGGATTGGCCAGCCCCAATCATTCTAACAGAGCTCCACAGCTTTCTGGGTCTTGCCAATTTCTACTGCAGGTTCGTGTTGGGGTTCTCTCATATAATTTGGCCTTTAAGTCAAGTCACTAAGGGCCGAGCGAAAGAATTTTTTTTTTGGTCCGAAACCCAACAGAAGGCATTTTTCGAGTTGAAGCATCACCTCTGCTCTGCACCAGTGCTCACATTACCATACTTGCAGCAACCATTTGAGATTGAGACAAACGCCTTTGACTATGCTATCACTATTGTTCTTACTCAATAGGGGCATCCAATGGCTTACCACAATGAGACACTTTCATACACAGTCCAAAGGTATCCTACATACGACAAAGAAATGTATTCCATTGTGTAGGCCTATTGTCAATGGAAGCATTACATTATGGGGAAGGAAACAATCATCCACACAAACCATCGATCCCTATAGTTCATACAAACACAAGGGAAGTTGCAGAACGATCACCATCAGAAATGGTCCACCTACCTGCAACAGTTCCATTTGAACATTAAGAACAAGAAGGGAAGCACCAATAATGTTATAGACTGCCTCAGTCGACGGCCAGTCATGGCGATGATCATTATGCTCGACTCCTATGAGCATGAGACTTCGGGGTGGTCGCATATTTACCAAAGCGATCCAGAATTCAATAGCACATACCAAACACTCGAAGGGAATCAAGTTCCAAATTTTCACCTTCAGGATGCATTGTTATGCCACATGGGACACATCTGTGTTCCTTCAAGCGAGCATGCCAAGATGATTTTGGAGGTGCACTACAGTCGGGTTGTTGGACATTTCGGAGTAGAGAAAATAATGGCAGTATTGTAGAAGTATTTTTATTGGTCGAAACTTCATCAAGATGTTGGGAAGTACATTAGATCCTACATCGCCTATGCCATTGCCAAACCAACCATTAAGAAGCAAGGCCTATATACTCCTCTACCTACTCCTAGTCGACCTTGGGAATCTATCTCCATGGATTACATGTCAGACCTTCCTTCTACTAAGCACGACAACGACTGTGTTTTTGTGGTCGTCGACAAATTCTCTAAGATGGCCATCATGGCGGCCTGCAAAAAGAGTATCACACTAGAGGGCACTGCTAAGCTCTTCTTTGAGTGAGTGTGGGTACACTTTTGGATCCCACAATCTATTGTCTAAAATCGGGACAACAGATTCCTAAGTGCATTTTGGTCAAGTCTCTGGTCGATGTTGGATACAAAACTTACTAAGTCCACAAATTTCCATCCCTAAAGTAATGGTCAAATAGAGTTTGTCAACATGATGATTATACACATTCTATGCATGTATAACTCGAAGCATCCATGCACATGGGATGAAAGTCTCCCCTATGTACAACACAGCTACAACAGATCTCTCCAGAGCTCAACAGGCCACAAATCCTTTCAGGTAGGGCTTGGATTTCATCCATTATGTCCCATTGATGTGGCCATACCATTTGTGGCCAAATAGAGTTTGTCAACAGGATGATTATACACATTCTATGCATGTATAACTCGAAGCATCCATGCACATGGGATGAAAGTCTCCCCTATGTACAACACAACTACAACAGATCTCTCCAGAGCTCAACAGGCCACAAATCCTTTCAGGTAGGGCTTGGATTTCATCCATTATGTCCCATTGATGTGGCCATACCATTTGCAGCCACTGAGGTAGATTCGGCTCACGTCCAATCCGAAGCCGACAGGGCTAACAGCTTCATTAAGCACATTCAACACATCTGCCAGCAAGTCCATGACATATTGGATAGAGCCAATGGTAAGTACAAGTAGTGCCATGATCAACATCGAGTTCCACACAAGTTCCAGGTGTGTGACAAAGTTTGGCTACATTTGTAGAAGGAGCACCTTGGTGGACCCCACCACAAGCTCCGCCTGCTCTGATATGGGCCATGCACAATCACCAAGGTTTTTGGTGGTAATGCCTTTGAGCTCAGAATCCCACCATTCCTTGGTCTGCACCCAATGTTTAATGTAGACCGCCTTCGGCCATAATTTCCACCATTGTTGGACACATCCGACATTGCAGAACAACCCACACCAAAAGAACTCAACTCGGATTGCATGGAACATGCCACAACTATGGCTCATGGACATGCAGATCAAGAACACTCTCCAACAGAGGATCCATCTATATCGAGTTGTCAAAGCAGGTCAACTCCTTCACCAGGGCAAGTGATTCACTAGGGACCAAGTTCAACAGAAATTTCCTCACCTCATGGAGGCTTTGCACGCAATGGGGACCAATTCTTCCTAAGGGGGGAGGAATGATCCAAGTGGATATTGGTGGACACCCACCTATTCCACCTAGGACTCTAGTTAGTTTCATCTATTTCCTTGTTAATTTTAACATTTACTATTTCTAGTAGTTTTTTTGGGTCCTGAACTTCCATAGTACTTTTGACCCTCTAAACAACATTTTTTTAGGTTCGTTGCAGGCTTGTAATTGTAGGCTTGCTGCAAATCCTATAGTAATCAGAGATACCTTTCCAACAAGGTATCGTACACACCAAACAGAGATAATATGACCTAGTTACGACCCTGGCAAGTTGGCTGCCTAACTAACCCAAACAGGGTTGACAAACTCTTGGCATTGCATCTCCTGGGGTTAGGGTTTTGGTTGTTTAGGTTTTTCTCTTGTTGTTGAATAATAAATAGGCCCTTGAACACAGTTTAGAGGCATGTAGCTACCACATCTCTTCTCAGAGATAAGCTACCATCACCCAAGCTAGTTTATTTCTATTTTGTTTGTAAGCATATTTCGGTATTATGATATTAATGAAATGAATTGCTATTTATGTTGCATCTTTGTATTTATGCTTATATCTGTAATTTGTTGTGTTCATGTTTAAGTTCAGATCAGGTTTGGACGTTATTAAAGGTTTTAGTGGTAGCCATCTCCTATGAATTCCAATCATTGACTTACTCAACACACAGGGGATTGACACTTTGGCTAGCTTGTAAGAGAGATCATGTCCTACCTTTGTAGCACATGCATGGCCTCATGCTTGGTAAACTAAATTACTGGCAGATACGAGGGTTGATTGGGAAGGGTATCGTAGTCAGCTACGCATGGCTGACATAAGGATTTGTTAGCGTATGGATAAGATTGTGTGGGATGGTCACATTGGGAATGATAGGATACCTGTCAAGGAGGTATATGAACACATTAATTCGATCTCCCAAACACTTCCCTTCTCAGAATACACATCTAAGTAAGGAAGTGGGTAGCTCCATTAAAAATTAAATGTTTCTCATGGCTGGTCATTCACAATCGCATCTTGACATGGGAAAACTTGCACAAGAGAGGGTTTGTGGGACCTAGCAGATTCTTGTTGTGTAGGAGGGACTCAGAGGACACCATGCACCTATTTTTGTGATGTCCTTTTGCTGCCATGAGACCACACACATTTCTGTTACCCTTTAGGGATATATAAATTCCCATAGTTAGAAACTCATTGTGACAATCCATCCCACAAGGATGGGCTTGGATCCTGCTTGCCTTCGTAGGCCCACCTGTGACTTTCACTTGAAACGAGTGGTAACCACAGAGTTGAGGCAAAGCGGCCAAGCTCCCTAACCAGGGACACCCCAAAAGCGATGGGTTCCAGGTTGCCCCCTCAGGCCCACATGTAATGAGTGGTACCTCCATAATGAGGCAAGGTAGCCCAGCTCCCTAACCAAGGACACCCCAAAGGGATGGGCTGGGTTAAAGGTTTCCCCCTCAGGTCCACTAGTTATTATACCTAAACGAGTGGTACCCTATAGCAATGAGGCAAGGAGGCCCTACTTCCTAATCTCAACATCAACTCCGTTAACCCCCCCCCCCCCCTCAGGACTATGACTCTCAAAGTAGCCCCCAGGTACACATGAGGCAAGGCGATCCCCTTAAGGTGCCCCTAAATGAAACCAACCAATCATGGTTCCAACAAGTCATGGTGTTCCTGGGTTTAACGTCATCTCAAGAATGAAATTGGTTATACTCTTATGCGGCTCACTCAATGCAGCTGCAATATTGAGCGTGAAGCAATAATGAGCTCTTTAAATATAGAAAAGAATGATGGACATTAATTATCATATCCTTCCTTGGATCGATTTCAGTGGTTGAGGGACTATGTAGACTCTATCGGGGGTGTGGGAAGGAAGACCTCCCATCGAGGCTCTAGTTCCCTCGAGGTGCCCTTTAACCCCATGGCCAGGAGTGGGGCCTATGTAAATTATCTATCCGGGAGTGAAGCCTCTACCTCCTGCTTTGTCCATCATTTACGTAATAGAATGAAACAAATTCTGGCCAGAAATCCTTAATGAAACTAAGTAGCCTTGTCGGATGCTCGCTCGGACCGATCCGCAAGAAAAGCTCAGGTAGGCTAGCCATGAAGTTTTCCTGGGCTCCTCGTTAGTTAATAAATTCTATTACCTACCTTCTGGTTATCCTTCCCGTGGTCACTTTATACCTTCCTAATTGTATTAATGAAGAGGGATGGATTCCCGGAACTAATGTCCTTTGTTGGCTTGGCGAACTATATATCTAGATCCCTTACCGGGGGTGAAGGCATAGCTTATGGAATGAAAAACTACCTGATCTATAGGAGATGGTATCATGGTTTCATCTCTACAGTCTCCTGTTTGGATACGAAGATACTTCACATTAGCGAAAATTGAAACGATCCATTGAGTCAATTATATATCTATCAAGTTCTTATGCGAAATACCTGATAGAGTTTCTTTCACTCGTTATCACTTCAGTTATAAGCCTTAGAGATGCCTGGATATCTTCATATGCAATAAACTAGGTTATCCCAGTGGTTTACCATTGCAAGGAGATAATCCCACAACACCCATCGAAGTCTCGATGTAAGTAATTTCAGAAATGGAAAATGAAACAAAACGAAGTTTTCTTTATTCAATTTTTGATCTTTAGGTTATCCCTTCCTCAATCCGGTCTTTCCGTTTCTGACCTGTTCATGTAGTGCCTGCACTTTTTCTTTGATGGAAATGAAGATGTCTAAGGAAAGAGCAGCCTTTTCACTACGAGAAGGAAGGACAATTAGTGCCAATACATTTTGTTTTCTATGTTTTATATACATAATTAACCCCGATGCGGTAAACCGTTTCACCCCTTGCTATTCATTATCAATTGCTTGAGGGCATGGAAGGTGGTCTTACTTCTTGCTGGATCGGATGAGACGAGGGGGTGAGGTACGAACCCGCTCGCCTCCCTGAAGGGAGGGCGAGGGTCAACTTACATAAGGGACCGGGTGGGGGAAAGCCAATTTTGACAGGTAGGGGCGCTTCCAATTACACTTTTTGGAGGGAGTGGAAAACATACCCTTAGTTAGTTATTGGGGTAGGGATATGGCCAGGCAGGCAGGCAGCTCGGATTATCGCATTAAGCTGGACGGTTAGGGCACTTCTTGCTTGATCGGACGGACGAGGATCAACTTCAATTGAGTGGGGTAACGGGGGAAAGCCATTTGGACGAGGTCCGATCGTTTCGAATAAACCATTGGGAGTGGGGACTATACCCCTATTTCTTTTTAGATATTTTCTCTCTCCATATTTCTCAAAGCGTATCTGGGGGTTGGTTCATCCCGGCCCGAAAAGAGGCACGATAGTGCTGCTACGACAAAGCCTCATTCCTTCCTGGCTGAAGCACTAGGTGAAAAGATGAAGTAGGAGAAGATCTCTAGGTGAGTAAGGTGGGTACTACGTGAGGTGATGGTGCGCTGTATGTGATACTGGATGTAGGCTGGGTGAATCTCGTCTCGAGAAGAGGATAGTGTAGTAGCAACTAAGCTATTCATGAAGCAAGTGGTCTAGGGAAAAGGTCTAGTGATTCAGGTGGGTAGGTAGTTAAGAAACACATAAGTTAAGGAGCTACGCGGGTAAGAAGGTTGGTTTTATGCCATCCATACTGTACTGATATTCCTGGTGGAATGAATGGGAAAGGCATCGTGTATCACTCCATCGTCCTAGGGTGAAGGCAAGTAATAGAAGGGTAAGACGATCATCCATCCCATCCATCTGTTGCTTCTAAGGTAAGGGATCATAGCATTCCCAACCGACTTACTACGTGCATTAATGGTATTGGGCTAAAGGTCTAGTTGCTGTATTCTACTGATATTCCTTCCTGGCTTCATTCACTGCCACTGGGTTGGGCAGCACTCCATCAACTAGGGGGAGTAATCAATAAGGGTAAGGTTGGTGGATCCAGTCTGGTAAGTCTCTAGCAGTCCCCACTTGATTAAGCAATTCATTCAGCAACAAGTGTATAGGGCAAGTGCAGGTATAGGTGGTATTCAGGTGGGTAAGGTGGGTATCCGGATAGCAGGCACATGAATTATAGGGCTTCTAAAAGTCAATACGACTGGTCTAACTAAGCTCAGTGCGTACCCAAGCGCGTAAGATATTATAAGTAAGGCAGTATGGAATCCAAGGGTAGTTCCCCACGCACGAGAATTCTACGACAGGTAATCAAAATGCTTTTTTCAAAGGTCGGAGGATTCTCCCTCTACAGAATAATCAAATACCTCAACCTCTATCGCTACAGAACCATGGGAAGGAATGACAATGCGCGTTACATACGTTAATTCACTTTTGGAGGATCCGCATAGCCGCCCATAAAAAGCACCAGTCATAGCCGATAGCCGATCATAGCCAGCCGGGTCATCGCCAGAAGGTCATTGTCCGGTCATACAAGGAAGTCATAGTCAGACAGTCATTGCCGATAGCCAATCATTGTGCCAACCGGTCATTCCAGAGGGTCCATTGTAAGGTCATAAACAGGCAGAGCTAGAAGATCATTGCTAGAAGCTCTACTCAGAACAAACTCTTTGCTACAAGCTCTAGTCAGTGCCAGTCGATCATAGCTTATAGGAGATCAGTCATTGCTGGGCTGGGTGGGATCAGGGGCTGGGCTGCATCGTTGGGCTGCTCGGTTGGGTGGGCTTGGATAAGAAAGAGGCTTGGCTACCCAGCTGCTTGGCTTGGATAAGTAAGAGGCTCGGATACTTACTGTGGTGCAATATTCAACTGCTGGGCTATTCAACTGGGCTAATCGAATGGGAATGGGATGGCTGCTTCGCTATTCGAATGGATCGACTGGGTGGGAGAAGAGGCTGGGATACCGGGCGAAAGGGCTGGGAGAAAGAAGGGGCTAGAGGGGCCTAGGAAAAGAGCTAATATGACTAGCAGTAAAGAGATTCATTGACATTTAGGGATGCGAAGCAGGCTCGACCAATGCCCCCCCACCAAATAAGTCAATTAAGGGCCTTTACTTCCTACCAATAGACAGACAGGTGGATGCTATGCTTATAGGCATCATATTTATTACCACCTGGGATCGGATGAGATGCTTCCTGCCAACGGATTCAATGTAGAGAGACAGAGACAGGGTATGGATTTTGACCTGCCATTTGAGGGAATGCTTCCTCCCACCGACGGGAGAAAATACACCCTGATAGCCATGGGATCCAACTTTCCTACCACACACACATGCAAGCCAATCTGCCAAGTGGATTGATCGCAGCCACTACACTCACATCCATCGCCATTGACTGCATGATGCGAGGGACAACAGATCCTCACAGACAGGTGAAACGACTTCCACTACCTTCGGAGTGGAGGGAATGCTTTGCTCTGTACATTAGTGGAAGGAACATCCTATGCTACAAACATTCAATAAAGAATGTTCGCATTGATCCATCGGCATTGTATACGATGGATTGATTCAATGGTTCACATGAGTGAAAGGGTAAAGAGCATTAATTATTGTAAGTTCGGCTCAGTTTATGGAATATAAAAGCTCGCCGAAGGTAGAGTGGTGGCTTCTGTAAGGCCTTGTTCATAGTCAAGTAGCGTAGCCTGCCATGAGTCGCAGCCTTGTTCCCCTATTCATGACTCTATCTTCCGCAGGTGCACTCACTACTACTTCTGCCTCGCAGGTGGGGTGATCCTTGTATCGAAGACTAACCGCTTGGCATTTCATTTCATTCGATGGGGACGTAGCGAAGTGCTTACTGTAATATTATATGCAAGGAAATAAATACCATAGCCCGTTACTCATGCTCCTACCTATAGCTTGGCACTCCAGGCTATCAGTACATATTATCTACGGGCATCCCTGACTGATCATGGTTCGTATCAGTGAGTATCAGTCTAAGGATCACATGTTCCTCTTGGCTATCCCTGGTGTTTGTATCTGCTGTTGTGACGCCTGGTAATGATGGGATGTGCGTACGATAGGATGTGTGTAACGCTAGGCTGTAGCGGGGAGTAGTGTGTTATGGGGAGTATCAGTGGGAGCTTCCCAAAGACTTATTATCTAATGCACTGCTTGGTTGTGAAGGTTGATTGGGTGCACTATCCCATGGGTCAGGTTGATTGCTGGTATGCGAGTATCAGTGGGAAAGACCACTAAAATTAATAAAGAACTTGCCCAACGGGTTGAAGCCTTGATGGGGCCCCTCCTTGAGCCTTGAGCTTTGAGCCTTGATGGGGCCCCAATACTTTAAGATGCATTTTGAGCAAAAATGGCGGAAAGAAAAAGACCAAACATGGTGACACGCAATAAGGGACGAGCACACGAATTTATGATTCCTGGTAGCCTTGTCACGGATTTGAGGTTGAGGTTAGGGATACTGGACGAATGCCTTACAACCCAATATCCCGCCACAAGCCTCAAAGATTGAGGTTAGGGAGCTAGGGAAGCCTTGCCTCAAGTTGTTGGTACCACTCATGCTTGCTGGTGCACACGGTGGCCCTGAGGGGACTGACTTGACTCCCAGCCCATCCTTGATGGAAGGGTTGTCCAATGGATTTGAGGTTGAGGTTAGGGAGTCGGGGCAGCCTTGCCTCAGAAATAGTGGGACCACTCGTGTCAGGAGTCATCGGTGGACCTGAGGCACCTACCTGGATCCAAATCCATCCTTTGGGGCTGGGGTGTCCCAGGTTAGGGAGTCGGGCCACCGTGCCTCTCGTATGTGGTACCACACTCAACATGTGGACTAGAGGGGGCAACCCGGAACCCAACCCATCCTTTTGGGATTGGGTGTCCCTAGTTAGGGAGCTGGGCCGCATTGCCTCATTAGTGTGGTGCCACTCATTTCCGATGGTCTTGAGGGTGCGCCCAGGATCCCAACCCAATCGTGGGAATGGAGTGTCTCTCAAACAACTTAAGCTTCTCAAAATGGGTTATTACCCTAAAGGGTAACACCTTTGCTTATGTACAATCGTATGGATAAGATTGTGTGGGATGGTCACATTGGGAATGATAGGATACTAGTCAAGGAGGTATATGAACACATTAATTCAATCTCCCAAACACTTCCCTTCTCAGAATGCACATCCAAGTAAAAATTAAATGTTTCTCATGGTTGGTCATTGACAATCGCATCTTGACATGGGAAAACTTGCACAAGAGAGGGTTTGTGGGACCTGTCAGATTCTTGTTGTGTAGGAGGGACTCAGAGGACACCATGCACCTATTTTTGTGATGTCCTTTTGCTGCCATGGTATAGGAGGTTTCTTCCCTCTTAGGATTTTCATACTTCAGAGACTCTCCATCTATTCATGATTGTATTGGTCAATTGAACCTCAGAGTGAAATCTCATAGGACAGTGCCCCTCTACATCCTATGGGGTATATGGAGATCTAGAAACATACTTATCTTCGAAGGAAAAGCTCCTATGATTAAGGAAGTCACCCTAGGCATAGTGGCTTATTTCAATGAAATAGGGCCCTGGGTTCCTAAGGCCCCCCATCGATCCATTTCCCATGTGGATGTGGCAGGAATTTATCCTATTTTCTCTTTTGACGGGGCCTCCTCTGAAGGGGAATGTGGTTGTGGAGTTTCTCTCCATATAGATCCATCTGATATTTTTCATTTCACATGGTATGGAGGTATGGGAGATAATTGCAAAGATGAATTGATAGCACTATGGGGAGCCCTTCAATGCACATCGTGGCTTGGGATAGACATCATTCTGATTATTGAAGATTCCCGCACCATGATCAATTGGATTTAGGGGAAGTGTACACTCAAGGTCCCATCACTATGAAATTGGATGCAACTAATATAGAATATTGTGCCCTCTTTCTCAGAGGTTACTTTCTAGCATGTCTATAGGGAGAAAAATAGGGAGGCAGATGAGTTATCCAAACAAGGACTCTCCCTCTGTCCTGGCTTTATGTTTTTAGAAAAAAATTATGATGCTAGGAGGAGTGGTAAGGGATTGTTTGAGCTCTAATCTTATCTCCTAAATCTGGTTTTCTGGTCTTTACAAATAGTCTTTCGATTGAGTATTTTT
Organism: Pinus tabuliformis; assembly: GCA_031772625.1. Taxonomy (NCBI): domain Eukaryota; kingdom Viridiplantae; phylum Streptophyta; class Pinopsida; order Pinales; family Pinaceae; genus Pinus; species Pinus tabuliformis. The sequence goes on from CM062809.1 coordinate 548,205,188, forward strand.
TTCCTTTGCAGATTTCCTCTGCTTTATGCTTTTTTCGTCTTCTCATGTGGAGGGGTTTTGATCTTAGACTCATTTCTCTTTGTCATCCATTTTTTCCTGAAGTAGTGATGATAGTTGAATAGATTTCAACCAGTTATGGTGAATGTTACGAAAACAAGACATTGTAAAACTTTCTCTTGATTGAATGAAAGTTCAATTTTTTCTTCTCAAAAAAATGTACTAACTATTTGATAATCAAATTAAAATTCTGGAAGCCATACTCTAAAATCCATTGCCATAATGCATAATTACAATTAACAAAATACCTAAATTTACCAATCAGTAAAAATATGAACATAAACACTAACTTGAATTCAATATTTTTACTTTAATTTAGCTATGTTTAAACTAAGCAGTAGGTACTAGCTATTATGTAGAATTTGTTAACAAGACTCGACCAATTAAGCTAACCCAATGTATATATGTTTATCTTATAAATTAAAATAATAATAATAATTTATTTAAATTAAAGTTATAATTTAGTTCATTTTTATGATTTTTTTAATTTTAACAGATCATGAAGTATGTGTTTTGGTGCTTCTTATGGATTGATGTATATTGGCATTACCGATCATTTAATTTATATAACTGCATTAGTATTAATTACTCTAATTATCTAGTTAGTAGATACATTCATAACTTTTCATTAATAAAATACATTAATACTAAAACTTTTTATTTTCTTAAATATTATATAAATATTTCTAAAAATATTTCCAAAAAAATAAAACATATTTTAATATAATGATAAACCATTCAAATAGAAAAACCTTTAAAATTATATAAAATATTTATAAATATATATTTTTAATAAAATAATATATTAATATATTATTTTAAAAGTTTCCTAATATTTATGAATAACATTATAATAAATAAAAAATGAATTTAAAAATATTTCTTTATTACTAAATTAATATAGAACACTTATTTTGCATATTTTATAAAGTGACCTCCTGCATTGGCCTGAAGCAACCATTTGAATAGTCAACTACAAAAGACAAGCACCGTCCGTTATGCATACATCTTCGAGAGAGGATATCTATCCACCATGGACGAGGTTTTAGCCTCTGCACACAGTTTCAAAGCATTTAACATTTATATATTTGTTGATAAATTTTATATATATCATTTTTTTTTTATAATTTTAAGGATAAATGATAATTAATAATACTTAATCTGTAGTTGTTTTATACCCTGCGAAATTCATTATAATTTAACTCTGGAGACCATTATCACTTATTATTATTTGGTGAAAACCAAAGTACTTATAATTACTCATTAAAGAAGTAGCTTCTACTCTTATTAATAAAAACGAAGTCTTAACAAAACTAAATCAATTTTAAAGTAGACTCTAAATCTAAAATAAAAATAATTATTTGGTAGTTATTTATCATATTTTGATATAGTGAAAATAATATGAAATATTTTCAGTTAATTTATTCACTAAAGCATTCCATTTTTCCCTTTAGTTCCCCTGGAACAAAATTAACTTTTTATGATTCCCACCTTGCAGTATATTTATGTTTATGATATATTTTTAATGTCATCATCTTTATTATATTAATTATATTAGAGATAATTTATTTGTTTTGAACTATTCCGTATGGTTTATCGTTACAATGAATTACACTGGATGGTTATTGTAAATCACTAGATGGTTTAAATTTATTAGTAAATTATCTCTAATGCTATTTGATAAACCACTGGATAGTTCGAACTTGTCAGTGAATTATTTATAATATAATTATTCTGAAAAAATTCCTAATACACGATATAGATCACAAAACCCTAAATTCAATTATTCTCATATTTATGTTTATAATTATTCAACCAAAACAATATCATGATACACAACCAACACCGTTGTCTTGCTCGATACTAATTAAAAAATGTATGAGATATAAAATAATTAATTTGTATCCAGTAAAAAGTTAAAATCTCATGTAGAAATTGAGAATGGAAACAATTTGTGGAATATAAACTATTACTATTATAAAACACGTCTAAATTTGACGAATCTCACACAATTCTAACAATTATATCTCACTTTCCCTTCAAAGTAAAACTAACCCTAACCTACAACTCAACGTAACTTAAAACACCATTGAAAAAATAATCATTTATGTTGACTTATTGTTGTTGCTTTTGCTCTGCTTCTATTATTCCTTTTACATGGAATCAACGTGTAAGTTGACGTCCTTTTCAATCGATGTATATTATCAAATCATATCGTAATGGTTTTGTGTGCAAAACCACGGCCGCAACCAGAGAGCGCCCACAGCCAGAAAGCGCCCACAAGTAAATGAAAAACCAGAGGGGCATATTATAATGGACGAGAATGAATTCAATTCTATTTTATTCCAGTAGTTTGATTTCATTTGTTATCTCCTTATGTTTTTCTTGCTAATAATAATTTATAAATAATAATCTATCAGCCATTCACTTAATAAATTCACAATTCAAGTGTATTGAGTTTCAGATTGCAACTTTGCCATTAGCAATTGTTATAACTGCTCATCTACACTCTGCCCATCTCATCCAACTCCAGAGAAAGTGAGGAAAAAATGATGAGTTGGCCTTCAAAGAAGGCTTGTGGTGTTGCAGCTGCAGGTGCCATCCAGGGTTTCAGATTGTTTAGAGATGAAGAGAGCTCCATCACCTTGGATTTTAGCGTTGCTGCTGTAGCCCTGCAATCTGCCCTTCAAGATAAAGAATTTGACAATATTGGCAGCAGCAAAAAGAAGGCACAATTGAAGGAGTCGTCAATGAGAACTGTGATGTATCTGAGTTGTTGGGCTCCAAACTGAAACTGAATTTGAGATTCAATATTTCAAACTTGTGTATATTTTGTAATGAATGAATGAAGGAAGGAAGGTAAGTTTATAGGCTCTTTAATTCTAGTTCTCCATTATTCTTCTCTGTAAATTACAACTGGGACTGCGGACATTTTTAAGATAGTGTACGCACAATCATAACCATCTTCAAATTCTTCATTTTTTGGTGGATGCCATTCCATGGCTCGGTTTGAAATAAGACTGAGAGTTTTAGGATGGAATGTGAAATATGATATTATGTTGCCCTTGTCATTGCAATAATCACAGCTATGCTGTTCCTGATGTACCAGAAATCCTATTAGCGGTCCTGTTTGAAGGTTCCTTTATTTCTGTTAAATTGTACTTGTATCGATAACTGTAGTTTAAAATCTGTATGGAAATACTATAGCCGGAGATTTAACAAAATGTTTGTTTGCATTAAAAGCGATGAATAAGAGTTGGTAAAGGGTGTTTAAATTTGTTGTCATATAGAAATATCATGGAACACAATTTAGCAGGATGGTTTTAGCTAAGTAGATTTGCTTTTTAACAGGTGCTAGGTAGTAGTTAGTATCTGCAATTTTGTTTAAATAAATTAATTAGATTTTGAACTTGAAATAGAATGTGAGCTGTTTAATTAAAGTTTTCATAAAAAAAATAGAAATGAAAGTGAAAATGTTGTACTAAAATGATGTTCTTTGGTGGGCACCATAGCTCATTGGTTGTAATGAAGCTTTTTTACTTTATTTGTTTGGATAAACTTAGTTTCACCTGAAGGAGATGTCAATTCCAAAAAACTTGTTTTGCACAACCATTTGTCTACTACAAATTTAATGGGCATTGTACTTGATTGATATAGAATTGAATGCATTTGTGTTTGTAGTAGTGAAGACACGGAATATGGAACAAAACTTTCATTGTTATCTCTCAAATAATGTATGTTTTAAAAACACTACTTTCTCTTGTAGAACAAAATGGAGTTGGGATGATCCATAATTTGTGATTTAGTATTAAATTAATTTTTAAATTAAATTATAAAGACAAGTTAATTAATATTTATGAATAATTTTCAATACAGTTGTTTTACTATTAATTTAACAACTAAATTATAACTAAAACAATTACATAAATTAAATCACTAGTAACTATAGATAAATATATGCTACTTTTGAACCCCACTCATAGCGACCGCCTGCTAGGTTTGCGACCACAGAGAAGCCACAGCCACCGCCATGAGTGCGCCTGGGGGTGGGGAGCCTTCTCCCACCCCGCCAATCTCCTCAGAGGAAGCTTTCTGAAGACTGTTAACACAGAAAGGGAAGAAAAAATTGATCCCAGAAGTCCCGAAATTTATCAAAAAGTTGAAAGAAATTCCTGAGATTGCCCTGCGAGAAGACCAACCGATAAAAATCGCCCTAGCCCTGGCTAACAGAGGGTTGGTAGGACAATTTATGGGACGCTGGCCCTCTACAAAAACAACAGATGACTGGATCCAACGCAACTGGAGACTTCAGCTGAAAAACAATGTAATTTGTTATGTTGTCGGAAGAGGGTATTTCATTTTCGAGTTCACCTCCAAAGAAGATCGAGATTTGGTATTCAGAAACGGTCCGTATTTCATGGGAAATCAGGTTCTGTATCTTAATAAGTCGACTCCCAACTTTGATCCCTCAGTCGATGCCCCTAAAGAGGTCCCAGTCTGGGTCTGGCTTCCCAATCTTCCGATCCATTGCTGGAGCTATCATACCCTGCAGAAGATTGGAAATGGTCTAGGTCATTTCATTGACAAAGCAGATAACAAGGGCCAATATACTTGTGCAAGAATTTGTGTGGAAGTCGATCTGGAAGCTGGATTGCCCGAAGTAGTAAAACTTACAGTCGGAGAATGGCATCACTATCAAAAATTGGATTATGAGCAATTGCCTTTCAAATGCAAACCCTGTCACAAACATGGACACTTCCAGCGAAATTGCCCAAAAGCTCCAACCGGGGACAAAGTGGACGAAGAAGGATGGAAAGAGATCAAAAAGGGCAAGGCAATCCCAAAACCAACTCAGAAGAAAAATTCAGGGCCATTGGTGAAGCCCCAGCCTAAACCAAAAGCCAAAGAAGTTCCAAAAGAAGGCTCTTCCTCTAAGGAAAAGACGGATGCCATTGGGATCCAAGAGGAACCAGAAGACCTGTCGAAGAAAGTGAAAGAAGACGAGGCAAAGTCAAATGTTCCTCCATCAGAGGATGATCAAGGGGGAAAAGAAGAAAACGAGGAGCACATCAGTCTGGGCACCGATTCTGAGGGAGATTCAGAAGATGGAGTCTCCAAATCAAACAGCTCGCAAGTCACTCCTATCAAGTCGACCAGGGGTTGAAAGTCCAAGAAGAAACAGAGAGAGGAAAAAACTTACCTGGATGTACTCCAAGGCTCTCAAAAAACTCTCAAAGGAATGATGAATACCAAATCCAGGCGCAACCTCCCAAGCCAGTAAATAATGAAATACGTCTCCTGGAATTGCAGAGGGTTAGGCAGCAGGTTGAAAGAAGAATCTCTGAAAGACATTGTGAGGATGTAATAGCCTGAAATCCTTCTCATCCAGGAGACAAAGCTGGAGGACCTTCTACTCCTCCAAACAAGCAAAGCATTCTGGCATAACGGCCAAGGGAGAGCAGTCAGTGCCAGAGGCGCCTCTGGAGGGATTTCCTCCTTTTGGGATAGCTCCAAATATGATCTGATTTACGAAGAATGTTGCCCCCATTAGCTATTCACTAAGCTCCTCCACAAAGAATCTGGCCATCAAGTAAGTATGTTCAATCTATATGCTTCGGTCTTACCATCTGAGAAAAAAATTTGTTGGGACTCGCTCCAGTCCTATCTTTTCTTGCACAATCCAAAAAATATTATTATTGCAGGTGATCTGAATGTTACGCTAGCTGCAGAAGAGAAAAAAGGGGGCTCACTAGTGAGGGACCCAACTAGATAATGGGTTGAAGACCTCATTTTAGGTTGGGATTTGGAGGATATCAAGCCCTCTTCTGGGAAATTCACCTGGTCCAACAAAAGGATAGGCCCCGCCCACATTGTTGCTCGCTTGGACAGATTTCTAGTCCAATCCTCCTTCTTGACATGTGGTCTAATGGCCACCTCTAAAATCCTACCGAAATACACCTCTGACCATAAACCCATTCTAGTTGAGCTCTCCTTGGATGGAAATCTGGGCCCCATTCCCTTTAGATTCAGTTCTCTATGGATTCAGCAAGAAGGCTTCAAGGAGGTGGTCTCCAAGGCTTGGAACCAGCAAGTTCAAGGATCCCCTTTCTTTGTGTGGGAAGAAAAATTGAGGGGACTTAAAAGAGAGCTCAATGAGTGGGCTAAAAGGTTGAAAATGCCCACCGCCAAAAGAAAGGAGATGCATGACAGTTTAGCAGGCCATCAATTAACAATGGAGAATTTCGATGTAACTCAATCCCTTCTTCAAAAATAAGTAGAGCTGCGAAAATATCTCCATAAAGCAAGCAAGGATGAAGAAGAGTTCTGGAGACAGAAGTCCAGAAATCTTTGTTTACAGGCCGGAGACAAAAATACAAGCTACTTCCATAAGCAAGCTGAAGCATGCAAGCACTTCAAAACAGTAAATGAAATTCATTATCAAAACACTGTGATTAAAGACTTTGAAGGCATAAAGCGAGTAGCCCACTCCTTCTTCAAAGATCTTTACTCGGCCCCAGAAGACCCTCCTATCGATTCTCTAGCCTATCCGATTGATCTAATTCCTCAATGTGTTCAAAACTCTGACAATTATATGCTGACTGTTCCGATTAGTATGAATGAGATTAAAAAAGCATTGGCTTGCATGGAACCGGATAAAGCTCCGGGCCCTGATGGGTTCACAAAAGGTTCTACCTGACTTGCTGGCCTATAATTAAAAAAGATCTTCTGAGAATGGTCCGGAAATCTCAGACATGTACCAAGATTGGAGGCAGTACCATTGGCCTTCCTTGCCTTGATTCTAAAAGATAAAGGCGCCACTGACTTCAGCAAATACCGTCCCATCTCTCTGTGTAATACAAGTTATAAACTGGTTACAAAAATAATAGCCAACCATCTTAAGAAAATTCTGTCGATCATCATCCCTGAAAACCAAGGAGGATTCATCAAAGGGAGAAAGATTCTTGACAATATTGTGCTGGTGCAAGAAGAAATTCACTCAAGTTGTCATCGAAAAGAGAAAGGCATGGTGATTAAGCTAGATTTGAAAAATGCCTTTGATAGGATGAGACATGATTTCCTGTTTTCTGTGATGGAGAAATTTGGCTTCTCAAAAGCTCTCATAACATGGGTGAAAGCCTGCATTACCTCTCCTTGGATAGCGCCTTTGGTTAATGGTCGCTCAACAGAATTCTTCTAGGCCTCGAGGGGGCTAAGACAAGGTTGCCCGTTGTCCCCGCTTCTTTATGCCATTCAAGCTTCGGTGCTCAGTTTCCAGCTAGACTACTGTCAACAGATCCAAACTCTGCCAGGCCTGAGGATGGCTCACAAGGTCAAAGACATAAATCATGCCCAGTTTGTTGATGATACATTATTGCTTGGAGGAGCTAGCATAAATTCTGCTAGGAAATTCAATAAGGAGCTGGACATTTATAGGGAGGTTTCGGGCAGCAAGATCAACTATCTAAAAAGCACAATCTATGGCTGGAATTACTCGATCAAGGAATTGACAGACATAGCAAGGCTGTTAGAAATGGAAGGAACCCTGACCTGGGAGTCATTTAAGTATCTTGGGATCCCAATCTTCAAATCAAATCCTAAGGTAGCTCACTGGATGCCCCTACTAGAAAAGCTAAAACTCATAATACAAGCTTGGGGAGCCTCTTGGTTGAATAATGTTGGGAAGGTAATCCTAATGAAATCTGTTCTCATAAGTCTACCGTTATATCAGAACTCCATTCTACTAGCCCCTAAAACCTTTATTAGTAAAGTGGATGGCCTCCTGAGAAGATTTCTGTGGGAGGGAGGGAAAAATAATGAAAGAAGGCTCCATTTAGTAAACTGGGACACTCTTAAGAAGCCATTCTTGGAAGGAGGTCTCCAAATGCGAGATCTGGCAGCCCAAAATCTTGCTCTGGGCTCCAAGCTCCTTTGGAACATTGTTTCTGGGAAACCTAGTTGGAGCAAGAGAGTTCTGTGGAAAAAATATTTTCATGGGCAGCGCTTGAGGTGTTTGGACCAGCCTCCAAGAATAACCAAAGGATCACCGGTATTCAAACTCTGTCTCACAGCTATGAAACATTTCAGTCACAAGCTATACTGGATCCCAGGTAATGGGAAAAAAATAAGAATTTGGGAAGATTCGATCCTTGGAGATCAGCCCTTGAATCAGATGGCAGAACTTGTAAATATCAGAGTTTGGCTTCAAGCCAGCAATCTGGAAACCCTTTGGGACATCTCCAATTGGACAGATGATGCAGGAAGACTTTGGGATGGTTGGAATCTGGGGGAGGTCCCTCATTGGCTGGATGGTGAAGCCACTTTATTGTTGGATTTGCTCCAAGGAAAATCTCCCTTAAAGGCCTCTTCTAAGGACAAAAGAGGGTGGGGCTCTCTCTCAGGCTCATACTCAGCAGCAGAAGGTTACAAAAGTATGTTGGTTGTCCCAAACGCTCCCCCAGAGCCAACTCAATGGAAATTTATTTGGTCCTTTCCTGCTCTCCCCAAAATTGACTTCTTTTGCTGGACTTTGGCGCATAAAAGTATCCTCACTAGAGATAACCTGAGAAGGCATGGAATGGAAGGTCCCTCCAGATGCCCTCTTTGTGCTTTGGATGAAGAAACGACTAATCACTTGTTATTATTGTGCCCCTTTGCTCAAGAATTTTGGAGGGGTGTCCTGATGCTAGGACCTGACAAAATAGAGCTTCCTGGAAATATTCCAGACCTGCTAAGAAACTGGGCCAAGTTATCCCCATTCTGTCTCTCCAAAAAAAGCCTTCTCAAGACTGGCTGGATGTGGATTCCCAAATTCACATGCTGGAAACTGTGGCTGGAGAGGAACAACAGAATTTTTAGGGAGGAGAGTTGTAATCCGGTCAGAATTATCTCTAAGATCAAAGCTCTGTTGGGTGAGGCCTTAGAAGCCAAACCCGCCATAAGAAATGGTATGATTCTGGACAGCGAGGAAGATCAATGGCTAAAAGAGCTAGTTCCAAACCATCAGAATAGACCCATTCCCCCTGCTAAAGCCCCTTCTCATTGGGAAATTCGTCTGGAAGAACAGGAATTCATCAAATGGAGATCAGCTTTGGATGATCACTACCTTTTCTTCGATGGGGCCTCTAAAGGTAACCCAGGAGTGGTGGGTGGTGGTGGAGTTATCTTGAGTCCAGGTGGCTCAACTGAGCTACAATTTGCTTGGGGTCTGGGGCATGAAACTAACAACAGAGCAGAGGCTCTTGCTCTGTGGCAGGGTCTAAATCTGGCTATCAAGAGGAATCTCCTCTCCATCTCAGTCTTTGGAGACTCTAGACTAATTATCCAGGCTATGAACTTTCAAAAGATCCCTTCTCAGGTTCATTTAGCCCCCACACTCAAAAAAATCAAACTAGTTTTGCCCAAGTTCCGCAAAATCTCCTTCTATCATATTCTGAGGAAGTTAAACTCACAGGCAGACTTGGCAGCCAATCTAGGCTCTATCTGTAGCAGGAGATCTCTATTAGTTAATGATGTTGAATTGGACTGCAACATTCCATAATTCTGGAGAAGACTGGGCCTTCGCTCCTTGGAGTAATCCACTGGTTCAGATATCTCTCCATCCCCCAGAGCTACGGGACCAGACCAATTCTAGCTGGCAGCTGTTAGGAGATGCAGACTCTTCCACAAGGAAAAAACGCAACCTCGTCATTTTCGATCTCTACTCCATGCTGGACTTCACCGCTGTGTCTCTCTGCAATCAGTTGGGTAGGTGCTGGGGGGTTCACGAGGGCTCCTTCAAAGCTAGATTTGAGAGTAGAAAGACCTCTGCAGCGTTGCATGTTGAAACGGCAAGCAATGTCGGCAATGGTAACACCTCTCTTGGCAATCATGAGTACAAAGTAACAATCCACCAAACAAATCAAAAGAAAACAAGCAATGAGCCAGTGGATGATCCGGCAAAGGAACTCTGGAGCGATGGGTCTTGTCACGCCCCTACACCTGCGGTGATCTTCCAACCGCTTGTAGCGAGGTGCGGCACCACCGAACGCTTTCTTTTTAACAATACTAACGTTTATGGACTACGCCTTTTCCAACATAAACATACTTAACTTATATTTTGCAACCGAATAAGAGCAATATCCTTTATACTTTAATGAAGACCATTCTCAATTATTAACCATGAACAATAAACCGAGAACATCAACAATACACAAGTATAAAGGGAGGGGCAACTCCCGGTAAAGTCTGCCCGACAATATATTATAACAACTTCTTCAATTTTACAATACAAGTGTGCTTGACAAACCTCAAGCCAACACTTAGAATAATTTTACAATAGGCATAGAACAACCTTATACATCATCATATGCACTCTTGCACAAAGAAGAATACCACCCAGGCCACCTATCTTACTTTGTCAAGTCCTGCACACAATCTACACACCTCAACACGCTTGTCTTCACCTAACCCGCACTTAAGTCAAAACTGCACCTTTAGTAGCACTACGCATGAGGTATGCGTAGTCTACTTTTACCCCTGCTGTTTTACCCCTATGCGTATGAAGATGGGCGAAGATGCTTCGATGACTTAATGAGCTCTCATGCTCATGTATATATACGCTCTACACCTTGGGATATAACTTTGGGCCGACATGTTAAATGGTATTATGAAGCCCTTACGTCATATCTTTGGTATATATTTATGTTTCATGTTTAATTATTATAAACCTTCGTATTACATAGTTTTAATCTTGTCGTATATGTATGTGCTCCATTATATTTTATGTTTTATTATTCCACGCATATATAAACCTCCATATTGTTTCATAACATATGCGTACAAGTGAGGAAGTGTCACTTAGCCATTTTTTGTGTATTCTTAACGTCGCTTTTATCGTTGCATACTGTTGTTCAGCGCGCCCGTGCGCCCGCCCGCGCGCCCGCCCATGCCCATGCACGATCGCCCGCCCGGCGCCCGTCGCACCCACAACCGGAGGTCCTTACATTCTCCTCCACCTGAAATCGTTGTCGTCCTCGACAACATACCATCATCCATGATGTTGACTCCTCCACATAAGGCAAACATCACTGCAACATATGTAGAACCACTGTCATCTGCACTATGTTGTCCATGTGTGTGTCTCCTCCAAAGTGAAGAGATCATCTCATCAAACTGACTCTTGATGTGCCCCATTCAGGTCCATGAAGCTCTCTCCATCATCTGCAATGTGTCATCCTCAAGTCTTCATTCAACTCTTGATGTGCCCCATTCAGGTCCATGAAGTCCTCTTCATCATCTGCAATGTGCCATCCTCAAGTCTCCAATCTTATCAACTCTTGATGTGCCTCATTCAGGTCCATGAAGTCATCTTCATCATCTGCAATGTGCCATCCTCAAGTCTCCAATCTGATCAACTCTTGATGTGCCCCATTCAGGTCCATGAAGTCCTCTTCATCATCTGCAATGTGCCATCCTCAAGTTCCCATGTCACACTAGCAAGTCCTCCTGCATAACATTCCTACCCTAGCACCTTGGTTGGATGTCCCTTGACATCTCTACAAGTGCTTCCACACAATGTCCTTGCATAGGTCTCTACCATGCTCCATGTCTTCAAGTCTCCAACCTGATGTCCATGACTAAGCTGCCCATGTAGTCCAACCAAGTAGACACATCACAACATCGGGTCATCTCATCCAAGTCTTCAAACTTCGGTTTAGTGAACTCGGTCACTCAACCATCTCACCATCGTGTCATCATGTCATGAGTCTCTTCATCATAGCTCCTCCACCAAAGTATCCATCAAGACTATCTCTTGGTCTCGGCCATAAGAAGCCCACCCAAAACATCACAAGTGTGTGCCCTTCTCAATCTGTCCATGAGTCATGCCGGACACTTAGCCAATTCTCCATGTGGCTAAAGCATGACCCAATCTTCCATAACGATCATCAAGTTCCACCCTTGTCAAGGGCCTTTGCACCTTCAACAATAAGGTCACAAGTAGCCCCAACAAGCCCCGCAATAGTTGACAATCCTTGCTTCTCCATATAAGGTTCCATCATAGTCATCCATGGTAAGATGTCCCCTTGTCTTGGAAAACTAACTTTGCCCTTTCCTGCACATGGTCCATCTCCCAAATGTCCAAATGAAACACAAGTATCAATACTTACTTCATCATCATGAGGCTCCTCCATGTGAGTGACCTCATCCATACATGTTGACAAACTGCACGATCCTGGTTCAACTTGATCATCCCCAAGTTCATCCTTCATCGTAGTCATGTCTTCAACATCTTTGATCATCACGGCTTCCTCTTCCTTGATGGCACAATCTGCAACTTCACCTTGCTCCATTGTCCAACCGGGTTGAAGAAGTTCTTTCTCAGCTTCCCTCTTCAAGGCTATGAGATGCTCCAATTCCTTCTGTCTCATCTCGAGCTCCTTGAATTCAGCTTCAATCAACTCTCCTTCCTTTGCAAGTCGAAGAGCTTCCTCCATATCAGGAACCCCTTCCTTAACCAAGGCCTGAAGAGAATCCCTTGTTTTAAAGAACCTTTTGTGACATTCCACAAATCCTTGTGTTACTCTCTCTAACTCTTCAAGTAGACTCCTTCTAAACTCTTCCAAGGATGTATAACCCAATTTCTGCAAGATAGACATCTTCACCTGCAACCTGAACCGGCCCTTGTCTCACTTCGTGTGAAACGGTCTCCTTCACCTGCAAGTACCCTTGTCACTGTCACAAGCAACCGAGCTCTGATACCAACTGTCACGCCCCTACACCTGCGGTGATCTTCCAACCGCTTGTAGCGAGGTGCGGCACCACCGAACGCTTTCTTTTTAACAATACTAACGTTTATGGACTACGCCTTTTCCAACATAAACATACTTAACTTATATTTTGCAACCGAATAAGAGCAATATCCTTTATACTTTAATGAAGACCATTCTCAATTATTAACCATGAACAATAAACTGAGAACATCAACAATACACAAGTATAAAGGGAGGGGCAACTCCCGGTAAAGTCTGCCCGACAATATATTATAACAACTTCTTCAATTTTACAATACAAGTGTGCTTGACAAACTTCAAGCCAACACTTAGAATAATTTTACAACAGGCATAGAACAGCCTTATACATCATCATATGCACTCTTGCACAAAGAAGAATACCCACCCGGGCCACCTATCTTACTTTGTCAAGTCCTGCACACAATCTACACACCTCAGCACGCTTGTCTTCACCTAACCCGCACTTAAGTCAAAACTGCACCTTTAGTAGCACTACGCATGAGGTATGCGTAGTCTACTTTTACCCCTGCTGTTTTACCCCTATGCGTATGAAGATGAGCGAAGATGCTTCGATGCCTTAATGAGCTCTCATGCTCATGTATATATACGCTCTACACCTTGGGATATAACTTTGGGCCGACATGTTAAATGGTATTATGAAGCCCTTACGTCATATCTTTGGTATATATTTATGTTTCATGTTTAATTATTATAAACCTTCGTATTACATAGTTTTAATCTTGTCGTATATGTATGTGCTCCATTATATTTTATGTTTTATTATTCCACGCATATATAAACCTCCATATTGTTTCATAACATATGCGTACAAGTGAGGAAGTGTCACTTAGCCATTTTTTGTGTATTCTTAACGTCGCTTTTATCGTCGCATACTGTCGTTCAGCGCGCCCGTGCGCCCGCCCGCGCGCCCGCCCGTGCCCGTGCACGATCGCCCGCTCGGCACCCGTCGCACCCACAACCGGAGGTCCTTACAGGTCTCCTCTTTGCAAGCTAGGAAGCAGAGCTAAGACGTGACATGCAAAAGCAGCAGAAATCCAAGACACCATTCTGAATCCAGATCAAGTGCATATTCAAGCCATTATCTGCAATCACAGTGTAATTCCTTCAGCGAACCTATCAAAAGCTAAATGTACTCTCCTCGCCTCCTATCAAAACGAAAGCAAAATCTGTAACAAGGAAATACAGAGTAGCCATGCTAAAGCGCTCAGTAGCTATTTTGCCGAATCTTAATTAAAAACTAGCCATTATTGTCAAAAAAAAACTATAGATAGATATCAAAATCATTAAAATAATTTAAACATTAAAATAAATAAAATATATCATGAGCCGTTTTCAAATATGATTTCTCAATACAGTTGTATTACTATTAATTTAACAACTAAATTATAACTAAAACAATTACATAAATTAAATCACTAGTAACTATAGATAGATATCAAAATCATTAAAACAATTTAAATATTAAAATAAATAAAATATATCATTAGTTGTTTTCAAATATGATTTGTGATTTAGTATTAAATTCGTTGAATTTGACATATTCATTTTGAATAAAAGCAAAAATAAAGTTGCATTACTTTAAACTGCTTTAACAAAATTCACTCATTAACTTTTTGCATGGTAACTGAAACCAATCTTTTATGTTTGGTTCCCCTAAAATGAAATGAAGAGCTTCAGTGCATTGCATTGGATTTGTCACTAGTCAAGTGTCCACCTCGGGTGGAGTTTGAAATCTTTTGACCTGCAGATACATACACACATTAACTAAAGGAGGGGAAAAAACTTCTTGAATTCAATTTCTTGTAATACGATCAATTTCTTGAATTCTTGATAAAAAAATCATCAAAGCTAGGAATGAAATTTATAAAAAGGTGAAGGGAAAAGAGTAAAGTCAAATTAAAAATTAACAAGGAAAAAAAAACTATGATTAATGGAATTGGCAAAAAAACAAGTATAGGTCAAATTAAAAGTAATAAAACTAAATTTAAATAAAAAATATTGGAATTTTTTTTTAATTATTTTCTCCTTTTAAAATTTTTCTTCTTAAATTGAAAGAAAAAACTATAATTCATGAAAATGAAAATAATAGAAAAAATAAAAAAATAAAAAATCAAATAAAACTAAAAACAAAAAATGTAGTAACTCATAAGAAAATAGAAGTTACTAAACATCACCACCTCAACCAATCACCTTAGGTCAAATAAATAAATTTAAATAATAATAAAAATAACAAAATTTATATCATACCTATATAATAAGATTTATATATTAAACTGAATTTTATAGTTAAAAATAATTTTTAAATTAAAAATATTATATATTATTTTTATGAATAAAATATTTTTAATAAAAAAAAGTTATATATATATATATATATATTCCTTACTTTCACAATAATAATAATAATAATAATATATTTACTTAAATTAATTTTTTATGAGTAATTTGCTTTCGATAAGTGAGCGTCATCGAAAGCAAATTGCTCATAAAGAATTTGTCGAGCTAAAAAGAGATTGCGTAATTTAAGTAAATATATTATTATTATTTTGAAGAGATATATATATATATATAATTTTTTTTATTAAAAATATTTTATTCATAAAAATAATGTTTAATATTTTTAATTTAAATCATTTGCTTACTTACGAACATAGTAGAGATTCTGGTGGAGAATGCGGTGTTCCTTATGAGAAATATTTTTCGATGCCAACAACTATAGAGGACAAGCCATGGTATTCGATTCCACCGAGCATGATTGGTCACAAGATAGTGAGCAGGTACTGCAAATCTTCCGAACCGCTGTCGCTGATACATCGTTCTAGCTTTCAAGATATGGCATGCAATGTTGTCATGGTATCAACTCCTATGTGATTACTTTTCGGCGCGAGATTGCTCTACATGAACTCTCTGTACTATGAGGGTGTGACATCCTCGGGAGAAATTTGGATCATTATCAAGATTATTGTTATATTTCTTGTTGTGTTGTTTCTGATTGTTAGGATGATCCGGATGTCCTTTGACTGACTAGACTCTCATATGTTTCTGGTGGGGGGATATGTGTCTTTGCTCGTGCTGGCCTCATTCATCCCCACCTATATTGATCGTTACAAGTGCTCCTACGCAACAACTTTTCCTGCCTTCCAGTGATGAATTGACCCCCCCCTGTGGAGTCTAGTCCTCTTTTACGTCGATGGACACTTTGTGAGAAGTGTTGCAATCTTGGGCGTGTTTGTGGGCCTTGGTGTGGTGGTCATGGTAGTATAGGGTGGCCCTGCGGATGTTGCTGGTGGCGGTACAGTTTGGGGTGGTTTCGTATATGCAGATTCTGCACGATGTGCACTTAAGCTCTGTCATATTCTCAGGCTTTCAGCATATATATAGAGGGGTTGTATATGTATATGTTGTAGTTTCGGGAGGCCTTTATCCTGTCAGACTAACGCTCCCCCTCGCCTAGATGGTGATCCCTGGGTGACTCCTTTGTGACTATGTCGGGGACTCTCTTTGCATTCAGGGTGGTGCGGACGATGGTGGTGGCATCCATTGCTTCCGATAGACTTGCTGATTTTCCGGGACTGTACGTGTTTGCATGCTCTCTTTTCTAGCCATCGGCCTTTCTGGGAGTCTCTGGGTTTACTCTCTCGAGGTCCATTTAATATCATCCTGTCGAATTCTGCCAACTCCTTTTTCGGATCTTGTCTTGGCGTCGATCTTTGTCCTAGCCATATTTTTTGTGATCACGCCATTTATGGACTCCCGTTGATTTAGGTGTCACCATTGATTGCAACGCACTCCACCTGCGGGTGAGTGTCCTGGTTTCTTTGATTTCTCACTTGGGTGGTATCTGGTTCGTGGGATCCCCAAGGACGACTGACGCCATTGTTGATCCATGGCATTTGTTGGCTATGTTGTTGGGTTGATGTCCTGACGTTGCTCGCTCGTATAAAATCTATGTTTTTCAACCTCCCGAGAAATTCTCTTTACCTTTGACGGGATTTGGTGGGTGCACACTATCCTATTCTATTCGGGGTTTGAATGCATGTCAAGGGCAGTAGGTGGGCTGGGTTGGGTAGGTGGGCTGGGTGGGGACCTTCGACTGGATGGGGTTCTGGCCTGCCTAGACTCGGACATGGCAGCACATGACGCTTTTATTCTGGCCACGATGGAAGTTGAACGTGCACGGGGTGGGACTCCACTTGCTCGTCAGGAAAGTGACATGTCAGGGGATGCTAAGCATACATGGGGTGGTACTCCACTTGCTCGAAGGGAGTATAACGTCCCAATGGATCGCCTATGGGGATGGACAACGTGTTCCATGGAGGGTCCTCGGTACATGTAGACTTACACAACGGGCCACTCCCTGGATCTCCATTTTCCGCTCCTCCATCGACTACGCGGTCCCTCCCAAAGTCCAGGCGACGTATCCCTCGGCCCATATTGCCGTGTGCAAAGACTAAGTTATTGAGTTTTGGCTATGACATTTTGTGGGATCATGTCACGAGCCTTTAGAAGCATACTCTGGTGGGGAGGTGGATTTTCACTAACCCGACTAAATAGAATATACAGGACTGGGTGAACAAACTTGGACAACCATGTTGGGATACTCGCCTAAGGTGAGTTTACTAATGAATGCTTGGTTCAGTTTCCATTTTCTCCATAATGATGACTCAGATAAGATTCTTAGAATCCCATGTGTTCGTGGTCATGTTTTCTTCAATTACATCAATGGTACATTGGCTTCAATCCCCTTTTCCACACGCTGAGGAACGATATTTTTTGGGTGAAGCTCCCGAGACTTCCCCTGGAATTCTGGACTAAAAAATCTTTGATGGTCATTGGGGACTCAATTAGTCAGTTCCTATATCTGGAGCCTGGTATTGTGTGTGCTCGGGATAAGCGGGTGTCTTCGATTCTGGTTGAGATTGATTTTGCAGGCGGACTTCCGAAGGACATTGATCTTGAATGACTAGATTCCACCTGCGAATTGACTACTGGGGGTACCTTTTCGATGCCTCCCCTATCACTGCACTAGACATCTTATAAATTGGTGCCCGAGACGACGCAAAACAATATCATGATACACAACCAACACCATTGTTTTGCTCGATACTAATTAAAAAATGTATGAGATATAAAATAATTAATTTGTATCCAGTTAAAAGTTAAAATAAAATCTCATGTAGAAATTGAGAATGGAAACAATTTGTGGAATATAAACTATTACTATTATAAAACACGTCTAAATTAGACGAATCTCACACAATTCTAACAATTATATCTCACTTTCCCTTCAAAGTAAAACTAACCCTAACCTAAAACTCAACCTAACTTACACAATTGAAAAAATAATCATTTATGTTGACTTATTGTCGTTGCTTTTGCTCTGCTTCTATTATTCCTTTTACATGGAATCAACGTGTAACTTGACGTCCTTTTCAATCGATGTATATTTATATTATCAAATCATATCGTAACGGTTTTGTGTGCAAAACCACGCCCGCAACCAGAGAGCGCCCACAGCCAGAAAGCGCCCACAAGTAAATGAAAAACCAGAGGGGCATATTATAATGGACGAGAATGAATTCAATTCTATTTTATTCCGGTAGTTTGATTTCATTTGTTATCTCCTTATGTTTTTCTTGCTAATAATAATTTATAAATAATATTCTATCAGCCATTCACTTAATATATTCACAATTCAAGTGTATTGAGTCTCAGATTGCAATTTTGCCATTGGCAATTGTTATAACTGCTCATCTACACTCTGCCCATCTCATCCAACTCCAGAGAAAGTGAGAAAAAAAATGATGCGTTGGCCTTCAAAGAAGGTTTGTGGTGTTGCAGCTGCAGGTGCCATCCAGGGTTTCAGATTGTTTAGAGATGAAGAGAGCTCCATCACCTTGGATTTTAGCCCTGTGGGTTTTAGCGTTGCTGCTGTAGCCCTGCAATCTGCCCTTCAAGATAAAGAATTTGACAATATTGGCAGCAGCAAAAAGAAGGCACAATTGAAGGAGGAGTCATTGAGAACTGTGATGTATCTGAGTTGTTGGGCTCCAAACTGAAACTGAAATTGAGATTCAATATTTCAAACTTGTGTGTATTTTGTAATGAATGACTGAAGGAAGGAAGGTAAGTTTATGGGCTCTTTAATTCTAGTTCTCCATTATTCTTCTCTGTAAATTACAACTGGGACTGCGGACATATTTAAGATAGTGTACGCACAATCATAACCATCTTCAAATTCTTCATTTTTTGGTGGATGCCATTCCATGGCTCGGTTTGAAATAAGACTGAAAGTTTTGGGATGGAATGTGAAATATGATATTATGTTGCCCTTGTCATTGCAATAATCACAGCTATGCTGTTCCTGATGTACCAGAAATCCTATTAGCGGTCCTGTTTGAAGGTTCCTTTATTTCTGTAAATTGTACTTGTATCGATAATTGTAGTTTAAAATCTGTATGGAAATACTATAGCTGGAGATTTAACAAAATGTTTGTTTGCATTAAAAGCGATGAATAAGAGTTGGTAAAGGGTGTTTAAATTTGTTGTCATATAGAAATATCATGGAACACAATTTAGCAGGATGGTTTTAGCTAAGTAGATTTGCTTTTTAACAGGTGCTAGGTAGTAGTTAGTATCTGCAATTTTGTTTAAATAAATTAATTAGATTTTGAACTTGAAATAGAATGTGAGCTGTTTAATTAAAGTTTTCATTAAAAAAAATAGAAATGAAAGTGAAAATGTTGTATTAAAATGATGTTCTTTGGTGGGCACCATAACTCATTGGTTGTAATGAAGCTTTATTACTTTATTTGTTTGGATAAACTTAGTTTCACCTGAATGAGATGTCAATTCCAAAAAACTTGTTTTGCACAACCATTTGTCTACTACAAATTTAATGGGCATTGTACTTGATTGATATAGAATTGAATGCATTTGTGTTTGTAGTAGTGAAGACACGGAATATGGAAAAACTTTCACTGTTATCTCTCAAATAATGTATGTTTTAAAAACACTACTTTCTCTTGTAGAACAAAATGGAGTTGGGATGATCCATAATTTGTGATTTAGTATTAAATTAATTTTTAAATTAAATTATAAAGACAAGTTAATTAATATTTATGAATAATTCTCAATACAGTTGTTTTACTATTAATTTAACAACTAAATTATAACTAAAACAATTACATAAATTAAATCACTAGTAACTATAGATAGATATATGCTACTTTTGAACCCCACGCATAGCGATCACCTCCTAGGTTTGCGACCACAGAGAAGCCACAGCCGCCGCCATGAGTGCGCTTGGCGGTGGGGAGCCTTCTCCCACCCTGCCAATCTCCTCAGAGGAAGCTTTCCGAAGACTGTTAACGCAAAAAGGGAAGAAAAAATTGATCCCAGAAGTCCCGAAATTTATCAAAACGCTGAAAGAAATTCCTGAGATTGCCCTGCCAGAAGACCAACCAATAAAAATCGCCCTAGCCCTGGCTAACAGAGGGTTGGTAGGACAATTTATGGGATGTTGGCCCTCTACAAAAACAACAGATGACTGGATCCAACGCAACTGGAGACCTCAGCTGAAAAACAATGTGATTTGCTATGTTGTCGGAAGAGGGTATTTCATTATCGAGTTCACCTCCAAAGAAGATCAAGATCTGGTATTCAGAAACGGTCTGTATTTCATGGGAAATCAGGGTCTGTATCTTAATAAGTGGACTCCCAACTTCGATCCCTCAGTCGATGCCCCTAAAGAGGTCCCAGTCTGGGTCTGGCTTCCCAATCTTCCGATCCATTGCTGGAGCTATCATACCCTGCAGAAGATTGGAAATGGTCTAGGTCGTTTCATTGACAAAACAGATAACAAGGGCCAATATACTTGTGCAAGAATTTGTGTGGAAGTCGATCTGGAAGCTGGATTGCCCGAAGTAGTAAAACTTACAGTCAGAGAATGGCATCACTATCAAAAATTGGATTACGAGCAATTGCCTTTCAAATGCAAAACCTATCACGAACATGGAGACTTCCAGCGAAATTGCCCAAAAGCTCCAACTAGGGACAAAGTGGACGAAGAAGGATGGAAAGAGATCAAAAAGGGCAAGGCAATCCCAAAACCAACTGAGAAGAAAAATTCAGGGCCATTGGTGAAGCCCCAGCCTAAACCAAAAGCCAAAGAAGTTCCAAAAGAAGGCTCTTCCTCTGGGGAAAAGACGGATGCCATTGGGATCCAAGAGGAACCAGAAGACCCATCGAAGAAAGTGAAAGAAGCCGAGGCAAAGTCAAATCTTCCTCCATCAGAGGATGATCAAGGGGGAAAAGAAGAAAACGAGGAGCACATCAGTCTGGGCACCGATTCTGAGGGAGATTCAGAAGATGGAGTCTCCGAATCAGACAGCTCGCAAGTCACTCCTATCAAGTCAGCCAGGGGTCGAAAGTCCAAGAAGAAACAGAGAGAGGAAAAAACTTATCTGGATGTACTCCAAGGCTCTCAGAAAACTCTCAAAGGAATGATGAATACCAGATCTAGGCGTAAGCATGGTCAGGCTCCAAAAGGAGCCACAACCTCCCAAGCCAGTAAATAATGAAATACGTCTCCTGGAATTGCAGAGGGTTAGGCAGCAGGTTGAAAGAAGAAGCTCTGAAAGACATTGTGAGGATGTACTCGCCTGAAATCCTTCTCATCCAGGAGACAAAGCTGGAGGACCTTCTACTCCTCCAAGCAAGCAAAGCATTCTGGCATAAAGGCCAAGGGAGAGCAGTCAGTGCCAGAGGCGCCTCTGGAGGGATTGCCTCCTTTTGGGACAACTCCAAATATGATCTGATTTATGAAGAATGTTGCCCCCATTGGCTATTCACTAAGCTCCTCCACAAAGAATCTGGCCATCAAGTAAGTATGTTCAATCTATATGCTCTGGTCTTACCATCTGAGAAAAAAATTTGTTGGGACTCGCTCCAGTCCTATCTTTTCTTGCACAATCTAGAAAATATTATTATTGCAGGTGATCTGAATGTTACGCTAGCTGCAGAAGAGAAAAAGGGGGGCTCGCTGGTCAGGGACCCAGCTAGAGAATGGGTTGAAGACCTCATTTTAGGTTGGGATTTGGAGGATATCAAGCCCTCATCTGGGAAATTCACCTGGTCCAACAAAAGGATAGGCCCCGGCCACATTGTTGCTCGCTTGGACAGATTTCTAGTCCAATCCTCCTTCTTGACATGTGGTCTAATGGCCACCTCTAAAATCCTACCGAACTACACCTCTGACCATAAACCCATTCTACTTGAGCTCTCCTTGGATGGAAATTCGGGCCCCATTCCCTTTAGATTCAGTTCTCTATGGATTCAGCAAGAAGGCTTCCAGGAGGTGGTCTCCAAGGCCTGGAACCAGCAAGTTCAAGGATCCCATTTCTTTGTGTGGGAAGAAAAAATGAGGGGACTTAAAAGAGAGCTCAAGGAGTGGGCTAAAAGGTTGAAAACGCCCACCGCCAAAAGAAAGGAGGTGCATGACAGTTTAGCAGGCCATCAATTAACAATGGAGAATTCCGATGTAACTCAATCCCTTCTTCAAAAAGAAGTAGAACTACAAAAATATCTCCATAAAGCAAGCAGGGATGAAGAAGAGTTCTGCAGACAAAAGTCCAGAAATCTTTGGTTATAGGCCGGAGACAAAAATACAAGCTACTTCCATAAGCAAGCTGAAGCATGCAATCACTTCAAAACAGTAAATGAAATTCATTATAAAAACACTGTGATTAAAGACTTTGAAGGCATAAAGCGAGTAGCCCACTCCTTCTTCAAAGATCTTTACTCGGCCCCAGAAGACCCTCCTATCGATTCTCTAGCCTATTTGATTGATATAATTCCTCAATGTGTTCAAGACTTTGACAATACTATGCTGACTGCTTCGATCAATATGAATGAGATTAAAAAAGCATTGGATTGCATGGAACCGGATAAAGCTCCGGGCCCTGATGGATTCACAGCAAGGTTCTACCTGACTTGCTGGCCTACAATTAAAAAAGATCTTCTGAGAATGGTTCGGAAATCTCAGACATGTACCAAGATTGGAGGCAATACCAACTTGGCCTTCCTTGCCTTGATTCCGAAAGATAAAGGCGCCACTGACTTCAGCAAATACCGACCCATCTCTCTGTGTAATACAAGTTATAAACTGGTTACAAAAATAATAGCCAACCATCTTAAGAAAATTCTGTCGATCATCATCCTTGAAAACCAAGGAGGATTCATCACAGGGAGAAAGATTCCTAACAATATTGTGCTGGTGCAAGAAGAAATTCACTCAAGTTGTCATCGAAAAGAGAAAGGCATGGTGATTAAGCTAGATTTGAAAAATGCCTTTGATAGGATGAGACATGATTTCCTGTTTTCTGTGATGGAGAAATTTGGCTTCTCAAAAGCTCTCATAACATGGGTGAAAGCCTGCATTACCTCTCCTTAGATAGCGCCTTTGGTTAATGGTCGCTCAATGGAATTCTTCCAGGCCTCGAGGGGGCTAAGACAAGGTTTCCCGTTGTCCCTGCTTCTTTATGCCATTCAAGCTTCGGTGTTCAGTTTCCAGCTAGACTACTGTCAACAGATCCAAACTCTGCCAGGCTTGAGGATGGCTCACAAGGTCAAAGACATAAATCATGCCCAGTTTGTTGATGATACATTATTTCTTGGAGGAGCTAGCATAAATTCTGCTAGGAAATTCAAGAAGGAGCTAGACATTTATAGGGAGGTTTCGGGCAGCAAGATCAACTATCTAAAAAGCACGATCTATGGTTGGAATTGCTCGATCAAGGAATTGACAGACATAGCAAGGCTGTTAGAAATGGAAGGAACCCTGACCTGGGAGTCATTTAAGTATCTTGGGATCCCAGTCTTCAAATCAAATCCTAAGGTAGCTCACTAGATGCCCCTACTAGAAAAGCTAAAACTCATAATACAAGCTTAGGGAGCCTCTTGGTTGAATAATGTTGGGAAGGTAATCCTAATGAAATCTGTTCTCATAAGTCTACTGTTATATCATAACTCCATTCTACTAGCCCCTAAAACCTTTATTAGTAAAGTGGATGGCCTCCTGAGAAGATTTCTGTGGGAGGGAGGGGAAAATAATGAAAGAAGGCTCCATTTAGTAAACTGGGACACTCTTAAGAAGCCATTCTTGGAAGGAGGTCTCTAAATGGGAGATATGGCAGCCCAAAATCTTGCTCTGGGCTCCAAGCTCCTTTCGAACATTGTTTCTAGGAAACCTAGTTGGAGCAAGAGAGTTCTGTGGAAAAAATGTTTTCATGGGCAGCGCTTGAGGTGTTTGGACCAACCTCCAAGAATAACCAAAGGATCACTACTATTCAAACTCTGTCTCACAGCTATGAAAAATTTCAATCACAAGCTATACTGGATCCCAGGTAATGGGAAAAAGATAAGAATTTGGGAAGATTCGATCCTTGGAGACCAGCCCTTGATCAGATGGCAGAACTTATAAATATCAGAGTTTGGCTTCAAGTCAGCAATCTGGAAACCCTTTGGGACATCTCCAATTGGACAGATGATGCAGGAAGACTTTGGGATGGTTGGAATCTGGGGGAGGTCCCTCATTAGCTGGATGTTGAATCCACTTTATTGTTGGATTTTCTCCAAGGAAAATCTCCCTTAAAGGCCTCTTATAAGGACAAAAGAGGGTGGGGCTCTCTCTCAGGCTCATACTCAGCAGCAGAAGGTTACAAAAGTATGTTGGTTGTCCCAAACTCTCCCCTAGAGCCAACTCAATGGAAATTTATTTGGTCCTTTCCTGCTCTCCCCAAAATTGACTTCTTTTGATAGACTTTGGCGCATAAAAGTATCCTCACTAGAGATAACCTGAGAAGGCATGGAATGGAAGGTCCCTCCAGATGCCCTTTTTGTTCTTTGGATGAAGAAACGACTAATCACTTGTTATTGTGCCCCTTTGCTCAAGAATTTTGGAGGGGTGTCCTGATGCTAGGACCTGACAAAATAGAGCTTCCCAGAAATATTCCAAACTTGCTAAGAAACTGGGCCAAGTTATCCTCATTCTGTCTCTCCAAAAAAAGCCTTCTCAAGACTGGCTGGATATGGATTCCCAAATTCACATGCTGGAAACTGTGGCTGGAGAGGAACAACAAAATTTTTAGGGAGGAGAGTTTTAATCCGGTCAGAATTATCTCTAAGATCAAAGCTCTGTTGGGTGAGGCCTTAGAAGCCAAACCAACCATAAGAAACGGTATGATTCTGGACAGCGAGGAAGATCAATGGCTAAAAGAGCTAGTTCCAAACCATCAAAATAGACCCATTCCCCCTGCTAAAGCCCCTTCTCATTGGGAAATTCGTCTGGAAGAACAGGAATTCATCAAATGGAGATCAGCTATGGATGATCACTGCCTTTTCTTCGATGGGGCCTCTAAAGGTAACCTAGGAGCGGTGGGTGGCGGTGGAGTTATCTTGAGTCCAAGTGGCTCAACTGAGCTATGATTTTCTTGGGGTCTGGGGCATGAAACTAACAAAAGAGCAAAGGCTCTTGCTCTGTGGCAGGGTCTAAATCTGACTATCAAGAGGAATCTCCTCTCCATCTCAGTCTTTGGAGACTCTAGACTAATTATCCAGGCTATGAACTTTCAAAATATCCCTTCTCAGGTTCATTTAGCCCCCACACTCAAAAAAATCAGACTAGTTTTGCCCAAGTTTCGCAAAATCTCCTTCTATCATATTCTGAGGAAGTTAAACTCACAGGCAGACTTGGCTGCCAATCAAGGCTCTATCCGAAGTAGGAGATCTCTGTTAGTTAATGATGTTGAATTGGACTGCAACATTCCATAATTCTGGAGAAGACTGGGCCTTCGCTCCTTGGAGTAATCCACTGGTTCAGATATCTCTCCATCCCCCAGAGCTACGAGACCAGACCAATTCTATCTGGTAGCTGTTAGGAGACGTGGACTCTTCCACAAGGAAAAAACGCAACCTCGTCATTTTTTATCTCTGCTCCATGCTAGACTTCACCGCTGTGTCTCTCTGCAATCAGTTGGGTAGGTGCTGGGGGGTTCACGAGGGCTCCTTCAAAGCTAGATTTGAGAGTGGAAAGACCTCTACAGTGTTGCATGTTGAAACGGCAAGCAATGCCGGCAATGCTAACACCTCTCTTGGCAATCATGAGTAAAAAGTAACAATCCACCAAACAAATCAAAAGAAAACAAGCAATGAGCCAGTGGATGATCCGGCAAAGGAACTCCAGAGCGATGGGTCTCCTCTCTGCAAGCTAGGAAGCAGAGCTAAGACGTGACATGCAAAAGCAGCGGAAATCCAAGACGCCATTCTGAATCCAGATCAAGTGCATATTCAAGCCATTATCTGCAATCACAGTGTAATTCCTTCAGCGAACCTATCAAAAGCTAAATGTACTCTCCTCGCCTCCTATCAAAACGAAAGCAAAATCTGTAACAAGGAAATACAGAGTAGCCATGTTAAAGCCCTCGGCAGCTGTTTTGCCGAATCTTAAATAAAAACTAGCCGTTATTGTAAAAAAAAACTATAGATAGATATCAAAATCATTAAAATAATTTAAATATAAAAATAAATAAAATATATCATTAGCCGTTTTCAAATATGATTTCTCAATACATTTGTTTTACTATTAATTTAACAACTAAATTATAATTAAAACAATTACATAAATTAAATCACTAGTAACTATAAAACAATTATATAAATTAAATCACTAGTAAATATAGATAGATATCAAAATCATTAAAATAATTTAAATATTAAAATAAATAAAATATATCATTAGTTGTTTTCAAATATGATTTGTGATTTAGTATTAAATTGGTTGAATTTGACATATTCATTTTGAATAAAAGCAAAAATAAAGTTGCATTAGTTTAAACTGCTTTAACAAAATTCACTCATTAACTTTTTGCATGGTAACTGAAACCAATCTTTTATGTTTGGTTCCCCTAAAATGAAATGAAGAGCTTCAGTGCATTGCATTGGATTTGTCACTAGTCAAGTGTCCACCTCGGGTGGAGTTTGAAATCTTTTGACCTGCAGATACATACACACATTAACTAAAAGAGAGGAAAAAACTTCTTGAATTCAATTTCTTGTAATACGATCAATTTCTTGAATTCTTGATAAAAAATCATCAAAGCTAGGAATGAAATTTATAAAAAGGTGAAGGGAAAAGAGTAAAGTCAAATTAAAAATTAACAAGGAAAAAAAAACTATGATTAATGGAATTGGCAAAAAAACAAGTATAGGTCAAATTAAAAGTAATAAAACTAAATTTAAATAAAAAATATTGGATTTTTTTTTTTAATTATTTTCTCCTTTTTAAAGTTTTTCTTCTTAAATTGAAAGAAAAAACTATAATTCATGAAAATGAAAATAATAGAAAAAGGAAAATAAAAAATAAAAAATCAAATAAAACTAAAAACAAAAAATGTAGTAACTCATAAGAAAATAGAAGTTACTAAACAACACCACCTCAACCAATCACCTTAGGTCAAATAAATAAATTTAAATAATAATAAAAATAACAAAATTTAAATTACCATACCTAATATCATACCTATATAATAAGATTTATATATTAAATTGAATTTTATAATTAGAAATAATTTTTAAATTAAAAATATTAAATATTATTTTTATGAATAAAATATTTTTAATAAAATAAAATTATATATATATATATATATATATATATATATATATATATATATATATATCTTACTTTCGGAGTAATAATAATAATAATAATATATTTACTTAAATTACGGAATTCCTTTTTAACTCAACAAATTCTTTATGAGTAATTTGCTTTCGATAAGTGAGCGCCATCCAAAGCAAATTGCTCATAAAGAATTTGTTGAGCTAAAAAGGGATTGCGTAATTTAAGTAAATATATTATTATTATTATTTTGAAGGGATATATATATATATATATATATAAAAAAATTTATTAAAAATATTTTATTCATAAAAATAATGTTTAATATTTTTAATTTAAATCACTTGCTTACTTACGAACATAGTAGAGATTCTGGTGGAGAATGTGGTGTTCCTTATGAGAAATATTTTTATCGATGCCAACAACTACAGAGGACAAGCCATGGTATTCGATTGATCAAGGACCCATGCACTTCACTGTAATGTCCACCGAGCATGATTGGTCACAAGATAGTGAGCAGGTACTGCAAATCTTCTGAACCGCTGTCGCTGATACAACGTTCTAGCTTTCAAGATATGGTATGCAATGTTGTCATGGTATCAACTCCTATGTGATTGCTTTTCGGCGCAGGATTGCTCTACATGAACTCTCTGTACTATGAGGGTGTGACATCCTCGGGAGAAATTTGGATCATTATCAAGATTATTGTTATATTTCTTGTTGTGTTGTTTCTGATTGTTAGGATGATCCGGATGTCCTTTGACTGACTAGACTCTCATATGTTTCCGGTGGGGGGATATGTGTCTTTGATCGTGCTGGCCTCATTCATCCCCACCTATATTGATCGTTACAAATGCTCCTACGGAACAATTGTTCCTGCCTTCCAGTGATGAATTGACCCCCCTGTGGAGTCTAGTCCTCTTTTACGTCGATGGACACTTTGTGAGAAGTGTTGCAATCTTGGGCGTGTTTGTGGGCCTTGGTGTGGTGGTCATGGTAGTATAGGGTGGCCCTGCGGATGTTGCTGGTGGCGGTACAGTTTGGGGTGGTTTCGTATATGCAGATTCTGCACGATGTGCACTTAAGCTCTGTCATATTCTCAGGCTTTCAGCATATATATAGAGGGGTTGTATATGTATATGTTGTAGTTTCGGGAGGCCTTTATCCTGTCAGACTAACGCTCCCCCTCGCCTAGATGGTGATCCCTGGGTGACTCCTTTGTGACTATGTCGGGGACTCTCTTTGCATTCAGGGTGGTGCGGACGATGGTGGTGGCATCCATTGCTTCCGATAGACTTGCTGATTTTCCGGGACTGTACGTGTTTGCATGCTCTCTTTTCTAGCCATCGGCCTTTCTGGGAGTCTCTGGGTTTACTCTCTCGAGGTCCATTTAATATCATCCTGTCGAATTCTGCCAACTCCTTTTTCGGATCTTGTCTTGGCGTCGATCTTTGTCCTAGCCATATTTTTTGTGATCACGCCATTTATGGACTCTCGTTGATTTAGGTGTCACCATTGATTGCAACGCACTCCACCTGCGGGTGAGTGTCCTGGTTTCTTTGATTTCTCACTTGGGTGGTATCTGGTTCGTGGGATCCCCAAGGACGACTGACGCCATTGTTGATCCATGGCATTTGTTGGCTATGTTGTTGGGTTGATGTCCTGACGTTGCTCGCTCGTATAAAATCTATGTTTTTCAACCTCCCGAGAAATTTTCTTTACCTTTGACGGGATTTGGTGGGTGCACACTATCCTATTCTATTCGGGGTTTGAATGCATGTCAAGGGCAGTAGGTGGGCTGGGTTGGGTAGGTGGGCTGGGTGGGGACCTTCGACTGGATGGGGTTCTGGCCTGCCTAGACTCGGACATGGCAGCACATGACGCTTTTATTCTGGCCACGATGGAAGTTGAACGTGCACGGGGTGGGAGTCCACTTGCTCGTCAGGAAAGTGACATGTCAGGGGATGCTAAACATACATGGGGTGGTACTCCACTTGCTCGAAGGGAGTATGACGTCCCAATGGATCGCATATGGGGATGGACAACGTGTTCCATGGAGGGTCCTCGGTACATGTAGACTTACACAACGGGCCACTCCCTGGATCTCCATTTTCCGCTCCTCCATCGACTACGCGGTCCCTCCCAAAGTCCAGGCGACGTATCCCTCGGCCCATATTGCCGTGTGCAAAGACTAAGTTATTGAGTTTTGGCTATGCAAAGACTAAGTTATTGAGTTTTGGCTATGACATTTTGTGGGATCATGTCACGAGCCTTTAGAAGCATACTCTGGTGGGGAGGTGGATTTTCACTAACCCGACTAAATAGAATATACAGGACTGGGTGAACAAAACTTGGACAACCATGTTGGGATACTCGCCTAATGTGAGTTTACTAATGAATGCTTGGTTCAGTTTCCATTTTCTCCATAATGATGACTCAGATAAGATTCTTAGAATCCCATGTGTTCGTGGTCGATGTTTTCGTCAATTACATCAATGGTACACTGGCTTCAATCTCCTTTTCCACACGCTGCGGAACGATATTTTTTGGGTGAAGCTCCCGAGGCTTGCCCTGGAATTCTGGACTAAAAAATCTTTGATGGTCATTGGGGACTCAATTAGTCAGTTCCTATATCTGGAGCCTGGTATTGTGTGTGCTCGGGATAAGCGGGTGTCTTCGATTCTGGTTGAGATTGATTTTGCAGGCGGACTTCCGAAGGACATTGATCTTGAATGACTAGACTACTGGGGTACCTTTTCGATGCCTCTCCTATCACTGCACTAGACATCTTATAAATTGGTGCCCGAGACGACGCAAAACAATATCATGATACACAACCAACACCATTGTTTTGCTCGATACTAATTAAAAAATGTATGAGATATAAAATAATTAATTTGTATCCCGTTAAAATCTCATGTAGAAATTGAGAATGGAAACAATTTGTGGAATATAAACTATTACTATTATAAAACACGTCTAAATTAGACGAATCTCACACAATTCTAACAATTATATCTCACTTTCCCTTCAAAGTAAAACTAACCCTAACCTAAAACTCAACCTAACTTAAACACCATTGAAAAAATAATCATTTATGTTGACTTATTGTCGTTGCTTTTGCTCTGCTTCTATTATTCTTTTTACATGGAATCAACGTGTAACTTGACGTCCTTTTCAATCGATGTATATTATCAAATCATATCGTAATGGTTTCGTGTGCAAAACCACGCCCGCAACCAGAGAGCGCCCACAGCCAGAAAGCGCCCACAAGTAAATGAAAAACCAGAGGGGCATATTATAATGGACGAGAATGAATTCAATTCTATTTTATTCCGGTAGTTTGATTTCATTTGTTATCTCCTTATGTTTTTCTTGCTAATAATAATTTATAAATAATATTCTATCAGCCATTCACTTAATATATTCACAATTCAAGTGTATTGAGTCTCAGATTGCAATTTTGCCATTAGCAATTGTTATAACTGCTCATCTACACTCTGCCCATCTCATCCAACTCCAGAGAAAGTGAGAAAAAAAATGATGCGTTGGCCTTCAAAGAAGGTTTGTGGTGTTGCAGCTGCAGGTGCCATCCAGGGTTTCAGATTGTTTAGAGATGAAGAGAGCTCCATCACCTTGGATTTTAGCCCTGTGGGTTTTAGCGTTGCTGCTGTAGCCCTGCAATCTGCCCTTCAAGATAAAGAATTTGACAATATTGGCAGCAGCAAAAAGAAGGCACAATTGAAGGAGGAGTCATTGAGAACTGTGATGTATCTGAGTTGTTGGGCTCCAAACTGAAACTGAAATTGAGATTCAATATTTCAAACTTGTGTGTATTTTGTAATGAATGACTGAAGGAAGGAAGGTAAGTTTATGGGCTCTTTAATTCTAGTTCTCCATTATTCTTCTCTGTAAATTACAACTGGGACTGCGGACATATTTAAGATAGTGTACGCACAATCATAACCATCTTCAAATTCTTCATTTTTTGGTGGATGCCATTCCATGGCTCGGTTTGAAATAAGACTGAAAGTTTTGGGATGGAATGTGAAATATGATATTATGTTGCCCTTGTCATTGCAATAATCACAGCTATGCTGTTCCTGATGTACCAGAAATCCTATTAGCGGTCCTGTTTGAAGGTTCCTTTATTTCTGTTAAATTGTACTTGTATCGATAATTGTAGTTTAAAATCTGTATGGAAATACTATAGCCGGAGATTTAACAAAATGTTTGTTTGCATTAAAAGCGATGAATAAGAGTTGGTAAAGGGTGTTTAAATTTGTTGTCATGTAGAAATATCATGGAACACAATTTAGCAGGATGGTTTTAGCTAAGTAGATTTGCTTTTTAACAGGTGCTAGGTAGTAGTTAGTATCTGCAATTTTGTTTAAATAAATTAATTAGATTTTGAGCTTGAAATAGAATGTGAGCTGTTTAATTAAAGTTTTCATAAAAAAAAATAGAAATGAAAGTGAAAATGTTGTATTAAAATGATGTTCTTTGGTGGGCATCATAGCTCATTGGTTGTAATGAAGCTTTATTACTTTATTTCTTTAGATAAATTTAGTTTCCCCTGAATGAGATGTCAATTCCAAAAAACTTGTTTTGCACAACCATTTGTCTACTACAAATTTAATGGGCATTGTACTTGATTGATATAGAATTGAATGCATTTGTGTTTGTAGTAGTGAAGACACGGAATATGGAACAAAACTTTCACTGTTATCTCTCAAATAATGTATGTTTTAAAAACACTACTTTCTCTTGTAGAACAAAATGGAGTTGGGATGATCCATAATTTGTGATTTAGTATTAAATTAATTTTTAAATTAAATTATAAAGACAAGTTAATTAATATTTATGAATAATTCTCAATACAGTTGTTTTACTATTAATTTAACAACTAAATTATAACTAAAACAATTACATAAATTAAATCACTAGTAACTATAGATAGATATATGCTACTTTTGAACCCCATGCATAGCGACCGCCTCCTAGGTTTGCGACCACAGAGAAGCCACAGCCGCCGCCATGAGTGCGCCTGGGGGTGGGGAGCCTTCTCCCACCCCGCCAATCTCATCAGAGGAAGCTTTCCGAAGACTGTTAACGCAGAAAGGGAAGAAAAAATTGATCCCAGAAGTCCCGAAATTTATCAAAAAGCTGGAAGAAATTCCTGAGATCGCCCTGCCAGAAGACCAACCGATAAAAATCGCCCTAGCCCTGGCTGACAGAGGGTTGGTAGGACAATTTATGGGACGCTGGCCCTCTACAAAAACAACAGATGACTGGATCCAACGCAACTGGAGACCTCAGCTGAAAAACAATGTGATCTGCTATGCTGTCGGAAGAGGGTATTTCATTTTCGAGTTCACCTCCAAAGAAGATCAAGATCTGGTATTCAGAAACGGTCCGTATTTCATGGGAAATCAGGGTCTGTATCTTAATAAGTGGACTCCCAACTTTGATCCCTCAGTCGATGCCCCTAAAGAGGTCCTAGTCTGGGTCTGGCTTCCCAATCTTCCGATCCATTGCTGGAGCTATCATACCCTACAGAAGATTGGAAATGGTCTAGGTCGTTTCATTGACAAAGCAGATAACAAGGGCCAATATACTTGTGCAAGAATTTGTGTGGAAGTCGATCTGGAAGCTGGATTTCCCGAAGTAGTAAAACTTACAGTCGGAGAATGGCATCACTATCAAAAATTGGATTACGAGCAATTGCCTTTCAAATGCAGAACCTGTCACGAACATGGACACTTCCAACGAAATTGCCCAAAAGCTCCAACCGGGGACAAAGTGGACGAAGAAGGATGGAAAGAGATCAAAAAGGGCAAGGAAATCCCAAAACCAACTGAGAAGAAAAATTCAGGGCCATTGGTGAAGCCCCAGCCTAAACCAAAAGCCAAAGAAGTTCCAAAAGAAGGTTCTTCCTCTGGGGAAAAGACGGATGCCATTGGGATCCAAGAGGAACCAGAAGACCTGTCAAAGAAAGTGAAAGAAGCCGAGGCAAAGTCAAATCTTCCTCCATCAGAGGATGATCAAGGGGGAAAAGAAGAAAACGAGGAGCACATCAGTCTGGGCACCGATTCTGAGGGAGATTCAGAAGATGGAGTCTCTGAATCAGAGAGCTCGCAAGTCACTCCTATCAAGTCGACCAGGGGTCGAAAGTCTAAGAAGAAACAGAGAGAGGAAAAAGCTTACCTGGATGTACTCCAAGGCTCTCAAAAAACTCTCAAAGGAATGATGAATACCAGATCTAGGTGCAAGCATGGTCAGGCTCCAAAAGGAGCCACAACCTCCCAAGCCAGTAAATAATGAAATACGTCTCCTGGAATTGCAGAGGGTTAGGAAGCAGGTTGAAAGAAGAAGCTCTGAAAGACATTGTGAGGATGTACTAGCCTGAAATCCTTCTCATCCAGGAGACAAAGCTGGAGGACCTTATACTCCTCCAAGCAAGAAAAGCATGCTGGCATAACGGCCAAGGGAGAGCAGTCATTGCCAGAGGCGCCTCTGGAGGGATTGCCTTCTTTTGGGACAGCTCCAAATATGATCTGATTTACGAAGAATGTTGCCCCCATTGGCTATTCACTAAGCTCCTCCACAAAGAATCTGGCCATCAAGTAAGTATGTTCAATCTATATGCTCTGGTCTTACCATCTGAGAAAAAAATTTGTTGGGACTCGCTCCAGTCCTATCTTTTCTTGCACAATCCAGAAAATATTATTATTGCAGGTGATCTGAATGTTACGCTAGCTGCAGTAGACAAAAAGGGGGGCTCGCTGGTCAGGGACCCAGCTAGAGAATGGGTTGAAGACCTCATTTTAGGTTGGGATTTGGAGGATATCAAGCCCTCATCTGGGAAATTCACCTGGTCCAACAAAAGGATAGGCCCCGGCCACATTGCTGCTCGCTTGGACAGATTTCTAGTCCAATCCTCCTTCTTGACATGTGGTCTAATGGCCACCTCTAAAATCCTACCGAACTACACCTCTGACCATAAACCCATTCTACTTGAGCTCTCCTTGGATGGAAATTTGGGCCCCATTCCCTTTAGATTCAGTTCTCTATGGATTCAGCAAGAAGGCTTCCAGGAGGTGGTCTCCGAGGCCTGGAACCGGCAAGTTCAAGGATCCCCTTTCTTTGTGTGGGAAGAAAAATTGAGGGGACTTAAAAGAGAGCTCAAGGAGTGGGCTAAAAGGTTGAAAACGCCCACCGCCAAAAGAAAGGAGATGCATGACAGTTTAGCAGGCCATCAATTAACAATGGAGAATTCCAATGTAACTCAATCCCTTCTTCAAAAAGAAGTAGAGCTGCAAAAAGATCTCCATAAAGCAAGCAGGGATGAAGAAGAGTTCTGGAGACAGAAGTCCAGAAATCTTTGGTTACAGGCCGGAGACAAAAATACAAGCTACTTCCATAAGCAAGCTGAAGCACACAAGCACTTCAAAACAGTAAATGAAATTCATTATCAAAACACTGTGATTAAAGACTTTGAAGGCATAAAGCGAGTAGCCCACTCCTTCTTCAAAGATCTTTACTCGGCCCCAGAAGACCCTCCTATCGATTCTCAAGCCTATCCGATTGATCTAATTCCTCAATGTGTTCAAAACTCTAACAATACTATGCTGACTGCTCCGATCAGTATGAATGAGATTAAAAAAGCATTGGATTGCATGGAACCGGATAAAGCTCCGGGCCCTGATGGGTTCACAGCAAGGTTCTACCTGACTTGCTGGCCTACAATTAAAAAAGATCTTCTGAGAATGGTCCG
The DNA here is from genome assembly GCA_031772625.1 of Pinus tabuliformis. NCBI lineage: Eukaryota > Viridiplantae > Streptophyta > Pinopsida > Pinales > Pinaceae > Pinus > Pinus tabuliformis. Next base: position 548,240,493 of record CM062809.1, read on the forward strand.
GAAATCTCAGACATGTACCAAGATTGGAGGCAGTACCAACTCGGCCTTCCTTGCCTTGATTCCGAAAGATAAAGGCACCACCGACTTCAGCAGATACCGACCCATCTCTCTGTGTAATACAAGTTATAAACTGGTTACAAAAATAATAGCCAACCATCTTAAGAAAATTCTGTCGATCATCATCCTTGAAAACCAAGGAGGATTCATCAAAGGGAGAAAGATTCTTGACAATATTGTGCTGGTGCAAGAAGCAATTCACTCAAGTTGTCATCGAAAAGAGAAAGGCATGGTGATTAAGCTAGATTTGACAAATGCCTTTGATAGGGTGAGACATGATTTCCTGTTTTCTGTGATGGAGAAATTTGGCTTCTCAAAAGCTCTCATAACATGGGTGAAAGCCTGCATTACCTCTCCTTGGATAGCGCCTTTGGTTAATGGTCGCTCAATGGAATTCTTCCAGGCCTCGAGGGGGCTAAGACAAGGTTTCCCGTTGTCCCTGCTTCTTTATGCCATTCAAGCTTCGGTGCTCAGTTTCCAGCTAGACTACTGTCAACAGATCCAAACTCTGCCAGGCCTGAGGATGGCTCACAAGGTCAAACACATAAATCATGCCCAGTTTGTTGATGATACATTATTGCTTGGAGGAGCTAGCATAAATTCTGCTAGGAAATTCAAGAATGAGCTGGACATTTATAGGGAGGTTTCGGGCAGCAAGATCAACTATCTAAAAAGCACGATCTATGGTTGGAATTGCTCGATCGAGGAATTGATAGACATAGCAAGGCTGTTAGAAATGGAAGGAACCCCAACCTGGGAGTCATTTAAGTATCTTGGGATCACGGTCTTCAAATCAAATCCTAAGGTAGCTCACTAGATGCCCCTACTAGAAAAGCTAAAACTCATAATACAAGCTTAGGGAGCCTCTTGGTTGAATAATGTTGGGAAGGTAATCCTAATGAAATCTGTTCTCATAAGTCTACTGTTATATCATAACTCCATTCTACTAGCCCCTAAAACCTTTATTAGTAAAGTGGATGGCCTCCCGAGAAGATTTCTGTGGGAGGGAGGGGAAAATAATGAAAGAAGGCTCCATTTAGTAAACTGGGACACTCTTAAGAAGCCATTCTTGGAAGGAGGTCTCTAAATGGGAGATATGGTAGCCCAAAATCTTTCTCTGGGCTCCAAGCTCCTTTGGAACATTGTTTCTGGGAAACCTAGTTGGAGCAAGAGAGTTCTGTGGAAAAAATGTTTTCATGGGCAGCGCTTGAGGTGTTTGGACCAAATTCCAAGAATAACCAAAGGATCACTAGTATTCAAACTCTGTCTCACAGCTATGAAAAGTTTTAGTCACAAGCTATACTGGATCCCAGGTAATGGGAAAAAAATAATAATTTGGGAAGATTCGATCCTTGGAGACCAGCCCTTGAATCAGATGGCAGAACTTATAAATATCAGAGTTTGGCTTCAAGTCAGCAATCTAGAAACCCTTTGGGACATCTCCAATTTGACAAATGATGCAGGAAGACTTTGGGATGGTTGGAATCTGGGGGAGGTCCCTCATTGGCTGGATGGTGAAGCCACTTTATTGTTGGATTTTCTCCAAGGAAAATCTCCCTTAAAGGCCTCTTCTAAGGACAAAAGAGGGTGGGGCTCTCTCTCAGGCTCATACTCAGCAGCAGAAGGTTACAAAAGTATGTTGGCTGTCCCAAACGCTCCCCCAGAGCCAACTCAATGGAAATTTATTTGGTCCTTTCCTGCTCTCCCCAAAATTGACTTCTTTTGCTGGACTTTGGCGCATAAAAGTATCCTCACTAGAGATAACCTGAGAAGGCATGGAATGGAAGGTCCCTCCAGGTGCCCTCTTTGTGCTTTGGATGAAGAAACGACTAATCACCTGTTGTTATTGTGCCCCTTTGCTCAAGAAGTTTGGAGGGGTGTCCTAATGCTAGGACCTGACAAAATAGAGCTTCCCAGAAATATTCCAAACCTGCTAAGAAACTGGGCCAAGTTATCCTCATTCTGTCTCTCCAAAAAAAGCCTTCTCAAGACTGGCTGGATATGGATTACCAAATTCACATGCTGGAAACTGTGGCTAGAGAGGAACAACAAAATTTTTAGCGAGGAGAGTTGTAATCCGGTCAGAATTATATCTAAGATCAAAGCTCTGTTGGGTGAGGCCTTAGAAGCCAAACCCGCCATAAGAAACGGTATGATTTTGGACAGTGAGGAAGATCAATGGCTAAAAGAGCTAGTTCCAAACCATCAGAATAGACCCATTCCCCCTGCTAAAGCCCCTTCTCATTGGGAAATTCGTCTGGAAGAACAGGAATTCATCAAATGGAGATCAGCTTTGGATGATCACTGCCTTTTCTTCAATGGGGCCTCTAAAGGTAACCCAGGAGCGGCGGGTGGCGGTGGAGTTATCTTGAGTCCAGGTGGCTCAACTGAGCTGCGATTTGCTTGGGGTCTGGGGCATGAAACTAACAACAGAGCAGAGGCTCTTGCTCTGTGGCAGGGTCTAAATCTGGCTATCAAGAGGAATCTCCTCTCCATCTCAGTCTTTGGAGACTCTAGACTAATTATCCAAGCTATGAACTTTCAAAAGATCCCTTCTCAGGTACATTTAGCCCCCACACTCAAAAAAATCAGACTAGTTTTGCCCAAGTTCCGCAAAATCTCCTTCTATCATATTCTGAGGAAGTTAAACTCACAGGCAGACTTGGCAGCCAATCTAGGCTCTATCCGAAGTAGGAGATCTCTATTAGTTAATGATGTTGAATTGGACTGCAACATTCCATAATTCTGGAGAAGACTGGGCCTTCGCTCCTTGGAGTAATCCACTGGTTCAGATATCTCTCCATCCCCCAGAGCTACGAGACCAGACCAATTCTATCTGGCAACTGTTAGGAGACGTGGACTCTTCCACAAGGAAAAAACGCAACCTCGTCATTTTCGATCTCTGCTCCATGCTAGACTTCACCGCTATGTCTCTCTGCAATCAGTTGGGTAGGTGCTGGGGGGTTCACGAGGGCTCCTTCAAAGCTGGATTTGAGAGTGGAAAGACCTCTACAGTGTTGCATGTTGAAACGGCAAGCAATGCCGGCAATGGTAACACCTCTCTTGGCAATCATGAGTACAAAGTAACAATCCACCAAACAAATCAAAAGAAAACAAGCAATGAGCCAGTGGATGATCCGGCAAAGGAACTCCAGAGCGATGGGTCTCCTCTTTGCAAGCTAGGAAGCAGAGCTAAGACATGACATGCAAAAGCAGCAGAAATCCAAGATGCCATTCTGAATCCAGATCAAGTGCATATTCAAGCCATTATCTGCAATCACAATGCAATTCCTTCAGCAAACCTATCAAAAGCTAAATGTACTCTCCTCGCCTCCTATCAAAATGAAAGCAAAATCTGTAACAAAGAAATACAGAGTAGCCATGTTAAAGCCCTCAGCAGCTATTTTGCCGAATCTTAATTAAAAACTAGCCGTTATTGTAAAAAAAAAACTATAGATAGATATCAAAATCATTAAAATAATTTAAATATTAAAATAAATAAAATATGTCATTAGCCATTTTCAAATATGATTTCTCAATACAGTTGTTTTACTATTAATTTAAAAAGTAAATTATAATTAAAACAATTACATAAATTAAATCACTAGTAACTATAAAACAATTATATAAATTAAATCACTAGTAACTATAGATAGATATCAAAATCATTAAAATAATTTAAATATTAAAATAAATAAAATATATCATTAGTTGTTTTCAAATATGATTTGTGATTTAGTATTAAATTCGTTGAATTTGACATATTCATTTTGAATAAAAGCAAAAATAAAGTTGCATTACTTTAAACTGCTTTAACAAAATTCACTCATTAACTTTTTGCATGGTAACTGAAACCAATCTTTTATGTTTGGTTCCCCTAAAATGAAATGAAGAGCTTCAGTGCATTGCATTGGATTTGTCACTAGTCAAGTGTCCACCTCGGGTGGAGTTTGAAATCTTTTGACCTGCAGTTTCATACACACATTAACTAAAAGAGGGGAAAAAACTTCTTGAATTCAATTTCTTGTAATACGATCAATTTCTTGAATTCTCGATAAAAAATCATCAAAGCTAGGAATTAAATTTATAAAAAGGTGAAGGGAAAAGAGTAAAGTCAAATTAAAAATTAACAAGGAAAAAAAAAAACTATGATTAATGGAATTGGCAAAAAAAAAAGTATAGGTGAAATTAAAAGTAATAAAACTAAATTTAAATAAAAAATATTGGAATTTTTTTTTAATTATTTTCTCCTTTTAAAAATTTTCTTCTTAAGTTGAAAGAAAAAACTATAATTCATGAAAATGAAAATGAAAATAATAGAAAAATAAAAATAAAAAATAAAAAATCAAATAAAACTAAAAACAAAAAATGTAGTAACTCATAAGAAAATAGAAGTTACTAAACAACACCACCTCAACCAATCACCTTAGGTCAAATAAATAAATTTAAATAATAATAAAAATATCAAAATTTAAATTACCATACCTAATATCATACCTATATAATAAGATTTATATATTAAACTGAATTTTATAGTTAGAAATAATTTTTAAATTAAAAATATTAAATATTATTTTTATGAATAAAATATTTTTAATAAAATAAAATTATTTATATATATATATATATATATATCTTACTTTCAGAGTAGTAATAATAATAATAATATATTTACTTAAATTACGGAATTCCTTTTTAACTCAACAAATTCTTTATGAGTAATTTGTTTTCGATAAGTGAGCGCCATCAAAAGCAAATTGCTCATAAAGAATTTGTTGAGCTAAAATGGGATTGCGTAATTTAAGTAAATATATTATTATTATTATTTTGAAGGGATATATATATATATATATATATTTAGATATAATTTTTTTTATTAAAAATATTTTATTCATAAAAATAATGTTTAATATTTTTAATTTAAATCATTTGCTTACTTACGAACATAGTAGAGATTCTAGTGGAGAATGTGGTGTTCCTTATGAGAAATATTTTTATCGATGCCAACAACTACAGAGGACAAGCCATGGTATTCGATTGATCAAGGACCCGTGCACTTCACTGTAATGTCCACCGAGCATGATTGGTCACAAGATAGTGAGCAGGTACTGCAAATCTTCCGAACCGCTGTCGCTGATACATCGTTCTAGCTTTCAAGATATGGTATGCAATGTTGTCATGGTATCAACTCCTATGTGATTGCTTTTCGGCGCAGGATTGCTCTACATGAACTCTCTGTACTATGAGGGTGTGACATCCTCGGGAGAAATTTGGATCATTATTAAGATTATTGTTATATTTCTTGTTGTGTTGTTTATGATTGTTAGGATGATCCGGATGTCCTTTGACTGAATAGACTCTCATATGTTTCCGGTGGGGGGATATGTGTCTTTGATCATGCTGGCCTCATTCATCCCCACCTATATTGATCGTTACAAATGCTCCTACGGAACAATTGTTCCTACCTTCCAGTGATGAATTGACCCCCCTATGGAGTCTAGTCCTCTTTTACGTCGATGGACACTTTGTGAGAAGTGTTGCAATCTTGGGCGTGTTTGTGGGCCTTGGTGTGGTGGTCATGGTAGTATAGGGTGGCCCTACGGATGTTGCTGGTGGCGGTACAGTTTGGGGTGATTTCGTATATGCAGATTCTGCACGATGTGCACTTAAGCTCTGTCATATTCTCAGGCTTTCAGCATATATATAAAGGGGTTGTATATGTATATGTTGTAGTTTCGGGAGGCCTTTATCCTGTCAGACTAACACTCCCCCTCGCCTAGATGGTGGTCCTTGGGTGACTCCTTTGTGACTATTTCGGGGACTCTCTTTGCATTCAAGGTGGTGCAGACGATGGTGGTGGCATCCATTGCTTCCGATAGACTTGTTGATTTTCCGGGACTGTACGTGTTTTCATGCTCTCTTTTCTAGCCATCGATCTTTCTGGGAGTCTCCGGGTTTACTCTTTCGAGGTCCATTTAATATCATCCTGTCGAATTCTGCCAATTCCTTTTTTGGATCTTGTCTTGGCCTCGATCTTTGTCCTAGCCATATTTTTTGTGATCACGCCATTTATGGACTCTCGTTGATTTAGGTGTCACCATTGATTGCAACGCACTCCACCTGCGGGTGGGTGTCCTGGTTTCTTGGATTTCTCACTTGGGTGGTACCTGGTTCGTGGGATCCCCAAGGACAACTGACGCCATTGTTGATCCATGACATTTGATGGCTATGTTGTTGGGATGATGTCCTGACGTTGCTCGCTCATATAAAATCTATGTTTTTCAACCTCCCGAGAAATTCTCTTTACCTTTGACGGGATTTGGTGGGTGCACACTATCCTATTCTGTTTGGGTTTTGAATGCATGTCAGGGGCAGTGGGTGGGGTGGGTGGGATGAGTGGGGACCTTCGACTAGATGGGGTTCTGGCCTTCCTAGACTCAGACATGGCAGCACATGACGTTTTTATTTCTGGCCACGATGGAAGTTGAACGTGCACAGGGTGGGACTCCACTTGCTCGTCAGGAAAGTGACATGTCAGGGGATGCTAAGCATACATGGGGTTGTACTCCACTTGCTCGAAGGGAGTATGACGTCCCAGTGGATCGCCTATGGGGGATGGACAACGTGTTCCATGGAGGGTCCTTGGTACATGTTGACTTACACAACGGGCCACTCCTTGGATCTCCATTTTCCGCTCGTCCATCGACTACGCGGTCCCGCCCAAAGTCCAGGCGACGTATTCCTCGGCCCATCTTGCCATGTGCAAAGACTAGGTTATTGAGTTTTGGCTATGACATTTTGTGGGATCATGTCACGAGCCTTTAGAAGAATACTCTGGTTGGGAGGTGGATTTTCACTAACCCGACTAAATAGAATATACAGGACTGGGTGAACAAAACTTGGACAACCATGTTGGGATACTCGCCTAAGGTGAGTTTACTAATGAATGCTTGGTTCAGTTTTCATTTCCTCCATAATGATGACTCAGATAAGATTCTTAGAATCCCATGTGTTTGTGGTCGATGTTTCCTTCAATTACATCAATGGTACACTGGCTTCAATCCCCTTTTCCACACGCTGCGGAATGATATTTTTTGGGTGAAGCTCCCGGGACTTCCCCTGGAATTCTGGACTAAAAAAGATTTGATGGTCATTGGGGATGCAATTAGTCAGTTCCTATATCTGGAGCCTGGTATTGTGTGTGCTCGGGATAAGCGGGTGTCTTCGATTCTGGTTGAGATTGATTTTGCAGGCGGACTTCTGAAGGACATTGATCTTGAATGACTAGATTCCACCAGCGAATTGACTACTGGGGGGTACCTTTTCGATGCCTCTCCTATAACTGCACTAGACATCTTATAAATTGGTGCCCGATATGACGCAGGCCACGACTCCCGGGACAGGGTCACTAGATGAAGTTTCATCATGTATCAAATCGACGTGACTCTAGTTCAGTGGGGTTTTCCCCTTCAAATACTTCCCCTCCTATCCCTGCTTCTGCTTTTAATGTTTCTCTCTCGTCTCCTCCTCTGTCTGAGGTTCGCCCCCCCTATTTCCGTTGATCCTATCATCCTTAGCCCTTCCTCATGCCATGCGCTCTCTCGGGTGACGACTACTGACCCCCTCACTAGCCCCTTCCCTATCCCGAACATATTGTAGGCACCCCCTTGGGAATTTTGGTCATCCCCCATCCTCTCCACTCTGGTGCCGCTTGTGATCTCTCCTTCCATGCCACCCCTTGAGTCAGCCTCTCCCACTCCTCTCGATAGACCAGAGATGGCCTCCTCTCCGCACAATTCTGTTGACAGTGATATTGAATTTCTCTTGCATAACTCAGATGTGAATCTTAAATCTCTGATGATTCATAAAGGGAAGGCTCCTGACTCGTCCCCCCACATTAGCCCTGCATCTACCAATAACATCACGGTCAGAAAGACTGATAAGAAGGGTAGTCTCCATTTTCGGGGCAGACCTTCCTCCAGACCACCCCTTTTTTCAGACTCTTCCGGCCTACATGATGTTCCTATTATTTCCTCTTCTGATACTCGGGCACTTAGAGCTTTGTTGCCCATTCCAGGTGCCCCATGATGAAGATCCTCTCTTATAATATTAGGGGGTTGGGGGATCACTCCAAGAAATTGGATCTCCATGAGATGATTTGTTGTCTTAGTCCTGCTATCATTTTGATACAAGAAACACTATCCTCTATTGCTCGTGTTATTTCTTACTTCCTGGAGATTTGCCCTGCATGGAATTTTGCTAGGGTCAACGCCTCTCGCCACTATGGGGGCCCACTGGCCTTGTGGGACCCACGAAAGGCGGTCTTTCGTGCCTACAGTCTCTTTGCTAGTATTTTACTATCGGGTCATATCCGTGGCTATATTCGTCATTTCCATATTCTCAACTTGTATGCCCCATATAAGAACCACTTTGCTTTTTGGGATCATATACAAAACTGCAACATTCTCAACATTGGTGGGCTTATAATGACAAGGGATTTCAATGCCACCTTGCTGGAGGGGGAGAGATGGGGAGTCCAATCTCGGCCTGACCTCCTTGTTGATAGACTATTTGGTCTTTTTAATGGTCATGATATGAGGGATATCTGTCCAGTTTTGATTTCTCCAACTTGGAATAACCATAGAGTGGGGGATGAATACATTGGTAAGTAGCTTGACAGATTTGTCATTAAGGAACAACTAGATGATTAGTTGGGGAATCTCAGATCTTGGATTCATAGGACATATCTCTCAGACTACGTGCATATTATGCTACAATGGAAAATGGAGGATCGACGAAATGGTATTCCCTTTAAGTTCAATTGTATTTGGTTGGAGGATGAGGAATACAACAGGCTCATTAGAACGACGTGGATTGATGTACAACCCCCACATGTGGATTATGCGAAGGAATATATGATGAACAGACTTAAACTTATCAAAGAGAAGACCAAGGTTTGGGAACAAAACAGGAAGAAACAGATGTTCAGGGATCTAGAATAGATCACTAAGGAGATTGATATATTTGGAAAAATGATGGAGAAGTGACGCCCGTCGCAAGGAGACTGGAAATATCTCAGCCTCTTAAAGGACAAAATGAATAAGATCCTCCACATTCAGGAGGTTACATGGAAATTTAAGAGTCGAGCAATCTAGTTGCGGGAGGGAGATCACAACACTAAATATTTCCATAAATTTGCAAATCACATAAAGCAGACAAATACTATTTGGCATATTGAGAATATGAATGGGGAGTTGATATACACTCTGGATAGAATATGGGTTGAGGTTGTCCGATACTTTATGGAATTATATAAACCTCGGGATGGGGTATGTTTTGAATACCAGATGTGGGTATTGGAGCAATACCATGTGATGTTTGATGTTGAGGCAAATAAGGATCTCTTTCATTTTGTCCTTTAAAAATTTTATGACCATGGTCCTTAAGTCAAAATTAGCCGTTGGTCTTGTTGACCGTTGGAGGCTCTGCTCAGACTATTTAACATGCTAAGCTGGATCTGTTTCTTCAACTTGTCCTGACGATGAACCACATTGGTTGGTTCAAAACGCGTCGACAAATGGTTTCTCATGTGATTTTGGCTGAAAAATCTCTCGTAAACTTGATATGGATCATAAAAGCCTCAACTCTATAATTGGATCTCTTTCATCCTGCTAGCCTGGAGGGGTAATTGGAGGTCCTCAAATATTTCGCTAGAGACAAGTGCCCGGGACCTAATGGATGGACGATCGAGTTCTTTCTACATTTTTTTGATATCATGGGACAACATATACTGGATATTGTGGAGGAATCTAGGACTTCGGGTATGATCTCGAGTGCCATAAACTCTCCCTTTCTGGCACTTACTCCCAAATCGTCTAATCCCAAAAAAATTGGGGAATTTCGACCCATATCCCTATGTAATATCCTTTATAAGACGATCTCCAAGTTGCTTGCAGGTCGGATTAAAAAAAAAAATTTCCTCACACATTTCTCAAGAACAAGTTGGATTTTTGAGTGACGAGCTTATACATGATGTTATCGCTTCAGCTCAGGAACCTATACATACCATCCATACTCAAAGAAAAGAGGCCTTGGTCATGAAGATTGATCTCCACAATGAATATGACTGTGTGGTCCTATATTCACCTTTTGTTACATAAGATTGGATTACAAACTCATAATGTTGCATGGATAATGGCTTGTATCACTTCGACAAATTTTGTTGTCCTAATCAATGGATTGCCCTCTGCATTTTTTTGTGCAAAAAGGGGCCTCAGGCAAGGATGCTTGCTCTCACCTCTCATTTTCATTCTAGCTTTGGATGACCTTAGTTTAAAGATCAAGGAGGAAAAAGATATGGGTTGTTTCCAAGGTATCAAGATCACTAGGCAGGTATGCATTACTCATATGTTTTTTGTTGATGACATCCTGACTTTTGGCATTATTTCCAGATCCCAGTGGAGTGCCCTTCATCAGATTCTTGGCAGATGCAGTGATGCTTCGGAATTGATTACAAATGGAAGTAAGTACGCTTTATATTTTTCCCATGGAGACATGCAAGACATTGAATATATTGCGGAACTATTTGACGTATACAAAGGCTCCAATTCGGACGGGCTTCACTTACCTTGGCTTCTAATTCAAGCCTGATTGTTATTGCCTAGAGGATTGGATGTGGCTGGTGGACAAATATAAAAATAATTTTTTCTCCTCGACAAATCGCTTCTTCTCATTGGGAGATATATATACCCTCGCTCTCGTTGTCTTATAACAACTGGTTGTCTATTGGGCACATCTATATCAAATTCCAGTTTCCATACAAAACCGGATCGGCTCTATTTTTGCACAGTTCCTCTAAGATTGGAACAACTCGTGTTTTAAATACCACCTTTGTAGATGGGATGCTCTGACGATTCCAAAGGACTAGGGGGATGGGGATTATTGGACCAATGCATATTTGGGAAGGCACTACTTATCAAATCTTTGTGGCATGATTTTTTGGGATGTAGGATCTGGAAGGAGATATTTAAACATAAATACTTGAGAGGTCGTGAACCAGAACAAGTTTACAGAGACATCAACATTCGTCTATCCAGAGGTCCTTTGATTTGGAGATCGTTCCAAAAAATCTTGGAATGTTGGTGAAATGGGTTGGTCTAGAGTTTTTGGAATGGCCACAAAATCATGATAGGCTCGAATCCAGTGATGGGAGTTACCACTGCTAATACTTTGGGAGAGCGGACTCTATCCATGATTCATCGTGGAGGTTATTTCTACCTTTCACAAATTATACATAGGTGGGAGTCGGGATGCTCGGTTTGGAAACATGTTGTGGATTTACATATGGTGGGTAGTTGTGCCATGGAATGGATCACATACATCAATTTATTGAACAACACGGGGCCATGTTTTGATCGTGGGGGTGACAGCCTTAGATGGTTCGGGAGCCTGTCAAAAGGGGCTCCTATTATGGCCAATAAATACAGGTGGTTAATGACTCTATCTTAAACCCCTTAAGAAAGATCATGGTTTGCCAGGATTTGGAAATGGAAGATCCCCACAAAGATTATCCTATTTCCCTGGCTAGTTTGGAAAAACAAGATTCTCACTTGGGATAATCTATGGAAAAGGGGATATATGGGGTCGGGTACATGTATACTTTGCATGGAAAATTCTGAGACAACCACTCCTTTGTTCTTCTGGTGTTCTTTCACTATCCGCATCTGGAACTGTTTTGTTGATGTCTTTAAGTTCACTTACTAGAGGATTGGAAACTTTGAAGAGTTCATGATCGAATGGATGAAGGGTCAGTAGGAACAATGGACCCTCCCTCTATTAATCATTTAGGAAATATGGAGAGCTCGAAATAGGTTCATATTTGAGGGACGTAATGTTGACTTCTCCTGGTTAATACAAAAGGTACTGACTTGGATGAAGGCCACCTCCATAGATACTGTAAATTCTTACGACTTAACCTACAGGATGAGGCCAGTGGAATGTACTCTCCCTGCTGGCTTCTTTGATGGTGTTTCCCAATTGGGAATTTGCGAGTGTGGTGCAGTGCTTTGCATTGACTGGACTACTAAATATCACTTGTGGTGGCATGGAGGCTTTGGGTCCAACACCAAGGCAAAGGCTATGGCTTTATGGGGATTACTCTGGTTCACTACACAAAAAAACATTAACTCTCTAAATATATACATTGACTCCAAGGCATTGATCGACAACATCAAAGGGACTTGTGGTTTCTACCCTCCCCTCCTTTTGGGATGGCTCAGGAGGATCAAGCACATCTTGAGATTGCTTATCACATACTACACCACGCATATAAAACGGGAAGGAAACACAAAGGCTGATAGCCTCTCCAAGGTCGTCCTGAGCTGCGATTCTGGTAAAATACAGTACAGATATCTAGTTGAAAACAGAATCATAGAGGAGGGTTGGCTTTGCCTACCTTGAGCACCATGTCTCCCCACATGCAGGTCTTTATATCGCCACAACTCTTTCTGATGCTTTCTATCTTTTTTACAATATGTTGCAAAGTTTGTTTTTCCATAGTGCTCAAATTATGCTTCGACTTTATGCTTAATTTTGGAAAATATCTAAGTTTTTATTACCTAACTGGATAGTCTTATATAAGTTTCGATAATACTCTGGAACTTTATAATCCAGCACATATTTGACTGGATGGATGATGTTATGAACCACATATATGTACTGTTTTTATTTATAATAGAAGCAACGTTTTTTGTTCTGAAAAAAAAAAAGTGAGAGCCATCATTGCAAAATAACATTGAAAGTGAGAACATTGTATTGATTTATCACTGAGATGTCCCGTTCACAAAGTTGAACCTTGTGTTGAAACATAGGGAAAAACAATTATTTATGTTTAGAGTCTCGTGAATATGTTTTTAAAATTTTTCTTTGGCGGACGAACAGATTTTAATAAATGATATAATAGTCCATGTATATGAATTTTTTCACATATTTTTACAATCTCCCACTAAGTAACAATGTATATTAACAATTTTCTTTCATTAAGAGAATTTGACGATATATATTAGCAATTTGTTTCTATTAAAAGAGTTTGATTGTCATTATAACTAGCACAGATTCATTTTAAGTACGAATCTAATATGAGCCGAGAGGGATCAAATTTATTCAAGTGTAAATTTTTTTAGAGTGCAAAATAAAATGTGTTATTTTTCATTGTTTAAATTGTATTTTTGAATGCTAAATAGAATATATATAGGACCAAATAAAAAATTTAACCATAAATACTTAATTTTTTTTCTATATATAGATATATATAAAGTTGATATCGACATAAATTAGTTAACATAGACATTCAAATAGTTTATTTAAATCTCTTGTTGAAATATTTTTGAAAAGTATAAGATTTAAACATTGATTCACACATTGTTTTTATCATATATTTTTTTAATTATAGCCAACATCATTTTTCTATTTAGAACCTATTTTTTATTTTTTATTTTAAAAAGGCACGAACGAACGAACAAACTTACACATCCCCACATATTGGGTTGTAGAATGAGCCTCTCCGCTCAATTATAAACTATCGTTAAAAAAATTTAGTTATTGTTATATATATATATAGAATCAAATTCGTCATCAACTATTATAAATGTGCTCAAAGGAGAAGTGATACAAATAGTTAGGTCCAATGGTTTTTATTTTTCTATTCATATCTATAAAGTCTTTACACAAACTTGCACCCACTTTAGTCCATTGGAGGCCTCTTTGACAAGGTGGTCTATTCACCAGTTGCACTGCCTTAGTGGTGCCCATTTAGAATATGTGAAGTTGAATGAAATTTCAATAATGGTAAAGGTAAACATGTGAAGAACATTAGAATATCCACTTCCACAATTAATATTAGAAGTGGATCCAATGGTATGATTTACTCTTACATTGAATAAGTGACCACGAGACCACATAATCACCATAAATGCTCCAAGCCAAATTCATGTCATGGGTGTGCAAGGAAATTAGATTTCAATAAAGATGAAGATGCATATCACTTTTTCAAATGATTAAGAAACTAAAGGTGTTGTCAAAATGGATATCATTCTAAAATATGGGTGCCATTGTATTAAGGTCAAGGGTAAGAGTGAAAAAATGGAATTTGTTTTCAATTTGTTGGGAACAAATTCAATTATAAATAATGTAGGTTTTAACCATGTATAATTAATTGTTGCAAACATATTTTTAATCAAATAGATAAGTTGCAATGGAAAGCATACACGACAACATAGTGATCTTTCCTAAAACCCCAAATTGAGAAAACCACCAAAAAACTTTCAATATACTTTTTTATACAATACTACAATACAATATATATGTCCCACAATATCCATGAACCGTCAATCCATTTAGCCTCAATTAGAATACAAGCATATTTTCTTAGCTAAAACTACAAAACCATAGGAAAAACCACCATACAACACAAATCCACTTTTAATGAAAAAAGAGTGTGTCAAGAATTTCCAAAAATGAATGGAAAAAACCACCTATTTCTTTTTTTTTGGGGGGTGGCGGGGGGGTTTGTGCGCACTTCCCATGAATCCTTGCACAGGGGGGTTTCCATCCCCCTATTGCACGCCCCCCTCCCCCCACACACACTTGACTCGATGTGCAACGTGTGCAAATAGTCATATAAAGAATATAATACATAGTGATGAGCCCCAATATTGAAACAAGAATGTTGCAACTCCCAAGGCTACCAACTTAAATTATCAAGCTGGGGTTCGTACAAACTTAAGAGGTGTCATCACTATATGTGCAACATACAATGTGTCCTTATTTCATTGATCTGATGTAATGGAGTGAGTGTCATGAAATAAAAGCCTAAACTAATTGCATAAATGGAAATGTTACTTTGAAAAGAAATTAATCGTAGGCAAGAACAACAATTTGTAATTGAAATCCTAAGAGTATGAATTCAAATAAATAGGCCTAATCTACTTTGTAAAACGGCATGTCCTAATTCATTTTTTCTTTCTCGATCATGGATTTAGAGCCTAGGGGTTATGGTTCAAGCCTAAAAGACAACAACCAAGATTTTGGAGAAAATTTGGTCAAGTTTAGGAGTGTTACATGAGGTTGTTACAAGTAAAACGAAATTGCCACAAGAGGAGATAATTCATTGAATTACCAAGTAAATAAAATTCAAATGGGATGGGACAAATTTTGTTATTAAGTAGGATGTCCTAGGACTCCATTTCAAGTGGAATCACTCCAAAATACCCCTGTTAACACATGCTAAAAAATAGCAGAAAATTATTAATCTAAGAACTAGAAATTCAAGAACTAGTGAGCTAGTTAACCTATCAAATTCCTAGCCTAATCAAGTGCAAATGCATTGGGGTAATTTTTTTATTAACTTGGATGTTTTTATGACCTAATACAACTAGAATCAACTCAATTGAAACTCATTAATGTGTTCTAAAAAATAGCAAAAAATTACTATTTTTTGATACAAGGGACTTCCAGAAATTCTAGATTTGTGAATTAGTAAACCAATCCAAGTAGCTCAATGATGAATATGACTTTTAAAAACTATTTTAAGGATGCATCATGACTGTGACTCTGTAAATAACCTACAAAAAAACTCACTTCAATAATTTAACCCAATCCTACAGTGAAAGAAGCATATATACTAAATGCAAAAATAGGAAAAAAAAGAATAAGAGATGCATGTGAATAAGAAGTTAAAAGAAGAAAGACAAATTGTACAAAATTCTTTCAGGCTCCTGGGATGGCCAAGCTCAAGGATACTCGGAGTCTTATGAAGGAGAGCAAGCTTTAGAAGCTAAGAATGGCACCAAACTTCATCATTTGAATCAATCTAAATACATCCATGCTAGAAATGAAAGTGGAGCTGCAAAAATACAAGTTTTCTGCGCAAGAAGACTAAAAAATACCTGCCTCTAGAGGAAAAATCAAATTGGTACTTATACAAAATGATGAGGAATAATTATCCTTGAAAGGAGGAAGTTTTCCTGATCCAAGTGGATATTGGTGGCCACCCACCTATTCTATTGGACCCCCACCATTGTTTCTTTCAATTTCCTTAATTATAGCACAATTCCAGTTTCCTTGATTGTAGCACATTTTACTATTTTTGGAAATTTTTCAAGCACTGAACTTTCAGAGCTGTTTTGAGGCCCTAAATGACAACGTTTTGGGAAGACAAGAAAACATGAGTCTTTAGCTCATGTTTATAGTCGAAATTTTCATTTATCAGATAAATCTTTCTAACAAGGTATTGTGTGCGTCAAACAGAGAGCGTGTGCCAAAGTTACGACCTGGGAAGTTGATGTACCAATTTACCCAAACGGGGCTCATAGTTTTGGCACTTCATATCCCAAGGTTAGGTTTTTGGATGTTTAGGTTTTTCCATTGTTTCCAAATAATAAATATGCCTTCAAGTACCATTGTAACATAGTTCAGAGGCATGTAGCCAACACATGTCTTCTCAGAGATAAGCTACCATTTCCTAGGCTAGTTTATTTCCACTTTGTATGTAAGCATATTTCAGTTCTTTGATATTAATTAAATGAAATTTATTTTTTTCTACATATTTGTGTTTAGTTTATATCTGTATTTCATTGCATTCCTCCATAAGTCTAGATCATTTTCCCTCCAAAATCCTTCAAATAGTGGATCTGGTTCCCAATGCTAGGAATTTGCATTAAATGACAGGGAACACATTCCTAGATTTTCTCAACCACTGGAGCTCCAAAATTTGTACAATAATTTCATAATATCTTATTGATTTATTATCCAAACTTGATCCTCCTCTAGTAGGGAGCAAGTCCCTAGATTATCTCCTCCTCCAAACCTTCAAAATCTGCCCAATGTTCTCACAATATTCTTCAAAAATAA
Source organism: Pinus tabuliformis (assembly GCA_031772625.1). Taxonomy (NCBI): domain Eukaryota; kingdom Viridiplantae; phylum Streptophyta; class Pinopsida; order Pinales; family Pinaceae; genus Pinus; species Pinus tabuliformis. The sequence goes on from CM062809.1 coordinate 548,257,458, forward strand.
ATAATATTAAGCACATAATATGCAATCATTTCTAAAACTTCCTAAGAACATATTAAATCAAAAGAACATTATTAAGTGTAGAAGGAGAGGTTTAATATAGCCTTAAAGTGCCTAAGAAAGGTTAGATGGGTCTTAATTTGCATTTAATTTAGAGGCTTGTCACATAGCCAACATTCTTCCACTTATTGCCTTCTTTGTATAGAATGGGCCATTGGAGTGCATAATCATCAATACAGGGTAATAATTACCATTGCTTCTCTACACCAAGAGAACTTCTCAGTGCTCACATATTTTTTTAATGAATTTGCAACATTCTTCAAAGTTTCCACCTTTTGTAGTAGTACCTTTTTGTCTTCAATCATATCTCTCACAATGTGATACTGAACATCAATATTCTTTGTCTTTGAATGATAAGTTGGATTCTTCACCAGGACAATTGCACTTTGATTATCACAATCTATCCTCACAACTAGTTGTACCAACCCAATACTTGAACACAATCTATGTTACCATATTGCTTCCTTTCTTGTAGAGTAGCTACCATGTATCTAGATTTTATAGTTGAGGGTGTCACTACGGATTGTATCTTGGTCATACAAATAATTTCTCCTTCAAATAGGTTAAACACATACCCACTTGTAGATCTTCTACAATCTAGATATCCAACCCAATCTGCATTAAAAATTCCATGTATGTCCAACACTATGTCTAATCAAGGTCTTCCTTGATAGAATAATCCATAACATGCCATGCAAAATACCCAAAAACCATATTTATTGTTTTCCAATGCTCCTTCCCTTGTTTTTACATATACCTACTTAGAACCTCCATTTCATGTGCAATGTTTGATCTAGTATATACCATTGCATACATCAAAATTGTAGCGGCACTGGCATATGGAACATGAAACATATCCTTTTCCTCTTCCTATGCCTTGGGACATTAATCTACAAATAAATATACACTTACATGAATAGGCACCATCACCAGTTTACATTCTTGCATATTAAATCTTTGCAATATTTTTATTTTTTAAATTGATTTGTATTACCTTAAAATATCAAATTAAATAATTCCTTCCATCATTGCTAAGCACATTACACAACAATACATTTACTACCTTCCTGGTCCTAGATCCCATGATTGTTCATGTATTTTTCCATTTTTCCTTTTCTTTTGCAGACATCAATCCATTTTGAGGATTTGTTAGGAACATATGTAAATGAGACAATGAAGACATTTCCTTAAGATAGTTCCATAGTCAAAGATTATGTCATGTTTATTGTTTCCTTGTCACTATCTAAGTGGTTTGATTTGTGGATACATTTGTGCCCACTTATTGATTCAGCCATAATTATAGTTTATTATCTTTCCTTTTCGGTCAAAGGGTGAGATTCCTCTATTGAGGGTTGAGATGACTCTACATGTGATTGGGTTGAGTTTGAAGGAGATGATTTGGTGATGGGTTTCTTCTATTGTTGTGAGTTGTCCTAATTCTGGGATGAAGTATTCTTGGATCCTTCCATTTACTTTATACATTTCCATCCACAACTCTTTTTATTAGCATCTGGATGGGTGTAGGGACCTTGTTAAAAACGGAAGGCATTATGAAGATTTCCGAGAAGTTGACAAGTCCTACAACAACAAGCAATGTTTTCATAGTTTATTGATTATGAATAAACCATACCCCTTCATTTGAGAAGGATTATATCAAGAAACCATATACTAAGTTCCACTTTGAAACATATGTAAATAAATGGGGCAATTCCCTTCACAAGTATTTCAATGTCTAAATTAATGAAGCAACCTAGCAAGTTGTCCAAATCAGCTAAGATATCTGTTTTTTTCAAGTGAATGGAAAGGTTAGGAAGCCTTATCTATAATGGGGTTACGAAAGCCATCATGGAATGAGTTAAAATTAGGAAACCATGGTTGAAAAGAGAGACTAGAAGAACCCCAAAACCAGGGTCCCTAATCAAAACCCTTCTACTAGTCCTCTATTGTTTTGAAGAATAGAACATAGAATCCTTTTGAGAAATAATGTTGCACTACATTTTGAGACCAGCTTTGGTGCACCTATTCTTGAAGAGTATATATTGATGGCAAAAAACCATTAAACTGACAAATAATCGCATGTTGTTCATAATCTGCAGCCATGAAACTGAATACAAGGTTATCCACTTCAAGGGTCGAGGTTTTTGTTGCCAGATCCACAATAAATGTTGGCCCTGAGAGATCTTTAGGGTTCAGGGGTGAAATTCCTAGCTTTAGGACATCCTTAAAGGAATTGGGTTGTAAAAGGAGGACACACCCTAGTCTTTGGATCCACCTCTTAATCTTGATACTAGATAAATCGAGGCATCCATCCCTATGTCATACTCATTAAAAGATTTCAGATATTGAAGTTGCCTACTTCCATATAGGAGCTGAATATTTCCATTTGGGATTCCCACCCAATCTTGTATCTTGTCTATGGTGAGGCAACGAGATTTGTTTATTTGACCTACAAACAAAGGGAACCCCTTGATATTGGTCTCACAAATACCATAAAATTCTCCAGATTTGGGGAATTAACCTTATCTTGGAGGTATGAAGAACCTTGCAATAGAAAAGTTTTCACCTATTTTTCCAAGTCTTGAGGTAGGATAACTTTCTTTAAACCCTGTAAATCTCTACAATATTGTCTTGATATACTTACTTTGATTTAACTAAAATTTCATATTTTTATGATCTCTTTTAATTTCCATGCCCGAAATAAAATTTGTAGCACCAAGATTCTTTATGTCAAATTTAGAGGACAAATTAGTTTTAACTTCTTGGATGCTTTCCCTCTCATTTCCAATCAGCAAGATCATCCGCATGCAAGGCCAAATAAATAACATGTTCACCAACTAATTTAAAATACACACAATGATATAATTTGCTCCTTATGAATCCAAGTCCCAATGTCAATCCAATCTTTATATTTTCTCCTTTTGTAGGACTTCCTGTTTGATGACATCCTTGATTTCTATAAATACCACATCTCCACTGATCCAGGGGATCAAAAATATGCTCAAAAATCAAAGTTCTCAAATTCTCTCAAAACCAGCACCAAACCATAGATCTTGTCATTCTAATTCCAATGATGCTTGAATCACGTCAATTTGACATCGCATGAGGAAGTTACCACGTTATGAAGTTTTTGGAAAACAGTAAAATAATTAACTTGCAGGGTTGACTAGGAAGTGTTGGATGCCACGTGGAAGTCCATACGCTAACGTGGTGGTGACATCAGTAGGGTGATTGTGAAATACAGAGCCAATTAAGACGGGACACATGGCTCGATCGTAGAGAGGCAGTTGGCACAATTTAATTGGTTCGTGGTGATTTGTTTTGGGCCGATCACGGAGGGACATGTGGCCCAATCACAGGGTGCCATGTCGCACTACAGATGAGGCCAAAATTTTGTTAAGGACTAGATGAGCCTCTGTAAGGTTCGACCCCATGACCTCAGAATAGACAACAGAACACCTTAACACTAAGCCACGTGTTGGTTCTTGTTAATACATAACATGCAGGCTATTAATAAAGTGTTGTGTTGGTGCCATTGGGGAGAAAGTCGAGCGGACGGGGTCGCCCAACCAGCCCAGCCCCAAGTCATATGTTGTTACTTGACCATGTGAAAAGGTGGGAAGGGACAGGGCATGATTCCCTAGCCCCAGGTTCTGTTGACACTACATAACCAATGGCAGAAACATCAGAGGAGCAGGCACGTGGCACCCTGCCCATGCCCAGCCAGCAATTCCATTAACCATAACATGATTAGGAGTGAAGGCTGGTGCAACGTGTGGCCTCTGGCCCATGCCCCACGGTGATATTACTACCACGTGACTAAAGGTGGAGAAATAGGGGCACAAGGGTTGTAGGTTTTAACCCTGTACAGAAATTACCTACATACGAATTCTAAAAACAAAAAATAAACAATGGTGAGAGAATAACACATAAAACAAATATACACAAAGGTTTTCCATAGGATCCCAAAACCAGAACTACGAGATTAATTTTTCATTATGTTCCTTTCAATGTTAGAATACATATATATACATGTCGAAGCATCCATAAACCCCAATCTGTTAACCCTAGATTAGAACATAATTGTAGTTCCCTCGACCAGATCTACAAAATACCATGGACCGAAAAATCGTGCCGAGAACCATGTGTGAAATCCATGCACAAAACCATAGGTAGTTCTGTTCACCTAATATAGGATCCAAAAAATAATTCACGGGGCGCTGCCTGAGACCCCGTGTAGGGGGGCTACTGCCCCCCTGCTTACCCCCCGGCAGCACCCGACGCAATGTACAGGGGGGTTGTCGCCCGGCGCAACGTACAGGGGGGGCTGTCGCCCCCTGCACGTGAGCTAGTCATGGAAAGAATATAACACAACCCAACAAGGGTGGCATAACCATTCGGCAAATTTTACCTCACATGGTGGATTTTGTGGGCCTATCCTACCACCTGGAATTGCGAAATTTTTGCCTTACAACGCCACCAAAGAGGATTTTCATTGCCAGTTTTTACAAAGGCTCAAATTTGCATTACAGTTAGTAGAGAAATGGAGAAGGAGGCCTAATTTGGCCATTTGTCAGCCTTTTGAGCCCAAGAAGATCCTGTACATGGGTTTTTGGGTGTTTTGGACATAATGGAAGTGTTATTTTTGCAACTTGAGCATTGTATGTTGATGTAGTTTCACATTTGAGCATATAATTTAAAGGGCCAACATTCGAATCTGGACCCAGAGAAGTAGCCTAGGAGGGGTGAACTTCTTCAACAAATTGTATTTTTCTGATGTTGCTTGTTGTCTATTTTTCACTATTAAAATCTACAAAATTTAACTTAGTTTGTGTGCTTTTTAAATATCGATCCATTTCCCATAAGACATAAACTAGCTTGCAAAACTTTACATGAAACCTTCAATTTTAATTTCAAATCAGTTTGATATCATAGCATGGTTGTTGTGAAGGTTTGATAGTTTTTGCAAGTGTTTTCTTGAATGATTACAAGGTCTAAATTGAGAAGAGGAGAAGGAGTGCTTGAAGAACCAAACCCTCAAATTGGTTTAAGGAGGTCACAAACTCCACAAAACCGACCAGTTATGGCACATCAAGAAGGATAGGAGCTGATGTCTGAGGATGAAAGAGATTTTAGAAAGGATTTCTATGATATGCCTGAGATGGTGAAAATGTTTTACAATGAGAGGACAACAAGGTTGCAAGGAGAAAGTTTTAATCATCCAAAAGGTAATGGTGGTGATGGGAACAAGCCTCCACCTCTACCTCCTCCTTCATCTCCATCTTCACGTCCATACTCACCTCCTCCTTCACCTCCTTCATCTCATAGACCTACTCCTCCTCCATCTCAAAAAGGACATGCAAGTCTCCTTTTATTAAGCTTGATGTCAAGTTTGAATTACCTATGTACAATGGGGAAGTAAAAGATGAAAAGTTGGATAATTGGGTACATCAAATTGAAGTTTATTGTAGGATTCAAAAGCTTGATGATTATTTCACAAAGATCCATCTTGCTTCTCTTCGCTTGGAAAGTGCAACCCTCATCTGGTGGGAGGACAGAACTAAAGAATATTTGAAGAAAAGCAGTAAAATTATATTTTCTTGAATGATTTTATAGTTGCATTAAGAAGGCAATTTTATCCATTAGCTTATATGCAAAAAGTAATTATGGATTGGAAAAATTTTAGACAAGCTAAAGGTCAGAGTGTCCAAAGTTACACACAAGAATTTAGAAGAAGATTTTTAATCATGGGTGTTGATTTTTCTTCACAAGATACTCTGCTTACATAGGTGGATTACATAGTTATTTGAGGCATAATATACTTATGTTTAATCCCACCAGTCTAGATGAAGTATGTGTTCAAGAAACTCATTTATAATCAAGAGGCAAGAATTTTCCTCAAGAGACTAGCAAGAAACCTTCCAAATATGGAGACAAAGGAAAGGGGAAGTTTAAAGGCAAAGGAAAAAAGAATGCTACTATCAAGAAAGAGGGAGATAAACTTACCTGTAAACATTGTTCAAAAGAAGGCCATGATGAAGACCACTGTTGGAAATTACATCTAGAAATGAGACCAAAGAAGTTCAATAACAAGGGGAAACAAAAGATTGTTGTTACAACTCAACAAGATCTAGGATCTTATTCAGGTGATGAAACCAAAATCACAACCATGGGAATGAAAGGTATAGCTTCTAATGCAAGTACTAGTTCTTCTAGTAAGACTATAGAATCTCAAAATGATAAAGAAAGAAGTGAGATTTTCCATATCAGGGTCATTACAAAACATACAAAAGTTGATACATTATTTGATAGTGGATCCCAAGTCAAACTTATATCTAAATAAATTATTAAGAAACTTAATCTGGAAACTACAACTCATACTAAACCTTACCCTTTGGGTTGGGTATGTGATAATGCCAAATTACAAGTGACAAGAAAATGCAAATTAAAATTCACCATCACTACTAACTGCATAAATAAGGTAGAGATTGATGTTGTACCACTTGATATTTGCAGGATGTTTTTAGGGAGTCCTTACTTGTATGATTGAAAATACATATTTTATCATCATGAGAACAAATATCATCTTTTCAAATATGGAGTTGAGTATATTGTTAGAGCACATCGCAAGAAGATGAACTTATCTCTTGTTAGTGTTGGTCAGATGAAAAGGCTTGTAAATGTTAGTAATAATTCAAGAGTTTCTTGACAAAGGGGTCATCAAGCCTAACACATCTCCTTGTGGGTCTCCTATTGTCTTGGTTCCAAAGAAAGATGGTACATGGCACATGTGTGTGAATTTCTGAGATTTGAATAAGATCACGGTAAATAATTTCTATCATCTTCCTCACATTGATAGTTTTTTAGATCAGATAAAGGAAGTTGTTTACTTTACTAAGTTAGATTTCAGAAGTGGTTATCATCATATAAGGATTTTTGAAGATGATATTTGGTAAATTTCTTTCAAGACAAAACAAGGTTTATTTTAATGTGTAGATATGTCATTTAGGCTTTGCAATGCACCTGCAACATTCATTAGAGTTATGAATGGTGTTGCAACCATTCCTTCATGATTTTGGCATAGTCTACTTATATGATATTCTAATTTTCAGTAAGACTCGTGAAGAGCATATCAAGCATGTGAAACAAGTTTAGATGTCTTGAAAAAGGAAAATTTATATTTGAAGATGTCTAAATGTGAATTTTGGAAAACCTCTTTGGTTTATTTGGGTCATATTGTAGAAGGGGGTGAATTGAAGATTGATCCCTCCAAAGTTGATGTTATTGTGAATTGTCCTAAACCCAACAATGTAACAGAAGTTAGGGGTTTTTTTGGAGAAACCCAATATTGGAGAAAATTTATCGCTAACTTCTCACTCATTGCATCACCATTACATGCTTTGACAAGTGTGAAACATGTATTTCAATGGGGAGGCAAGCAACATAAAGCCTTCGACACTTTGAAAGAGAAAATCAGTACAACACTAGTTTGAGCACTTCAAGATCTTAAGCAGTGATTTGAAATTCAAACCGATGCAAGTGGTTATGCTATGGGAGCAGCATGGTAAGCCAATATGATAACATTATGAAACTTTTACCAATGGAATAATTAACTATCCAACTTATCATAAAGATTTGTATGCTTTAGTACAAAGTGTGAAGAAATGGAAGAATTATTTGATGGGTAAAGAAATGATTATCCATACTCACCATCAACCTTTATAATAGTTACAATCGCAAACCAAGCTTCAACAAGCTAGACATTTTAGGTGGATGGGATACCTACAATAATTTCATTTGGTAATCAGGTATAATAAAGGTATATATAACAAAGTTTCATATATGTTATCAGGGTCTATTGTTAATGCATTTGTTATTCTTAACCATAACTCAATCATGCGTGAAAGTTATGTTGCTCAAGATGATGACTTTAAATATTTTTATTCCACTTTCGTGTAAGAAAGACAATTGCTCAAGTTCAAAGGTATTGTTATTGGTCTTGCATGAATGAAATTGTTTCAATATATGTGAAAGGATGTTCCATGTGTGCTACTAGCAATCCAAGAAATAGGAAATTGGGTTTGTACACTCCACTTCCTATTCCTTCTCATCCCTGGGAAAGTATTTCTATGGATTTTGTGGTGGGACTACCAGTGTCTAGGAAAGGTCATGATTATCTATATGTTGTTGTGTATTGTTTCAACAAAACGTTAGTGTTGATGCCATGTAAGAAATAGGTTATAGCTAAACAAACGACCAAGATGTTCTTTCAAAATGCATGGCTTCACTTTGGGTTACCCACCACTATTATTTATGTTTGAGATTCTCAATTTGTTAGGAAGTTTTGGTCAATTTTATGGGAACTCATGGACGCAAAGTTGAAGAAGAGAACCGAATTTAAACCAAAAACTGATGGCCAAACAGAAGTAGTGAACAAAATAGTAGTGCATCTCCTTCGAGTATATTGTGGTAAGCATCCTAAACTTTGGGATGAGCATTTGCATTTCATCCAGCATGCCTAAAATCGTGACAAGCACTCACCTACACAAGTATATCCATTTGAAGCTTGTTTGGGTTATTTGCAAAAGTCTCCTTTGGACTTCAACTTTGGAAAAGATATTGTAGTATATGGACATAGCGATGTGGAAAAGTCCAATCATTTCATTGAACAAATTCAACTTGTGCATCAAAGGGTACAAGAACAACTAGAGAAAAGAAAAGCAAAGTACAAAGCAAGACATGACAAGCATCAAGTTGATCATGATTTCCAAGTGGGAGGTCATGTTTGGTTGTACATCAACAAGGAAAGACTACAAGGTGAAGTTAAAAATCTCAAGCCAATCATATATGGTCCTTTCAAAATCTTGGATAAGATTGGTAACAATGCTTTCAGATTAGATTTTCCACCTTACATGTTAATTTATTCTATTGTGAATGTGGAAAACTTGAGATTGTATTAACCTCCAATGCTTGATGATTAAGAAGAGAGTGTTCATATACCATCTATAGAAGATTTTTCTCCTGAATATTTAAATGAGTTGCAAGAAGACTCAATTCTTAACAAGAGGATAAGGACTTCATGCAGAGGCAATGTGGAGTATCTTCGAGTGAGGATCAAAGGTACCAATCCAAGTAAATCAAGGTGGATTGAGATCATGAAAACGAGGGAGTTGTACCCTCACCTACTTTCTGAGTAAAAACATACTTTCGGTGGTCCAAAAGCTTCCAATGGGGAGGAATGATCTAGGGGATCAAAAATATGCCCAAAAATCAAAGTGATCAATTTCTCCTGAAATCAACACAAAATCATAGATCTCAGTGTTATGATTCCAATGGCGCTTGAATCACCTCAATATGACATCGTATGCGGAAGTTATCGCGTTCTAAAGTTTTTTGCAAATAGTAAACAAGTCAACTTGAAAGGTTGACTGGGAAGTGTATGGGTGCCACGTGGCAGTATGTATGCTGACGTGGTGCTAATGTCAGCAGGGTAACTATGCAGTATAGAGCCAATCAAGATGGGACACGTGACTCATTCATATAGAAGTAGTTGGTGTGATTTGACTGGTTGGTGGTGATCTGTTTTATGCCAATCACAGAGTGACACCTGACCAATCACAAGGTTCCACATGGCACTCCGAATCAGGCAAAAATTTTGTTAAGGACCAGATGAGCCTCTGCGGGGCTCGACCCCATGAGCTCACAATACACAACAAAACACCTTACCACTTGTTGTAGCATTTTTTGGTTTTGATAAGATATAATATTTGAAAAAATGTTAAGTTAGGTTATGGACATAACAATAGTGTATAAAATGTTTTTAAAAAAATATCTTGATGATGATGTCTATATCAAAGAAAATGTTAGGTAGATGCTCTAAAAAATCAAGGCAAAAATAAAATGTTAGGTTAGAAAGAAAAGAAAACAAAAAACTCTGAAAGTGAGCAAGTCTAAATGCCACTACTACTTTTTTGCAAAATAATGTGTGTGCAGCTTGTCTTAAATGCCACAACCCATGACAGTCAAATAGTTTAATCTTGACTGCTTCATGCTTTAAATTTGATGTTATAGTTAGAGAATAAATATTTGGCCAAACTGTTTAATCTTGGCAAATCAGTAGTTAGGTAGAGAATAATAAGGTGCTCATCAATTTAATCTAAGCCCTTGGATGTTATAAGGTTAGAATTAGATAGTTTGTTTTTGTAAAATAAAAAGAAAGGAAAAGGGTTTGCTAGCTTAAATGCACCCATTAAGTGAAGAAAAAATGATAGGATAAGCAAAGGGTAAGTAGGAGAAGGTTGTAGAAGTTTGATGATTCATTGGACAAAAGGTACATTATCATGTTTTACCATATGTTTCTATGTCCATGATGCAATTACACAAAGAAAATGAAGGTCTACAAGATAAATTAATTAACTTCCCAATCATCCCCATTCATCCCTATATTCACTAATTTCCCCTTCCTACCTTCACATTCATATTCATTCATTTTCCATAAAAAACCCCTTTTCCTAAGGTCAAAACCCTTTTTGACTAGGAAAAGTGAAAATCCCATGTAAAATCCCTTTTTACATGAAAAACCCACAAAATGATGTTTAGCCTAAGTATTGATGTATATATGCGAAAAGTGAATAACCCGTGAAAAAGCATTATGCTTAGTGTATTTCCCCTTTCCGCATTATATTTCATATATTTCCCCTTTCCGCTTATATTTCATATATTTTCCCTTTCTGCTCATATTTTTATATTAACACTAACCTATAGTATTAAACCCCTAAAAAGTCCCTTTTTCCCGTATATATTAACTCCCTTTATTAAATAAACCTGAAACCATTAGTTTTATAATAAAACTATATATTTAATAAAACATGCAACGGCGGATCGCAGGCTTTTTAACGTGCATACACTCTCCCCGCATTGCGATATGTGATTGCGATGGGCCCGGACCCGACGCCATATATATCAAAATATATTGCCATATCACATCCGCGCCTTATCGCAAGTTCCGACCAAAGCAATAACCCTCCGCCATTGCGATCTCCGATATGTGATTGGGACTCGGACCCGATCACATATCATACATGATTTATTCCCACGTCAAATTTGGCCCCTATCACATTCCTTTGCGATGGGCCTTCCTTTGCTCTACTCCGATTGCGATGTGCGATTAACCCAAACCCGTTGTCATTTATCCACCCAAATTCATATTTTTCAACTCCTCCATATCATGTTTTGCAAATATTTTCTTTGTTAAATTGTTTTTATGATTTTAACGAAGAGTCTTCCTAAACCTCCATTTAACTGCTAATATTAGTTTTAACTCATATTAAGCCCATACCGCCATATTTAATCATTGGGCCACTTCGTACTGCTCTTTCACTCCATCACCGTCCGATCTAAGGTATTCAAATCCAACAGCCCTCAGCAATTTCGGGTTGGCTCTTTGTACAGGCATTACCCACCCGAAAAGCGGTATTCCACAGTCCTCCCTTGCTACGTGTTACGCTTTAAACCATATCAGGTGACCCCTCCCAAAACTGCCCGCACCTAATAAGTGGCGTGATGAAACCAAAACCGCCTCCTGCATAACGACAAAATAGCCACTGTTCATTTTGTGCCATAATTCAAATAGAAGACCATTTTTTTGTTTAAATGCAAAAAAAGCCATTTTGCTCTGTTTTGCCTGTTTTTCACAGTGAAGCCTCCATAAGCCTCTGCAACCAATAAAACCGTCATTTTACCTTCCGATACACTATGGACTCCTTCCAATATCCCTTCAACCTCTATAAAGCCATTAAATACCTTCTGTTACCTATGTTTTTCTTAACAGTTTTTGTGTTTTGCAAGTAAAGACTCCTGTTCTAGGCTTACAAAGGAAAAAGCCTGTGTACAGTTGGAAGACAAATACAAAGATCATGTTAGATTACTTTACTATGTGACATAAAATCTAAAAGGATTTACTGTTGAAAAACACAATAAAAACTTGAAATACATAGTAAAGGTAAAAGAACACAGTAAAGGTTACTCAGCAGGGTCAAAGGATATTTACAGAGTTTAAAGAGTATCAGATGAAAGGTCAAATGAAGGAATTAGCCAAGCGTAAAGGATACAAATAATTTAGCAGCTTAAAGGGGGAAATATCAAACAATAAAGCCAACACAACCTGAATAAAAGGGACAGCAAGAAGCAGTTCAATAGTTGCCCCTATCTTCTTGCATGAAGATCTTTCCTTTCCTAGAATAAATCTCAATCAGTTTTAGGATATTTTTTAGTTTCATAATTGTATAAATAACTCTCTTCTTGAGTTGTTATTGGTTCGAAGTTCAAGTTTCATAGTTCATTACTTGTTAAGTTGTGACTATTTATTCTACTTTGAACCTGGTTGCACCTTTGAAGGAAGCTTTTCTAGACACTTGATGTACTCAGTTTTTCTGGAACCTTAATACAAAGCAGAGGATTCTGAATTTGGTTTTACACAGTTTGTGTTATCCTGTAAGTTTTTCCAGTTATCAATCATTATTTTTTTCTTCATATGCTTATGACTTATAGAGGTATCTAGGTAGGAATGATTGTGTCTCAATTTATTCCTATAAGCTCCTGAAGTGATCATCTATTAAGAGAATGGATTAATGAATTGTTTGTTTAGCTAATCCCCTCTAATCAGTAAATCATTAGCATATTTTGTAAGCTTAGGTATACTGCCTTGAACCTTTGGAACAACATAAGTAGGAAAACCTTTAGAAAGTTTTCCTACTTATGATTGTTCTGTTTTAGAGTCTAGAAACTGTGATAATCATATTATTTTCTGTCTTCTTCTCACCACTATTTTGATCTATATCATTGTGTAAAGCTTTATATCAGCCCTATGGTGAGATATTAATATTATACAAAGGATTAAGTATTTCAATTCTACATATGTCTTCATTCATTGGTCTTCCAAAAACTAAAACCAAAAACCCAATTAACTGACCTACTACTATCTCAGAGATACAACATCAGACTGGTGCCATTGCTGGGGATTCGAATTTAATTCAAGTTTCCATTGGGACAACTATATTCATTCATTCTTTTTGTTTAAAGGTGATTAAAGGTTTAGAAAGGTTAAAATCATTCACCTAAGTGACTCCACACTCCCAAGCTGGCACCTTTTAAACATACCAGATCTCGTTCAAAAGCTAACATAGTTAGTCCTATGTCAGATCCTGAAAGGCTTTTGAGAAAAGCCAGTTCTAAAAGGGTACACCATCCATCTTCTTCTTCCTCTTCAATCCTACAGTCTGAAGAATTAGAATCATTTGACCCTTATAGTAATATCCCATCTGATCCTGATTACTCCCATTTATCACCTAGGATTGTTGAACTTCTAAATAGAGGAGTTAATTTTAAGTCAGCCTACCTTATTCATTCATTAGAATCTCATCGAATACCCACACTACCACCAAGATTACCTAAAACTGAATCTGAGTTGGGTGTTGATCTACCAGAATATAAACCCACAAATTCATATCCCCTACCACCTATCCATTTCCTTCCATTTTTGACCGACCTAAAGCTTCTTCTTCTAAACAATCTGAGGAAACCTTCTCTATATATACCAATCCTCTCTTTGAAACAAAAGAAGGTATTCCTTTATAGGTCCCAAAGCTAGTTCTTAAGACTCCTTTGAAGTCTTTTAGGAGATCTCCTCCTCCTTCGCCTCCAACTAGTTTATCTACCCCTAAATCACCATATTCTTCCTCTACTTCTTCTTCATCCTCTACATCCACTCAAACACCTCATACTTCACCTGGACAACCTCATATACCTCAAGCACCTCATACACCACCTGCTATCATGGCTTTCCGACCTATTGTACATGCTAGATATGCTGCCTTAGTCTTACCTAATAACCTTGATGCATTCCCAGCTGGATACTTAAAATACCTTCACAAGTACAATGGAGAAATTAGTCCCTCAGCTGAGGATCATCTTCAAGCTTTCCTAGACTTTGTAGACAACATGAATATTGAACAAGAAAATGTTTATATGAGATTGTTTGTACAGTCACTTGAAGGAAATGTGAGGATTTGGTTTAGGCAATTACCAACAACTTCCATTACAAATTGGGAAGAGCTTACAACCATATTTAAAAATCAATGGGGCGTGAAAAAGGAACCTCTTTATTTCCTCACAGAATTTGAAGAGCTTAAAAGGAACTTTGGTGAACCAGTATCAGATTTTATCAAAAGATTCAATAAACTCTATCACAAAATGCCTACTGATTGTAAGCCCCCTGTAGCAGCAACTAAGTCTAGATTTTCTAAAGCTTTTGATGGTGACTTTTCTGTTATGATACGAAAGAGAACTTCAAGAACTCTTGAAGATATGCAAACAAGCACTATAAAAGTAGAAGCAAATAGGGCAGCCTCAACTTCTTTAAAACTTAAGGAAGAAAAGGTCCAAAGAAAACTCAAATCTGTTCAAGAAGCCTCTAGTTCCTCTAAGACTAAATCAGAAGACTCAAAAATAGATGAAATAACATCTCTTCTTAGAAATCTATCAAATAGGATTTCAAAGATTGAGACCCAACCTAGAACAATACAAAAAACAGTTGCTAGATCTCAAAACCAAAATCAAGGTCAGTATAAAAGAAATCCACCACTACAAATTCTTTAGAGACCTAGCAATGATCAACAAGTTCCTACTCCTCTATTGATAGATGACCAACAACCTGATGATAATACTATGACAATTACTGAAGATATTAATAGGATGAATTCTTCTTCCAACCAAACAACCATCATTCCTCTCTCACAACAAAATCAAGTTCAAGAAGATTAGGAAGTTTCATGGGTCTCTAAATATCATGCTTTCTCTGAATTTTTAATTGCATAACTAAATAAGAGGTATGATCTTAGGCCTAGGTCTGGTCCTAGGAGACCTCCAAAGGAAACTCCAATAATTGAACCACGTACCAAAATTGTTGAAGCTCAAACAACTCTTATTCAACCCTTAGATGAGTCAATTGATACTACCCAAGTTGGTAAAAACATTTTGACAACATTTAATGTTGAAAAGGAATTAGAGAGGGTTAAGATCCCAATTCCACTATCAGAGATTTCTAAAAACCCTAGTTACAAAAGCCAAGTCACGAAATGGATACAAAATACCTCGGTTGATGCTGAAGGTGATGTCATAAGTATGCAAGATGAAAAACCAATAGTAGTTTTTGGCCCTAGTTCAGACATGATAGATGAGATAATACCTCCTTTTTATGTAACTCTTAAAACAAATGATTCCATGTTGTATAATTGTATGCTTGATTCGGGAGAATCACACAACCTTATGCCAAAATCTATCATGGACCATTTCAAACTCGACATAACTAGATCCTATCATGACCTATACACCTTTGATTCTAAAAAGGTGCCTTGTTTGGGATTGATCAAAGATCTAATGGTTACCCTTGCCCAAATTCTAGTGAAAAGTATAGTACTTGATATTATTGTCACGGATATCCCTCCCAAGTTTGGAATGCTCCTTTCTAGGTCTTGTTGTGCCAAATTAGGGGGAACACTACAGATGGATATGTCATATGCTACTATTCCTGTTTATAGAGGACAGCAATTAAGATTAAATAGGGAGGTAAGATTTATACATACTATTTGTAAGACTGACCAACCAAGGAACCATCCAATTTATGCAATAGATCAAGACTTTGGTTGTTTTCAATTCACTTCAAACCAACATAAAACTCAAGTCAAAATTGAAGAGGTAGTTGAAAGTCCTGAACCAAACCAAACTGATATTTGGAAACTATTCTTTGATGGCTCTTGCACAAAAGATGGGGCAGGAGCTGAAGTAGTTTTAATTTCACCTGAAAAAAGAAAACATAACCCAATCATGTAAATTAGAATTTGAAGTTACAAATAATGTGGCTGAATATGAAGCTTTCCTTTCAAGATTGCAATTAGCCAAAATCTTAAAAGTTCAAAACTTAAATGTTTTTACTAATTCAGAGCTTATTGTTAAGCAAGTAAGAAATTCTTGCCAGACCAAGTACCCTAGACGTAGGTCCTATCGAAATGAAGTATGGGATTCAGTTGAAAACTTCTTTGATGCTTTTAATTTGACTCATATTCCCAAAGATCAGAATATTCATGCAGATGCCTTAGCTGTCTCTGCTAGCTCTTTTAAGATTCATGATCATAATGATGTACTCTATCAGATACAAGTCAAATATAGGCCATCTATCCCAGATAATCTGAAACAATGGCAAATATTTGAAGATGATGAACAATTGAAATCATTTCTACAGGTAATAGATGATTTTTCATTTCTACAAATTGATGAAGATAGAACTGAAATAAATGAAAATGCAGATGGAAATGATACTTCAGATTTTAAAACCCAAATTTCTAATCATGACATTATTCAATTATCAAATAATTTTATTCCAAAAAGGCTCATTCCTTTAGAAAGATTGTTTGATCAAAATGATTTCCTCTGAAACCCTCAGTCCATTTCTTCAGAAGATGACATAGAAGAGATTAACATTGGAACTAATGAAGATATCAAAAACATCAAAATATGTGCATCTCTAGACCCTGACATCAAAGCTCAATATCTTAAGTTACTGCAAAATTATGTTTTTGCTTGGACTTATGCTGATCTAAAGACCTATGATAATTCATTAATACAACATAAGATTCCTTTAAAGCCAGAAGAGAAACCTTATCAACAAAAGCTTAGAAGGATAAATCCAGCCCTTCTACCAACTATAGAAAGGGAGATTAACAAAATGGTAGATGCTCAGATCATCCTCCCTCTTAGATATTCTAATTGGGTTGCAAATCTAGTTCCTATTAGAAAGAAAAATAGATAAATAAGACTTTGTGTGGATTTTAGAAACTTGAACAAGGCATCAGTAAAAGATAATTATCCTTTGCCCAAAATGGATCAGTTATTTCAAATGGTTTCAGGAGCACAAAGACATTCTATGCTTGATGGTTTTTCAGGTTACAATCAGGTGAATGTTGATACAACAGACAGAGAGAAGACAACCTTTACTACACCCTGGGGTACATTCATGTACGCTAGGATGCCATTCGACTTAACCAATGCTAGAGCAACATTTCAGAGAGCTATGGACATAGCTTTTATGGGTCAGGTAAATAAATTTGTGGTTATTTATCTTGATGACATAACTATTTTTTGTAAATCTGATCAGAAACATCTAAAGCACTCAATGAAGGTTTTCGATAGGTGTAGAAAATTTGGAATATCATTGAACCCTAAGAAGTCCTTGTTTGCTATCAAAGAAGGAAAATTATTGGGCCATATAATTTCAAAGGGAGTAGTAATTGACCCCAAACGAGTATCTACCATTGAAACATTAACCTTACCTAGAAACAAGAAGGAGATTCAAGCTTTTCTAGGCAAGATTAATTTTCGAAGGAGTTTTATTCCAAATTATGCAGAGATTGTAAAAGATATAACTGACATGCTCCGAAAGGACCATGAAGTCAAATGGACTCCCTCTTCTAGGCATGCATTTGAACAAATAAAAAGGGCTATCTCTAAAGCCCCCACCTTAGCTAGCCCTGATTATACTAAGCCATTTAGTATTTTCTCTTTTGCCTCTAAAACAACCCTTGCTTCCATTATATTATAGAAAAATGAAGATTCCCATGACCAGCCCATAGCCTTTTTCAGCAAGGTTATGAGAGATTTTGAGCTTAAGTATGGCATCATTGAGAAGCAAGCCTATGCCCTCATTCAAGCCCTGAAATCATTCAAAATGTATGTCTTACATTCACCTATTATTGCTTATGTCCCTAATAGTGTTGTGAAAATTGACCTAACCCAACCAGACACTGATGGGAAAAGAGGTAGATGGATCACTCAAATTCTGGAGTTTGATCTAACTATCAAGACTACCAAGCTAGTAAAAGGTCAAGGATTAGCCAAGCTTCTTGTTGAATCCAACTGCAAAGTACTTGGAATAATTTTTTTTTTTAGAAATACAAGGGAAGAATACACAAGAACCTTCCCTTCATCCTCAAGGGAAGAATACACAAGAACCTTCTCTCCTTCCAGAGGGGGAGAATCCACAAGAAACTTCCTTTCCTCCTAAAGGGGAGAATCCAAAAGAACCTCTACCTTCATAGCAGATCAGTCCTATACACATTGATGAAAAATTCTTGTTGTCAAACTGGTATCAAGATATTGTAAATTTCTTGATCCATTTTGAGTGTCCAGCATCATTCTTCAAAACCAGTGTAAAACCCTTAAGTTAAAACCAGTCAAGTTGCATTATAAATGCAAATTTATATTGGAAAGATCCACTGAATATTTTGTTATTATCTTTAATAGAATCAGAAACTGAAGGAATCATTGATCAGTTTCATACAGGATTTTGTGGGGGCATTATGCTTGGAGAGCAACAGCATACAAGATTCTGAGGGGAGGATTTTATTGGCCCACATTGTTCTTACAAGTAGGGGAAAAGGTCAGAGGTTGTGTTCCTTGTCAAATTTTTGCTGGTAAACAAAAATTAGCAGCTCTTCCACTCGTTCCATCAATAGTTTCAACACCTTTTTCTCAATGGGGATTAGATTTTGTTGGAGAGATTCACCCCACTTCAAGTAATCAGCATAGATGGATCCTCACTGCAACAGACTACTTCACTAAATGGGTGGAAGAAATTCCAGTCATAAATGCTATTGATTCAGTAGTAATTAAGTTTATTGAGGAAAATATCTTATCTAGATTTGGTTGCCCAACTCAAATTGTCACTGATAATGCAGTAGCCTTTTCTAGTATTAAATTGATTGACTTTTGCCAGAAATATTAGGTTTTGTTACATCATTCAACTCCATACTACCCTCAAGGTAATGGCCTTGCAGAGTCATCAAACAAAAGCCTAGTAAAGGTAATCAAAAAGACTCTAGCTGATCATAAGAAGAGCTGGGATTCACATTTGATTTATGCAGTATGGGCAAACAGAATTACTCCAAAGAGATCAACATGAGAATCTCTATTTCAATTAGTCTATGGGAAGGATGAAATCTTCCCTACCCATTTGGCCTTCCCTATTTTAAAATTCATGCAGGATTCAACAGATGAACCTGATGATTTTTCAAGAAGAATAAATTAGATTATTGAACTTAATGAAAACAGAGATGAATTTCAATACAAATTGAATAAATATCAGAATAAGATGAAGACCCTGTTTGACAGAAGAGCCAGGGAAAGGGACTTTAAGGAAGGTGATCTAGTTCTAAGATGGGATGTCAGGAGAGAAGAGAAAGAAAAGCATGGAAAATTTGACAATCTATGGTTTAGACCTTTAGCAATTGTTGAAGTGAAGGGTAACAACACTTTTGTGCAGCAGAATATTGAGGGGCTATATTCCACTTATCCTGTAAATGGAAAGTTTCTCAAACACTATATTCAGTACTAAGAAGTTGAAATAGCTTTCATTGTAAATACTCTAGTTTTCTTTTACTTTTTAAGATGTCAGTGTGATTTTCTTACAGCAAGGACCCCATAGCCTGAGGGGAAGGCACACGGATCTGCAGATTCTCTGCATTCTATAGGAGAAAACAGCCCCCAATTGGAGTCAATGTTGTAGCATTTTTTGGTTTTGATAAGATAGAATATTTGAAAAAATGTTAAGTTAGGATATGGACATAACAATAGTGTATAAAATATTTTTAAAAAAATATCTTGATGATGATTTCCATATCAAATAAAATGCTAGGTAGATGCTCTAAAAAATCAAGGCAAAAAGAAAATGTTAGGTTAGAAAGAAAAGAAAAGAAATAAACTTTGAAAGTGAGCAAGTCTAAATGCCACTAATATTTTTTCTGCAAAATAATGGTTGTGTGCAGCTTGTCTTAAATTCCACAACCCATGACAATCAAATAGTTTAATCTTGACTGCTTCATGCTTTAAATTTGATGTTATAGTTAGAGAATAAAGATCTGGCCAAACTGTTTAATCTTGGCAGATCAGTAGTTAGGTAGAGAATAATAGGGTGCTCATTAGTTTAATCTGAGTCCTTGGATGTTATAAGGTTAGAATTAGATAGTTTTCTTTTGTAAAATAAAAAGAAAGGAAAAGGGTTTGCTAGCTTAAATGCACCCATTAAGTGAAGAAAAAATGATAGGATAAGCAAAGGGTAAGTAGAAGAAGGTTGCAGAAGTTTGATGATTCATTGGACAAAAGGTACATTATCATGTTTTACCATATGTTTCTATGTCCATGATGCAATTACACAAAGCAAATGAAGGTCTACAAGATCAATTAATTAACTTCCCATTCATCCCCATTCATCCCTATATTCACTAATTTCCCCTTCCTACCTTCATACATTCATATTCATTCATTTTCCATAAAAAACCCCTTTTCCTAAGGTCAAAACCCTTTTTGCCTAGGAAAAGTGAAAATCCCATGTAAAATCCCTTTTTACACGAAAAACCCACAAAATGATGTTTAGCCTAAGTATTGATGTATATATGCGAAAAGCGAATAACCTGTGGAAAAGGATTATACTTAGTGTATTTCCCCTTTCCACATTATATTTCATATATTTCCCCTTTCCGCTTATACTTCATATATTTTCCCTTTCCGCTCATATTTTCATATTAACATTAACCTATAGTATTAAACCCCTAAAAAGTCCCTTTTTCCTGTATATGTTAACTCCCTTTATTAAATAAACATGAAACCATTAGTTTTATAATAAAATTATATATTTAATAAAACATTCAAGGGCGGATCGCAGGCGTTTTAACGTGCATACACTCTCCCAGCATTACGATATGCAATTGTGATGGGCCCGTACCTGATGCTATATATATCAAAATCTATTGCCATATCACATCCGCCCCTTATCGCAAGTTCCGGCGGAAGCAATAACCTTCCGCCATTGCGATCTCCGATATGCGATTGGGACTCAGACCCGATCACATATCATGCATGATTTATTCCCACGTCGCATCCGGTCCCTATCGCATTCCTTTGCGATGGGCCTTCCTTTGCTAAACTCCGATTGTGATATGCGATTAACTCGGACCCGATGTCATTTATCCACCCAAATTCATATTTTTCAAGTCCGCCATATCGTGTTTTGCAAAGATTTTATTTGTTAAATTGTTTTTATGATTTTAACGAAGAGTCTGCCTAAACCTCCATTTAACCACTAATCTTCGTTTTAACTCATAATTAAGCCCATACCGCCATATTTAATCATTGGGCCCCTCTGTACTGCTCTTTCACTCCATCACCGTCCGATCTAAGGCATTCAAATCCAACGACCCTCAGCAATTTCGGGTTGGCTCTCTATACGAGCATTACCCACCCGAAAAGCAGTATTCCACAGTCCTCCTTTGCTATGTGTCAGGCTTTAAACCATATCGGGTGACCCCTCCCAAAACGCCCATGCCTCATAAGTGGTGCGATGAAAACCAAAACCGCCTCCTGCATAACGACAAAATAGCCACTCTTCATTTTGCGCCATAATTCAAATAGAAGACCGTTTTTTTGTTTAAAAGAAAAAAACGCCATTTTGCTCTGTTTTGCCTGTTTATTACAGTGAAGCCTCAATAAGCCTATGTGACCAATAAAACTGTCATTTTACCTTCTGATACGCTCTGGACTCCTTCCAATATCCCTTCAACCTCTATAAAGCCATTAAAGACCTTCTGTCACCTATGTTTTTCTTAACAGTTTATGTGTTTTGCAGGTAAAGACTCATGTTCCAGGCTTACAAAGGAAAAAGCCTACGTATAGTTGGAAGACAAATACAAAGATCATATCAAATTACTTTACTATGTGACATAAAATCTAAAAGGATTTACTGTTGAAAAGCACTGTAAAAAACTAAAATACACAGTAAAGGTTACTCAGCAGGGTCAAAGGATATTTACAGAGTTTAAAGAGTATCAGATGAAAGGTCAAATGAAGGAATCATCCAAGCGTAAAGGATACAAACAATTTAGCAGCTTAAAGGGCGAAATATCAAACAGCAAAGCCAACACAACCTGAATAAAAGGGATAGCAAGAAGCAGTTCAATAGTTGCCCCTATATTCTTGCATGAAGATCTTTCCTTTCCTAGAATAAATCTCAATCAGTTTTAGGATATTTTTTTTAGTTTCATAATTGTATAAATAACTCTCTGCTAGAGTTGTTATTGGTTCAAAGTTCAAGTTTCATAGTTCATTACTTGTTAAGTTGTGACTGTTTATTCTACTTTGAACCTAGTTGCACCTTTGAAGGAAGCTTTTCTAGACACTTGATGTACTCAGTTTTTCTGGAACCTTAATACAAGTAGAGGATTCCGAATTTGGTTTTACATAGTTTGTGTTATCCTGTAAGTTTTTCCAGTTATCAATCATTATTTTTTTCTTCATATTCTTATGACTTATAGAGATATCTAGGTAGGAATGCTTGTGTCTCAATTTATTCTTATAAGCTCCTGAAGTGATCGTCTATTAAGAGAATGTATTAGTGAACTGTTTGTTTAGCTAATCCCCTCTAATCAGTAAATCATCAACATCTTTTGTAATCTTAAGTATACTGCCTTGAACATTTGGAACACAGTTTAGAAGGTTTTCCTACTTATGATTGTTCTGTTTTATAGTCTAGAACAAGGAAAATTTTAAGGATGGAAAATTTTCTTGAAGTTTAAAAAAATTGGCAAATCTCACTAATCCCTAATATGCAAACTATAAAAAAATTATTGATATATTTGTAAAATTATTCAGATTTATAATGATTTTATATATAGTCTCTATATAATGTTGGCAATTTTTAAGGTAAAATAATTTTATATTCTAAAATTTGGGCGAATCGTCTTTTATAAAAATTAGAAATTCGCAAATATTTTTTGTGGCAAAATCATGGAAAATTAGCCCACTAGGCGAACATTAGCCCCTAAAATTTTCCATGGTTTGGAAACTGTGATAATCATATTATTTTTTGTCTTCTTCTCACCACTATTTTGATCTATATCACTGTGTAAAGCTTTATAGAAGCCCTGTGCTGAGATATTAATATCATCCAAAGGATTAAATATATCAATTCTACATCTGTCTTCATTCATTGGTCTTCCAAAAACTAAAACCAAAAACCCCAAAACAATTATTTTAGATGCTCTGGCATTGGTAGCTGACCTACTACTATCTCATAAGTACAACACAACTAATCCATGTGTTGGTTCTTGTTAATACATGATGGGCGGGTTATTAATAAAGTGTTGTGTTGACGTTGTTGGGGAAAGGGTCGGGCCGACAAGCTCGCCTGACCATCCCTACGCCAATTTTTATGTTGTTACATGACTGTGCGGAAAGGTGGGAAGGGGTGGGGCACAAGACCCTAGCCCTGAGTTTTGTTGACACCACATAACCGACGACGGAAAAGTTGGAGGGGTAGGCACATGGCACCCTACCTATGGTTCCATTAACCATAATGTGACCAGGAGTGAGGGCTGTCCCACTGTCATATTACTACCACGTGACTGGAGGCGGAGAAATAGGGGCGCAACGGTCACGTAACCATTTGAAAATTTTCACCCGACAGGGCGAGCTTCGTGGGTCGAACCCAACACCTGGAATTGTGAAATTTTCACCTTGCAAGACTGCCAAAGAGGATTTTCATTTCCATTTTTTATAGAGGGATGAATTTGTAGAAAAGTTAGTAGAGAAACGGAGAAGGAGGCCTAACTTAGCCATTTTTCAACCTTTTTGATCCCAAGAAGAGTCTACACAGGGTTTTTGGGTATTCTGGACATAAAGGCCGTGTTATATTTCCAATTTGAGCATTGTATGTTGATGCAATTTCACATTTGAGCATATTATTTAACGGGCCAACATTGGAAGTTGGACCCGCAGACATAGCCCAGGAGGGTTGAACTCCGTCATCAAATTGTTGTTTTGTGATGTTGCTTGTTATTTATTTTTCATTGGTAAAATCTACAATATTTAACTTAGTTTGTGTTCTTTTGCATTATTGGTCCATTTCCCATGAGACATAAAATAGCTTGCAAAAATTTACATGAAACCTTCAATTTTAATTTCAAATCATATACTATACACAAATTGCTTATTATCTACGTTCCAAATTTTGTAACCTTCCATACCATCTTTATATCCAATAAAGGTACACTTTTCAACTTTCTTATCCAACTTACTCCTATTCTCCTTTCAAACCTATACATAAGCATCACAACCAAATTGCATGAGATGTTTAAGAAAAATTTTCTTACTAGCTCATACATCATGCGGTGTCTTATCATCCAACATTGATGAGGCTGATCTATTTACCAAATAACACAAAGTGTCCACTATCTTTGCTCATAATTCCTATCCTAACCTAGCACCATTGAGCATGCTCTTTGCTTTCTTCATGAATTTCATGTTCATCCTTTCTACAACTCCATTTTTTTGAGTTGTGTATGGAGTAGTATCATTCCTTGATATACCACACTTCTTACAAAAAATTTAAATTCATTCCACAAAATTCTCCACCATTATATGTCCTCGACACCTTACTTTATTCTCTATCTAAATGTTCACAAGAGCCTTAGACTCTTTAAATTTCTCAAAGACTGTAGATTTATTCTTAGGGAAATAAATCCATGTATTCCTTAAAAATTCATCTATAAATAAGACATAGTACATAGATTTACCTAGTGTCAGAATTAACACAAGTTCAAACACATCACTGTGCACCAGTTGCCTCTCAGCTCGTAGAACTAGGGGAGAATCTTACCTAATTATGCTTCCAATATAAAAAATGTTCATGAAAATAAAAATATAGAGATCAATTAGACATACCTTCTATGATACCATTAACATGTAATACTCGAAGGCCCTTTTCTCCAATATGTCCCAATAATTGATGCCACAACATAGTCTTTTCTCTAGAGATTATAGAAGTTTTTCCTTCTTCTGCTCCACTCTCAGGAATAATAGAATTATTTCACCCATCATCGACAGTTCTTCCTAAGAGCTTATCAAGAGTCCTAATCTAAAATTTTCTTGACAATATCATTGATCCTCGAACCATCATGTAGGTATCATTTTCAAACATTGTTTTTACACTTGCAACATTCATCTTTCTTACAAAAATATAATTTCTAGCCAATCCTAGGATGTGCACAACACTAGGGAGTGTTCTAATCCTTCCACCCATGATATAAAACTTGAATTTTCCTCATCTTATGATCATGGTTTCCGAGTCATATCCAAAGAAAAAATTATTGCCATCAAATCTTTCATACTTGTGAAACCACTTCTTGTGAGGAGACATATGAAAGGATACACCTGAGTCAACTAACTATGTATTGTGATCTACATGTGTACTTTAAGGAGCATCTTTAAATCCATTACCTTTCTCAATAATTTTTAATCTACAACCTTTCTTGTTATGCCCTTCTTTCCCACATATCCAACATACCTTTACGAAACATCTTTGAGATTTAGATTTTTCTCTAGATCTAGATCTCCCACTCAAGGATTTATTTTTATTTTTATTCTAGGACCATCCTCTTACATACAAAGCATATTCATTCTAACTTTCCATGTTTTTCTATCTCATCTCCTTCGATAAAAATAATGATATTATTTCATCGAAACTTAAAGTATTTGCATTACTAACTATGACAACATGCAAACTATCCCATGAGTCTAGTAGAGAAGATAACAAATTAATGCACTTATCATAATCTAAAATATTATTAGATAACAGATAACAGATGACTTACCATAGTATTGAATGCGTTTATGTTCTTTGTCATCAAGTCTCCATCCTTCATCCTCAAGTTATACAACTTTTTCAATGGGAATAATTTGTTCACAGAGGACTTAAACTGATACAAAGCCCATAACTTGTTCCAAAAATCCTTTGTTGTGTCTTCCCTTGAAACATTTAGTAATATTGAATCTGAGAGACATAATCATATCGTACCAATTGCCTTATGATCCAGCTTTGTCCAATCTTCTATTGACATCCCCATTGACGCAAAAATTGGATCCACATTGATCCATTGATCTTTGCCCATCAACAAATATTTCATTTTGAGTATCCACAACTCAAAACTCAACCCATTTAATTTCTTGATCTCTATATTTGAACTACTCACTATTTCCTTTCATCATAGGAATGGTTTTTGAAGATCTCCCACTATAACATGGTCTACCATAGGCCCAAGCCAAACCTTAGCCAGAAAGGCATCCCCTTAAATCCAAAAGTTATTTGATACCAAATGTAGGTTTTAACCCTATACAATTAATTATCGCAAAGAGATTCTAAATAAAATAGAAAATATGAAATGACAAACATACATTAGCATAAATATTTTATGCTAGAAAGACAAACCGATAAAACTAGCAAGATTTTTCTCAAAATATTTTTGTATACTATTATAATATAATATATGTGTCTCATGGTGTCCATGAACCACCAATCCATTTACCATGTATTAGAATAAAACCATAGTTCCTTAACCGAAACTAAAAAAACATGATAAAAACCACCATATGCCACAAAATTACTTTTAGATAAAATTGTGTGTCGAAAACCACCAAAATGGATGCAAAAAACAACCCATAATTTTCTTTTGAGGGTAGCCTACATAGGGTGGTTTGCTACCCCTATTGTGCCTAGTTCAACATATAGCACATGCAAATTTTTTTGCAAAGAATATAACACATACCCATCAAAAATGAGTGGAAACAGAGAAAATTAGCTTTTAAAGTGAAATTTGATATCTTTGAGATTTGCCAAAATGCATGGTATAAAGTTTTTTTTGTACCAAGGTTTATCTTTTTTAGTTACAAGAGGAAATTTCTAAATGTAAACACAAGGCAAATAAATGGGAATTTTCGGTTATAAAAATCCAAGTTCCAACACTTTAACAATACTTTAGTTTAGTTTAGATATTTTAAGGTCACAACCAAGACAAACACCAAATTGGTGTATGATACCCCCTTGTTTATCGGATGAGAGTCGTGGCTTTGCATAGTGATTTGAGTGCTAAAGTACATGAATGTGTACATAATCTACCCCCCTTTGGATTTAAGCATGTAACCTCTTATGAAGAAGCACATAAATTAGGCAGAATAGATAACCTTTGAAAAATAGTGAATGGAAATTTAGATATAGCTCCTCACCAAAATCATTCATTACATCAAGATGGCACAAAGATGCCTGAATATTATAAACAGAAAATAATTCTTCAAAAGTATAATGATTACCTTAGCAAACTTAAACTTCCTATAATGTCATAGTTCAACCTAAACAATATAAGGAGAAGGCATTTTACAAATGTTGCAATCACAAAAAGCACATTCTTTGCAAAGTGTGATGAGTGCTATGAAATTTTCTAGAAAACGAGAGGCACCACTAACCAAATAATGATAGATTATTGGCATTATTTCCATTTTAGGGTAACTAATTCTAGAGACATACTCATATGGGTGTGATTTTAGTACTTGGATGATCTCTTCTGCTCATTTCTTCTGATTTAAGCCTATTCTAATGGTTATTTAATTAGATACATGACGATATAGACATACATCTCTCATGAGTTCTTCACATGACTTTTCCATGGTATATGATATCTTACTCCTTACTCCATAGATTTTATGTGCACTCATAGATGGCAACTCATGCATGATCATTATTTTAGCCAATGTGTTATCTTCTCATGTGAGGATTTCTTCCCTATAGTATGGTGTAATGGTTTCTTATATAGTATTGAACGTAAACACATTGGGTCTGATTTAAAAACATTTATTAATAATAAATATTTTATTATTTTTTATTGTTGTACCAATGGGGTACATAATTGTCCTTAGATAAGTGTCACCAAGGCTTGGGCCAAGTCGTACTACTATAGATATAGTTGAGTTAGCATAATTCATATACTAACCATACCTAAAAATTTGCATCTTTCCCTTTTCACTTCCATCTAATTTCATATAAATATGTTATTTCCTCTTATATTTGACTTATCGTATGTCATCCATCAAGGCCCAGTCAAGAAAATTAAATAACAATGTAAGCCAAAGTCAAATAAAGTCGGCAAGCTAGAGGTGAAAAGTAGAAAATAAATAAATTTTAAAAGGATAAAGCTAGAACTACACCCTCTCGTTCAAAATACCCATCCCCTAAAAGTGTATATCCCAAGGAAGAACTAAAAGATCAAAGAGAAAATACCAAAAGGGGTAATAAATAAAGTGTCAAGGTGGTATCTCTAAGAAAATATTCCTCTTAAAGGCATGCATGTGTAAAATGAATATTCTTAGCTCTTGAAAGTTAGTTGGAGCAATTAAAAATAATTTTAGATCATCATATATGGCTTTGAGGGTCAATACATGAAATTATCGTCCCCTTTCCATAGGTTATTCATCTTTTTTACCTATCTCTAACCTAGTGACATAGCAAGTACCTCTTATCATAGGAATTATCACATGTAATATGGTTAAGGTTGTACCACCATGGTAACATTAGAAAATTTATAAATTAACTTATGTTATGACGTTGTTAAATGTGATTACTTAGTGGTGTGTTTCCTAATGACTTGTGTTGAGATTTGACTCACCATTATAAGTGGGAGCCCTACAATGGGATTTGTGCAATATGCCTCAAGATTTGTGTAATTGCATTGGTATTCATGTACCAAATAACAAATAGATACATATGCATTGAGACATATGCCATATTTCTTGGGATATGTGACACTTCATTATGATGCATATCACTACTTAGGCATTTTTGATAATGCATTAACACCATCACAGAGATATCCGCATAATCACTTATACACTTAGTGGCATATGGAGCATATATGAGCCAATTATGGTGGTTACTAGTTGATATTCAAACGAACATGTGGAGTGCACCACTTTTGGACCCCTCTTTTACACTTGTAAGTGCTTTCTAGCCACTTAAAGGGGGTAATTTTTTGGCACATGTGTAAACACCCTAGTTGTGTGCACTTTCCCTCTTCTATGCCGCGCTTTGTGATGTTTCTAGAACATTTTAGAAGGGCACACTTCATTAACACGTTATTTCTCCCATGTGTGGTGGTTTTAGAAGGTTCTCATAGTTTTTATCGTGGTATTAGGTGTTCATTGACATGGATTTTTCTATTGTTTTGAGGCCATGTGTGATTTTGAGCCCATGTGTGGTTTTGATCCCATGTGTGGTTTTAACCCATTTCTTTAGGAGGGTGCTCTACCTAGAGTGTTTTTTACCCATTTTAAGGGTGCTCATGATTTTTTAGATCATGGATTTTACTTGAGCACATAGTATGAGGAAATGGTATTGTAATGGCACATGGTATTAGGGAACACTTATCTATATAAGAAGGTTATTTCCCTATTTTTCTTTATCAAAATTAAAGTAGAAAATCTGCCTTATCTCACAAAAGCCTTATGTTAATCGTCGGTATATGTTCTAGTGTTGTAAGGAGGATATAATGACATTACAATTTTCTATGAAGAATGAAGCTACTATTACAAAACAAATTGCATGTAAGGTAATGGAAGTCACCTATCTCATTTCATTTATTATTTTCTAAGCGTAAATCATTGTCTAAGGCATATGATCTTTAGGATTCTATCACTTTACTTTGTGCTATTTATATAATTGTAGTGTATCAACCTTGGGTTAAAATTTCATGTAATAAAGATAATAAAGGAAAAATAAGACCAAGCTCATGGGGCATTTATTCCAAGCTAAATTTTGGGAAAAACATCCTAGTGGGTGTTCATTTGGTTTATTATGGCTAAGGAAATTGGCAAAGGCAATGGTAAAGGCTTTGAAAAGGAAAAGAGGCATTAATTGGAATTTTATTTATGAAAATAATAGAAATTAGGAGAAAAGGAAGGTGGAAGGTCACAAGCTGCATGTGAGGATGAAATTGAAGGAAAATAGAGGAAATTGAAGAAAATAGAGGCCTTAATGATAAAAAGGCTTTTGAGGATAAGCTCACAACCTTTTGACAATTTTGGATTGGAGCTCTCTCTCTCTGTTCTCTCTCTCATACTCTTGCACACTTAGAGCATTCTTGGACCACTTTAGCATTGGAGAAAGGAAGGACAAGAAAGAAAATTGAAATGAGGATAAATCAAGGAAGACTTGGATTAAGTGGCTAAAACGGAATTACTTGCAGGTATCGAGTTGCATGTATGATTTACTTACTAGTTTTGGAATGCATGTGTATATTTGGTTCTCTTTTTGTCAATGGCATGCATTTTTCCCGATGTCGTAGTGGTTCCAACTTTGCCTTGCCATTTATAAATAGCCATGGTGTGATGGGGTTATTTAATGTGGTTGATCTTTGGATTTCCAGATAGTTTTGGAACTCGGTGAGGTGGTCTCAGGAAAATTCCTAAGGGCCTAGGAATCCCTTAATCGGTAATGACCGGATTGCGACAAAGCCTGAGGGTGTATATGGGAAAATTACTCAAGGTATTAGTGAAGAAATCCAAAGGCATACAAGCTTGTTATGGCCTAGTGATCCCTTGACCATTTTTGGCAGGATTGTGGTAAATCCTAGTAGTGTATGTTCCCTGTTTGGGCACAGGAATCCCTTGACTGGTAATGGAGGGAGTGTGGTAAATCCTGGTTGTATAGATGAGTTTTTCAGTCCTAGGAGTTCCTTGACTAGTTTTGGTGACACTGTGGTAAATCCTGAGGAATCCCTGGTTGTTTTTTTGTGATTCCCACATTCATGCTTGGAATATGGCACGAAGGTGATTGGTTGAAAGAAAGATTTGGTTCAGCCTAATCTATGGTCGAGTGGTATGCGGAAGTCCCTAACTTGAGCGTATTTTTCATATGTTAATAAGGGCTCTTTCCTCTTGTATTTCATGAATAATTATACTTGTTATTATGTGGCTATGATGGATTTTTTGTCATTGTTATTATTCAAGTTATATGTTGGTTATAAGCATGGTTTCGTGGAAGATTCTAGTTATGGCTCTTAACATGTTTTGATTGGTAAATGAATATTTATTGAATGCATGACCTAATATATGTTATTGTAGCTATTAGGAGAGGGAATCATACCTTCTTGATGATTATTAGATAAGTATGAGACCCCTATGTTCATATATGCATTTATAACCTGTAGATTATATGTTCACAATGTGTTTGATGAAATGTTTGTCATGGTTAGACCTGGTTAGGTCAAGTTCTTGTCTAATTTTTTTGTTAATGGCTTTGTACTAGTGCCAATTATCATTTATGAAAGTCTCATTAAGTTTTGGGAATTTCTTGGGAGTCATGCCCTGAAAAGGTGCTAAGGTTTCAGGGTCGCAAGCTTAGAACTGGGAAATCTAGACAACAGTCGTTGAGAGGCAGGGTCATTAGAGAGACCGGAGGGTTACAATCACTAAATTTCCTTGTCATCGGAGTGATTGGGGCTCTATATCACAAAAAATAAAGTTAGCTCATGGTTTGGGCACCTGGAGTTGTTGTTTAGCTCTTGCGGGTCCTGTAGCACCTGAGGGAAGTCAGTACAGTTTCAGAGTGTCGATTCCACTTCCTTAATTGTAATTAGAGAGTTGAGTCATGTCATAGTAGCCCTCGGCTCATGTTTATCCTAGAATATTGGTGAAAGTGGGTAAATGTGTGAGGGTTGGTTACAAGGTGGTATCATAGTGGATTTCGTTCTCTTTGGGTGATATCTGATACCAATTACAGATTGGTATGACAGCATGGTTCAATGCTTGGACTAGATGGGAGAAATGTTTTTTTCATGCATGCATGCCAATTGTATATGTGATTATTATTCATGCATTTTAATGGTTATGGTTGTCATGCATAAGGTCATGGTATGCAGTTGGTATTGCCATCAGTGATGATCTGAGTGTATTGATGTGATTACGATTATACATGTATCATGCTAATATGGACTAATTTTGGAGACGAGATAGCCTCCCCTAAACTTCATTAAGGTATGTTTATTATGTTTATATTTCTGTTTAGCTGACATGGTATACTTTCAGGAAGAAGATGATCAAAGATTACTAGAAAAATGGTGGATTACAGTTCATGAGACTCCCCTTATAGATTAGATGAGTAGCTAAGAGATGAGTACTCTCCAGACATAGCAGACACTTTGAGAAGTTTGAAGGCAGAGATAATAAGTTGCAAAGAAGATAATGATAGGATCATTCAGTCACAAGAGAGACTTTCTAGGGCATAGGAGAAACAAGCAGAGGTCAATGCAGTCATCCTTCAGAGCTTGTCAAATTTGTAGAGACGTGGACAACCATGGATCAGTTATGGACAGGAAGACAGGACTAATGGGGCATATGGTAGTAGGTCTCATGGTGGGCACAAGTTGGATAGAGATGAGATGGTCAAAGATGGCGTGTTCTTGGACACACCCAATAGGAGAGGTAGTGGACATGGGTTCTACTCTAGTTCTGGTTCAGACAAGTATCATGTTCATAATCGCTATCATTCTTAAGAGGAGTGGCAGGGGATATTTTTTGGATGAGTTCAAGAAATCCAATCCACCTACATTTGATGGAGAGTTGAAGAAACTAGAAGATGCAGAGGCATGGTTTCTTAGAATGAAGAAGTTAATTGAGTTGCATGATTACCCAGAGAATATGAAAGCTAGGATAGCTATTTTCAACCTCAAAGGGAAAGCATACATCTGGTGGTAATAGGTGAAGCAGGTCAGAGACATCATGAAAGAGGAGTTAAGTTGACATGAATTCAAGAGACTATTTAGGAAGAAGTACTTGAAATAAAGGCACTATGACAATAAGGCCAAAGAGTTCTATGAGCTAAATATGGGATCGATGACAGATGAGGAGTACATGACTAAGTTCCTGGAGTTATTAAGGTATGTACAACATCTTAAGGATGAGAACGCAAAGGTTCAAATATTTTTCAGTGGATTGTCATTAGCATTTAAGGATCAGATTGAGTATGATGAGTCTCGATCGTTGGAAGAAGTCATTGGGAAGTTAAAGCATTGTTATGAGTAATCAAAGCGTAAGACTGAATCTAAGAAAGTTTGGAAAGGGAATGACAAGACTAAAGGTAAAAGGCCACCAAAGAGAACAAGACCTTGGGATGTAGGTGAGAAAGAGAATCATGTTTGTTACAAGAAGTTTAATGCAGTTAAGAAGGGACATGGGTCTCATCCTAGAGACCAGCAGAACAAAGAAGATGGTAGGAGACAATTGAAATGTTGGATATATGGCAAGGAGCATCTCAAGAACGATTTTATGTCATATCAAGGTGGTAGGCCTTATATATACAGTGCTAAGGATGGGAAGGCAGTTGGGGATGTTGGGTAGATCATTCGTTGGATCTATGCAGCATTAGATAATAGGCAGGTGGATCACCGGGCATTTATTATTGAGACAGACGGTAAGCTTTGTGATCAAGTTATTTATATTTTGATTGACCCTGGATCTAATTATAGTTATGTTAACCCTGACCTAGTGGATAAGTGTGGTTTGAGAAAATAAGTGCATGCATAGTCTTGGTTAGTGTAGTTGGCTACAGGTACTAAGAAAATAGTTCATCACTGGGTAAGATCTTGTGTATTTGAGTTGAATGGTATACTTACATCAAAACATCTGAATGTACTTTCGTTGGGATCATATGGTATGATTATGGGTATGGATTGGTTGTATCTTGATAGGACTAAGCTGGATTGTTATGAGAAGGCTATTAAGTGCTTGGATGACAGTGGAGAACAGATAACATTACAAGGTAAGAAGAAGGAAACATCAGTTAGAATGGTTACAACTATGCAGGAAAAGCGTAGTTGCAGGAAAGGGTGTGTATTGTTTGCATTGCATATTTATAGTGATAAAGGTAAGGATGTTGAGGATGAGGAAATCTTCAAGAAGTATTCGTTCTTGCAGTAGTTTCAAGATGTATTTCCCAAAGATATTTCATAGTTGTTGCCTCATAGGGAAGTGTACTTATATATTGAGTTGGTACCAGGAGCAGCACTAGCATCAAAGGCATTCTACATGATGAGCACACCAAAGCTATTGGAATTGAAGTTGTAGTTAAAGGAAATGATTGACAGGGGATACATTAGGCCAAGTGTATCATCGTGGGGTGCACCAGTGTTGTTTGTGAAGAATAAGGATGGTACTCTCAGGTTGTGCATTGATTGCAAGAAGTTGAACAAGGTAACCATGAAGAATAGGTATTCATTGCCGATGATTGATGACTTGTTTGATCAGTTGAAGGGAGCAGTGGTGTTCTTGAAGATTGATTTGAGATCAACATACCATCAGGTACACATTAAATAAGAGGACATCTATAAGACTAATTTTTGGACTAGGTATCAGAATTATGAGTTTGGTGTTGTTCCTTTTGGTTTGACTAATGCTCCATCTACTTTGATGTGTTTGTCGAATAGTGTGTTGCATCCTTATCTGGACAAGTTTTTGATTGCATTCATTGATGATATATTGATATATTCTAATAATGAGGAAGAGCATGCCAGACACTTAGTAGTAATATTGAGATTGCTAAGAGAGAATCAGATGTATGCCAAGCTTAGTAAATGCAGTTTCTTTTAGACATTATTTGGGGCATGTGGTTTCCAAGGAAGGTATAGTAGTGGACCCAGAAAATATCACAGCTATCATGGAATGAGAAACTCCTAGGAACATGGATGAAGTTAGATAATTCATGAGGTTATTTGGTTACTATAGGAGGTTCATCAGGAACTTCTCACAAATTTCCTATCCTATTACATCATTACAGCGAAAAGGAAAGAAATTTGAATGGACAAAGGAATCTGCAGCAAGTTTTGAACAGCTGAAGAAGTTGTTGAAAAATGCTCTAGTTCTCAAGATTTCAGATCTGAATAAAGAGTTTGTGGTGTTTACAAATGATTGCAAGAGAGGAATTTGTGGAGTCGTGATGCACATGGAAAATTTTAAGGGCTAATATTCGCAGGTGGCCTAATCTTTAGTGATTCTTTCACAAAAACGATTCGCCAATTTCCAATTTTTATAAAACTGATTCACCCAAATTTTACAATATAAAATTATTTTACCTTAAAAATTTCCAACATTATATAGAGACTATATATAAAACAATTATAAATTTGAATAATTTTACAAATATATTAATAAACATTTTATAGTTTTCATATTAGGGACTAGTCAGATTCGCCAATGTTTTTAAACCTTAAGATAAGTTTCCATCCTTAAAATTTTCCCTGCTGATGCAGGAGGGATAGGTGGTATGCTATGATTCAAGGAAACTGGATGAGCATGAAAAAAACTATGTGACACGTGATCTTGAGTTGGAAGCAATCATTCATCCATTAAAGATGTGGAGGAACTATCTTCTTGGCAGGAGGTTCATTCTTATGAGTGATCATAGTGGGTTGAGGTACTTGTTTGACCAACCGAATCTGAATGTCAAGCAAGCTAGATGGTTGGCCATGCACAGTGAATTTGAATTTGAGATTGGGTGCATTAAGGGAAAAGAGAACAGAGTTGCAAATGCTCTTAACAGAGGAGTGCGAGTAAATCATATAGCAATTATGAGCTCATATGGGACGAATTTACAGGATCAGATCTTACAAGTAGGACAACAGGATGACATGTACAGGGAGCTTAGTAACATGTTACAACATTAGGGTATAGATGATTAGGATGTGGATTATCATCTCATGGAAAATGGTTTGGTCAGATTTAGGGACATGATCTATGTGCCAGACAATAGTGAGCTTAAGAAGCTTATCTTGAGGGGATTTCATGTTAATCCATATTCAGGTCATCCGGGAGATCAAAAGACATTGAAAGTAGTTAAGAAGTTCTACTAATACCTGAATATGAAGAACGAATTAGCAAAGTTTGTGGCTAGATGTTTGGATTTTCAACAAGTAAAGGTGGAGTGTAAGCATCTAGGTGGCCTACTACAATCGATTTTGATTCCATAGTGGAAATGGGGGGTAATTTTCATGGTCTTCATTACAAGTTTGTCGAGGACATCTGGACAACATGATTCCATCATGGTTTTGGTTGATAAGTTGACTGAGGTAGCTCATTTTATTCCAGTTAATTCTACTTATTCATCTAGTGAGGTAGCATGGGTCTTCATAAGGGAGATAGTGAGGTTTCATGGTGTTCCAAAGATGATTGTGTTAGACAGAGACGCCAAGTTCACTTCCAGGATTTTGAAGGATTTATTTGTATTTTTGGGTACAGATTTGGTCTTCAGTACAACTTATCATCTACAGGGTTAGCAGGATTTTGGAGGACATGTTGAGAATGTAGGTTATGCATCAGCAATGAAAGTGGGAAGAGTATATTCCACTGGTTGAGTTTTCTTACAACAATGGGTATCAGGATTCACTAAGGATGAGTTCGTTTGATGCACTTTATGAGTGGAGTTATAATACTCCCATCAGCTAGAGTGATCCAGTGAATAGGGTGTTGATAGGACAAGACATAACATAGCTACCAATCAAACGGGAACTATTACCTCAAAATGGATACTCTAGCCCAAAAATTGCAAAAAAACATGAAACAATAGGCTAAAAATGAAAAGTGTTGATGTTGGAATAACATTTTCTTTTCGGGGTACATTTTCAACATTTTTTTAAAATTGGAGTAAAATCCAATTTTTTGTGTGCAAACACCGTGGAAAAAAAAAAAGTGTTAATGCTAGAATAACGTTTTTTTTTTTTCAGGGTTAATTTTCAACATTTTTTAATAATGACGTTAAAAATA
The DNA here is from genome assembly GCA_031772625.1 of Pinus tabuliformis. Taxonomy (NCBI): domain Eukaryota; kingdom Viridiplantae; phylum Streptophyta; class Pinopsida; order Pinales; family Pinaceae; genus Pinus; species Pinus tabuliformis. Next base: position 548,294,247 of record CM062809.1, read on the forward strand.
AAATATCATGACTTAGAAAATATTTAAATTTCCTAGAATTTTCAAGCATGAACTTCAGAAAAAACATTTGTAATTGTTTCAACCATAGCATTAAAGATCAAATATCATGAATTAGAAAAGCATTAAAATCTTGACAATTTTTCAACCATGGAATTAAAATCAAAGATTATGTCTACAAAAATATCTTATGTTTTCAAAATATTTCAAACATGACATTATGGAAAAAAATTATGACTAAAAAACCTTTAAAAATGAACACCTAAATGAAATCGTTATTATACCATGAGTAATTTATTTTTTAAATGTTAAATGTATAAAAATTTTAAAATCTTAGCATAATACAACTTGATACATTGCAACAAAAATTTAAAAATCAACCATCAAATTGACACGTAGTGTAGGTGAACTAGACCCATTGTAATAAAAACTTAGAGACCAACCATGAAATTGACAAATTGTGGATACAAACTTGATTCATTACAACGAAAATTTTAAAATCAACTACCAAATTGCACATAATGGGACTGGGTAGCTAGATGAGCATCAACACAGACCCTGCAATATATATATATATATATATATATATATATATATATATATGAAAAATACAAAAGAAAAAAAATTCAAATATTGAAAAAAAAACAATAAAAAAACACAAAAAATAATTAAAAAATAATAACAAATAATAAAACATAAAAAATAAAAATAAAATACATGACAAAAAAATCAAATATATATTAAAAAAAAGGATAAAAAAAAATTCAAATCTAAAAAAAAATCAAAAAATCAAAATTAACTTATAAAATTTAAACAAAAAAACAAAAAAAGGGAAAATACTTAAAAAATACACATAATTTAAGAAAAAATAATAATAATAATAATAAAAAAACACAATAATTAAAAAAAATAAAATTTAAAATTAAAACTAAACAAAAAAATAAAAATAAAAATAGAAAAAAATTAAACATTAAAATAAAAACCATTAAAAAAAATAAAAATTAAAAATTAAAATAAAACATTATAATAAAAATCATTTAGACAAATAAAATAAAAAATAGTAATTAAAAAAAAAAACTGAAAAAAAACACCCTAGGGTGGCAGGGGTCGATTCCCTGCCACCACAGAGCCTGTTGGGCCATGGGGGTGGGTGGGGACGGAGCTTCGCAGCTCCCTCCCTCCCCACGCCCATGCCCCAACATGCCCTAGGGTGGCAGAGGCTAACTCCCAGAATCGGCCCCTGCCACCCCTGGGTTGGCTGGGGCGTGGGGCTAGGTGGGGAGGGAGTTGCATGAAACTCCCTCCCCGCCCACCCTCGCGGCTCAGTCGACCTGTGGGTGGCAGGGGCCAACTCATGGCGGCTTAGTTGACCGAGGGGTGGTAGGGTCAAACTCCATGAATTAGCCCCTGCCACACCCCAATCGGCTGGGCCGCGGGGGTGGGAGTCGGCCCCTACCACCCCAGTTGTCACATCCCTATTCTAGCAGTAGTCTTTCAACTGCACATAGGCAGTTGCGGCACAACTACACACTTTCTTTTCACCAATAGTTTTGAGTAGGAAATATGCCTAACTCTTCAACACTTAGTTTATTTTCTTCCAATTATACTTAGTGTTATAACACAACAAAAATAAACATTCATACATTCATCTTTTCATCATATATGCATAGCGGAAATACACATTTCTTCAATGAAAGGGGAAGCTCACTAATATAGAGTCTTCATGTATCAGTAATAACAATTCAATAGTTTTACAAGTATACAATATACAAATTTGTAGCTAAGTCTGCACACTTAGACAATTTTCCACCTTACCTAGAAACCTCAAATTTTCCTTTGGAAAAGTCTACAAGTCACCTCTTGCAACTTTCCTTCAATTCTGCAACTCGAGTTGCCCACTGTGTCAGGTTTCCCACCAGGTCGGGTCACCCACCGGGTCGAGTCGCACACCTATCGTGTCTGCACACCCGCCCGCACCCTGCAACCTCCACCAGGTCGGGTCACCCAACCTTCTGTGCCCGTGCACCCAACATGCACCTACGTCCGCCATCAGGTTATGTGCACCCAACTCCCATGTTGACGCACCCACCTGTACCTGTGTTCTACCCGACAGGTCTCTGCGTCTGCGTCTGCCCACCAGGTCGTGTGCGCCCGCCTATTCGTGTCAAAGCACCCACACATGCGGTTTTCCTAGATTCTCGGCTGCGACTTGCTTCGGTCCTCAGCCCAGCCTTATCCACCTTCAGCCTTCGCCCTTCCTTGTTTGCCTTTATGCTTGCTCGCCTAATCCTTCGCTTGGCTACTCACTTGCTTCCATGCATTGCTTGGATTACCTTTCGCCAAGTCCTCCACGTCTTATATATATGGCACCCTCGTGTATGAGGGGCTCGACCGTCCTCCAAGTCGACCTCTCCTTACCATGTCTCTCCACTTCATTTGTGTCAGCCCAACCATCACGTCAGCCCAACCATTACTTCGGCACAACCATTATGACGGTCTCCTATAAACTTTCCACAGCCGCTCATCTGCCCAACACTTAGATGAATTTTCCTTTGAGGTTTTTCGACCCTCGTGTTGACTCACCCACCGTGTCGACTTGCCCTGGGTGCATGCGCCCAACCGGTCGCTCGACGCATTCACCCGAGTTGACTGCTCGTCACATTAACCGATGTCGCCCACTGTCACATAAAACTGAGCTCGCCTCTGCATAACTCGTCACATAAAACTGATTTTTCCTCTGACTCAACCCATCGCACATAAATGTGTCAGCTCGTGGGCCTGACATACTCCACCACTCTAAAAATGTTTTCTTCCTCAACAACACCATCATACATCATCACAAAGTGTCACTAGCTCCAACATCTCCAAAATGTCCATGCTGCCCACCTCTTCTCCATCATCGCATAAACCACCAAGGTTCATGACTTCATGAACGGGAAAGTCTCCTCAATCAATGATCATCAACCACATCTGTCGCAATATCCACATGTTTCCCCCTTGTGGAAGGTTGTTCCCCCCAAATCAAGCTACATGATATCACCGAAACATACATCATGTCGACCCCATCATGTATTATCATCATGTCAAATGTTGCCATGATACTCCATCCAACACAATATCTCAACGATAACCAAGACATATATCTGAAAAAACTCGGTGCACTACATGCCCCCATGACTCGAACTAGTTGGGTAGCTAATCCAACCGTAGCACTCAACCCATGAGAATTCTCCTCCTTATGCCACTGTCGGTTTTTTCTCTCCAACATCTTGTCACAATCTCATCTCAATTAATAATTCATCCCAAGTGTAAAATAATCCATACTCAGGTCCATGAAATAGCCCATCATCTTATCTGCAACATGTTGTCCATGATGATAATGCCAATGTGTTGTCAAAATAGTTGCATATATCCAAGCATCATCATCATCTATCAAGGAAGAATCATCATCCCCAAGGCCCCTTTGTGAGGGTGGTTCAGTCCTTCTTAATGTCAAGGCCCTGCACACACCTATCTTTAAGGTCTATCTCATGAGAAGGTCCAGGAAGTTGCCTCCCTGGCTCTCATCCACCCATGTACCTGAATGATATTGCATCCTCAAGTAATCGTGCACAGCAACAATCTCCTCATGTGTACATCCAAGCTTCCCAAGCTTGTCCTTCATCAACTAAAAGTCATATATGCCCATGGCATATCTGCAAAAATTCACAATGTCAACTGGATCTCTACCTGCATAACCTTCCCAAACCACTAACTTAGGTGATCCAGATTTAAACAGGAACGCAATAAAACACAGAGATAACCATAAACATAGATATGCGGCAGAAATAATACTTCACTTCATTAATGTAAAATACTGCAATATGCTTACAAACAGTAATGGAAATAAACCAGCTAGGGCGATGGTAGCTTATCTCTGAGAAGAGATGTGGTGGCTACATGCCTCTGAACTGTCTTACAATGAGGCTCGAAGACCTATTTATTGTTGAGAAACAATGGAAAACCCTTAACATTCCAAAACCTAACCCTAGAAGATGAAACACCAAACTGTGGGCCCCGTTTGGGTAAATTGGTACATCAACTTCCTAGGGTCGTAACTTTGGCATACGATCTTCGTTTGACGCGTACAATAGCTCATTAGAAAGGTCTATCTGAGCACTACCACTTTGGGAGGCAACATTTGTCCATGGACCATGTCGCCCCAGATTTTCCAAAAAACATCGTTTAGGGCCTCAAAACGGCTCCGGAAGTTCAGGACCCGAAAAACTGCTAAAAATAGTAAGTTGTGCTACAATTAAGGAAACTGAAAATGCTGAGAGAAACAATGGTGGGGGTCCAGGTGGACTTGGCAAGTGGCCACCAAGATCCACTTGGATCATTCCTGCCCCCTTAGGAAGCAATGGTCCCCATTGCGTTGAGTTCCTCCATGAGATGAGGAAACTTTTGCTGAACTTGGTCCCTGGTGAGCCACTTGCCCTGGTGAAGGAGTTGGCATGCTTTGACAACTCGATACAGTTGGATATTCTGTTGGCGAGTGTTCTTGATCTGTGTGTCCATGATCCGATCAGTTGCAACCTGTTCCATGCAATCTGGATTTAATTCTGTGGGTGTGAGTTGTTCTGCAATTTCGGATGTGTCTAGCAATGGTGAAAAGTATGGCCGAAGGCGGTCCACATTGAACACTGGGTGTAGGCCAAGGAATGGGGGAATGCTAAGCTCAAATTAATTGTCTCCCACAACCTTAGTAATGGTGTAAGGACCATATAGGAGTGGTCTCAGTTTCTGATAGGCTCTAGTTAGGCGTTCCTTTTGCAAAGGCAACCAGACTTTGTTGCCCACCTGAAACTTGTGTGGCACCCGATGTTGATCATGTCGCTGCTTGTACTTGGCATTTGATTTCTCCAAAATGTCATGGACCTGCTGGCGAATATGTTGGATGTGCTCAATGAAGCTAGTTTCCTTATCTGTTTCGAACTGGACATGAGCCGAATCTGTGTGAGTAGCTGCAAGTGGCATGGCCGCATCAATGGGGCATAGTGGCTGGAATCCCAAGCCCACCTGAAAAGGGCTATGGCCAGTGGAGCTGTGAAGAGCTCAGTTGTAGCTGTGCTGAACATAGGGGAGGCTCTCATCCCATGTGCGTGGATGCTTTGAGTTGTACATGTGCAAAATGTGTACAATCATCCGATTGACAATCTCTGTCTGGCCATTAGTTTGATGATGGAAGGCTGTGGACTTAGTGAGTTTGGTGTCCAGCATTGACCAGAGACTGGACCAAAATGTACTGAGGAACCGACTACGCCGATCTGAGATGATAAACTGTGGGATCCCAAAGTGCACCCACACTCGTTCAAAGAAGAGTTTAGCAGTGGCTTCTGCTGTGATATTCTTCTTGCAAGTCGCCATAATGGCCATCTTCGAGAACGTGTCGACGACCACAAAAACACAATCATTTCCATGCTTAGTGGAAGGAAGGCCTGACATGTAATCCATGGAGATGGATTCCCAAGGTCGACTAGGGATAGGCAGCGTGGTATAGAGGCCTTGCTTCTTGATGTTTGGTTTGGCAATGGCACAGGCAGTACATGATCTGATGTACTTCCCGACATCCTGTCGAAGATTTGGCCAATAGAAATACTTTTGCAGTACTACCACCGTTTTCTCGACCCCGAAATGCCCAGCAGCCCGACTGTAGTGTGCTTCCCAAATCATCTTGGCACGCTCACTTGAAAGAACACAAAGGTGACCCAGGTGGCATAACAGGGCATCTTGGAGGTGAAAATCTGGAACATGCCGACCCCCCAAGAGTGTCTGGTATGTGTGGCCAAATTTTGGTTCGCTTTTGTAGAGAAGTGGCCAATCAGAAGTCTCGTGCCCACAAGAGTTGAGCACAGTGGTTAATGCCATGATTGGTGGTCGACTGAGGCAATCTGCAACATTATTGGTGCTACCCTTCTTATACTTGATATTTAAATGGAACTGTTGCAGATATGTAGACCACTTCTGATGGCGATCATTCTGCAATTTCCCTTGGGTCTGTATGAACTGCAGGGGTCGGTGGTCTGTGTGGATGATTGTTTCCTTCCCAAAAATGTAATGCTTCCATTGTCGGCAAGCCTGCACAATGGAATACATCTCTTTATCATAAGTGGGATACTTCCGGACTGTGTCTGAAAGTGTTTCACTGTGATATGCCACTGGATGCCCATGTTGAGTAAGGACTGCCCCAATAGCATAGTCAGAGGCATCTGTCTCGACCTCAAATGGTTGTTGTAAATCTGGTAACGCGAGCACTGGTGCCGTGCAGAGGCGATCTTTCAACTCTATGAATGCCTTCTATTGAGATTCAGACCAAAAGAATTTCGCTTTTGCTCCTCCCTTGGTGACTTGACTCAAGAGCCAAGTGATATGAGAAAACCCCAACACAAACCTGTGGTAGAACTTGGCAAGACCTAGAAAGCTGCGGAGCTCTGTCAGAGTGGTTGGAGATGGCCAATCCCGAATGACTTGGATCTTGGCCAGATCCACATGCACCCCCTGTTCATCAATAATGTATTCCAGATACTGAACCTGGGTCATGCCAAAAGTGCATTTCTCCAAATTGGCACATAGCTTGTGTTGCCACAGTGTTTGAAGAACCTGTCGGATGTGGTGGAGGTGCTCTTCCCAACTCTGGCTGAAGATAAGAATGTCATCCAAGTATACCACTACAAATGAGTTGGTGAATGGCTGCAAGATGTCATCCATTAGCCTCATGAAGGTTGCAGGGGAATTCGTCAATCCGAAAGGCATAACCAACCATTCAAAGAGGCCCTCCTTGGCTTTAAAGGCAGTCTTCCACACATCAGAGGGTTCGATTGGTACCTGGTGATATCTTGACTTCAGATCGATCTTGCTGAAATATTTTGCCCCCTTTAGTTGGTCCAAGAGGCCATCAATCTGTGGGATCGGGTACCTATTACGGACAGTGATCTTGTTCAGCACCCGATAGTCAATACAGAGTCTCCAAGTCTAATCCTTCTTCTGTACCAACACGATCGGGCTCCCACAAGGCGATGAACTAGGACGGATGTGACCTTTCTGCAGCAGCTCCTGAATCTGCCTCTTGATTTCATCGTTCTCTAGAATGGAGAGCCGATAAATTGGTCCATTGGATAGCAGCGCACCTGGGGTCAGATCGATGGAGTGCTTGACCTGACAGTGCAAAGGAACCCCTGCGGGGGAGGTGAAGTTGTCCTCGTACTCCTTCATGACCTTATCCATCTGTAGTTTTCATGCGGAGGGGTCCTGTCTGGAGGCCGTGGCCACCATCTTCTTCTTTCCTTGAGGGCGTATCATCAGGAAAACAAATTTCCCAGTCTTGGAAATGAGCTTACTGCATTGTTTTGCAATAATTAAAGAGATGGCGGTAGGCGGTGCTACCTCTGGTATCCTGTACAACTTATTCCCCAATGTAACAATAACAGCCCGGGGCCTTGATTCATACACAGCATGTCGCTTCAACAAGTATGGTTGTCCTAATAATACATCACAAACTTCAAGGGGAGCAATGTCACACAATACCTCATCCTTGAAGGGCTTGATGTTGTACGGAAGACGACACTGTTGGCTCACGCAAAGATCTCGTCCTTGGTGAAGCCACCCGATGGTGTATGGTTGTGGATGTGTTGTGGTCGGTAAGCCCAACCGCTTCACAACCTCTGCCGAAATAAGGTTCGTTTGGCTCCTGCTATCGACAATGAACTGTAGCGGGGAGCCCTTTACCAACATCTGGGAGTGGAAGAGACGCTCCTCCTCCTCTGAATCTTCGGGTTCATTTTTCTGGATCTTGGCAGTAGCAACAGTGGCGTTGGGATCCGCGTCAATGATCTGCTTCCCTTTTTCATTCCCCTTGTCAGGTTCTGACTCAGAGTTGGAACATGCATCTGATTCTAGAACCTTTAGCTCAGCCACCAGTGACTGCTTGGCCCAACACTCACTGGTGTTGTGAGTGGAGCTCTTATGGAACTCACACCATTTTCCTGTGTCCTTTTTCGTCTTCGCGGCGCTGTTCTTTGCCTGCAGCTTTGGCGGGTTGTCTTGGGCTGCCCCGCCTTGGCTTTGTCCTTTGTTCTGTGTTTTAGGGGCACCTTTCCCTTGCTTCAGATTCGCAGATCCAAAGTCTCGCTTCTTTTGTTTAAACTTCTGCTCGACCTTGACGGCATATCAGTACGCTGTGCCGAGCGAGGAGATGTTCAGGAATTGTATTTCTTCCTGGATGTACTTGTGCAAGCAGCCGCGATATTTGAGTATCAAATGCTGCTCCGTATCCTTGATACCCAACTTTGTGCGAAGGGTATGGAAAAGATTGGTGAACTCCGACACGTCTTGGTCCCTTCCCTGCCGCAGTGTGGTCCATTTTATGTATTCATCCTCATAGCTTCCGACAAGGTAGTACTGCTCCTTGATGGCATGCTGGAATGAATTCCAGGTGGGTGCGGCTGAAAATAGTGAGCCGATATTTTCATCCTTCTGCTCGCAGTAGGTTTCCCACCAGTCCTTGACGTGGGGGGCTGCTTTGAGAAGAGCGAAAACAATCTTTTCTCGACTTGAAAATTCATGAACAGAAAAATAACCCTCCAGCAGATTTAACCATTTATCTACGGCATTTGCGTCTATCTGACCCTCAAATATGGGGATTTCAAATTAACTTGTACCTTAAAGGGCGTGGCATTTCCAGAGTAATTGCTAGAAGCCGATGCGTTGCTTCTGGGTAGCCGCTGAAGGATTTGGGCAAAACTGTCCATCATCGCGTTCCGTTGTCGCTCGAGGGCTTCTTCGAGCAAGATTTTGATAGGATCTCCTGCCCCCTCGTCTTTCTTCTCATCTGCCATAGGAGGCCGTTAGGATTTGCGAGGCTGGTCTCGCAAAGGTTCGACCAGTTCAAGCCCTAACTCCTTATATCCCGACCTCGTTGGGGACATGTAAAGAAAAACATAGAAAAAGCAGACCGCTCTGATACCACTGATCTAGATTTAAACAGGAACGCAATAAAACATAGAGATAACCATAAACATAGATATGCAGTGGAAATAATACTTCACTTCATTAATGTAAAATAGTAAAACATGCTTACAAACAGTAATGGAAATAAACCAACTAGGGCGATGGTAGCTTATCTCTGAGAAGAGATGTGGTGACTACATGCCTCTAAACTGTCTTACAATGAGGCTCGAAGGCCTATTTATTGTTGAGAAATAATGGAAAACCCTTAACATTCCAAAACCTAACCCTAGAAGATGAAACGCCAAACTGTGGGCCCCATTTGGGTAAATTGGTACATCAACTTCCCGGGGTCGTAACTTTGGCATATGATCTCCGTTTGACACGTACAATAGCTCGTTAGAAAGATCTATCTGAGCACTACCACTTTGGGAGGCAACATGGGTCCATGGACATGGACCCATGTTGCCCCAGATTTCCGAAAAAACGTCGTTTAGGCCTCGAAACGGCTCCAAAAGTTCAAGACCCGAAAAAACTGCTAAAAATAGTAAGTTGTGCTACAATTAAGGAAACTGAAAATGCTGAGAGAAACAATGGTGGGGGTCCAGGTGGACTTGGCAGGTGGCCACCAAGATCCACCTGGATCATTAGGAGAAGTACTTGGACTTCCCTGCCCATCAGCAACTCCATGGTGAAGTTCCTTAGTAGAAGATGCACCTGTCAAGTTTCTCAAGATGTGTTAAACTACCTGGTGGGCCCCAATATTGCAGCAATAATGCTACAACTCCTGGAACTCCCTTCTTTAATTTTATCAACCCGATAGTTCATAACAAACTTGGAAGCGACGGTGCTGTATGCACAAGTACTAGCTCTTGCCGCAGCTGTCACTTGGTCAGCTGGCACAAGTCCGCTAGGAGCTTAAGCCAACTTCTATGAGCTCTTAGAAGAAGTTTTTTAACTGATGAATGAAAGCTAACTCAAAGGAAGCTAATCTACTTGCGGAAAGAAACTGAAAGCCAAAAAGAAACGCAAACCCTAGCAAACCCTAATTCTACCAGCTAGTCCTACTGACGCAAAGGAGAGCATGCAAACTACTGACAGAGATGCCATTACTTCTATGAAGGTAAAATACATGTGTCTAGACTACCTCTATCTGAAGAAAACATCTTTTTGTATTTTTGAATAAGTTGTTAGAGTTATCATGCATGTGCTTTTAACTATTTTTTTACTGTGCAGAGGTGGATCAAGGAGGAGAAATGCTTGGAAAAGGTTGAGAAGGTTCAGAGAGGGTCTAAGGAGTCCCTAACACCCTTCCGGAGAGTTTCACAAAGTTTGGCTATCAAGAAACCTCATTTGTGAGCTTCTACAGGAAGTCTGCAGGGGTTCTACAGGATGTTCAGAGATTTCTACAGGATGTTCTGTAATTTTCTACAGGATGTTCTGAAAAGAGGATTTTGGAGAATGGATGGAGGGAAAAAGGTGGAGGAATGAGTATGGAGGTGAAATAGGGGTGTAGGGGAGTTCAAGACTTGGAGGATGGAGTCGAGGAGTGGCGCAGATGGTGAGATTTGTTCAAGGAGGGATGAAACGATGTTGCACAAGAAGATGAGAATCATGGCAAAGTAAGCGAATGAGGTAAATGTAAGGTAAGGGTTCTGAGTGAAGGATGAAACAGGTAGGTTGGATGGAGTATGTGCAGGTAAGGATGGGTAATAGGTACTCTGCAAGTGGTTTTTCAAATTGAACAAACAAACACTTATAAAACCTATGACCTAGTTACTTTACTCTATTCTAACCTAAGTAACAACAAAAGGAAATGAACTGCAGTTTATTCGAAATGAAATGCCTGAACTAAATTATGCCACTAAGAAATCATCAACTGAAGCATTTAAACACTACTAATATCAGCATCTACAAAAGAGGATTCCAACACTAAGAATTGCATGGCGAAGCAAAACAACGTTTTTGTTGGCAGCAAAGTCACATTGGTCCCAACTCATGATTCCACTGAGGGGGAGGTGAGATCCAAGGTGTTTGGTAGCCTTTTTCTGAAGATCTTCCCTATGATTAACCTATCAAGCAAATCTGAACATGAAAAACCTTTTTAATCATCAAAAGCAACCTAAACAACAACACAATATTTAAATCTAAATAGCAGATTTTATTCTAAGAATGCAGCAAAGACACATGAAAGTAAACAAAGGAGGTACTGGGCACTTGAGATGGGCCTAACCCCAAGAGCTACAGCCTCCTGCGAGATATTTAGAGTTGGTGCAAAGCTGGATTCATCTTTATTGATCAAAAGAAATGTTACATTCCAAAAACTGTCCACAAGGAGAACTTGAAAATGTGCTGAAAGCAAAGCTAATCTATTGCCTTAAAATCAAACTAAAAATGACTCCAAAATGAATACAAAATGACTAACTACTGGCTACAAAATGACTAACCACTAGCTAACCCAAATGAGGCCCTAAGCCTTCTTATTTATACAAATTGAGGACCCCAACAGTCCTCCTAAACTTTAGGGACTCGGCTGCCCAAAACTTGTAGTTAACAGCAGTCCTACTTGACTTGCTTGGCTGCCCTTGTGCTAATTGATTTGGTGGCCCTTGAACTCCAAGCTGATGGTGGAGAATTCGAGGTAAGGGCCCATAAATGAAGGGGACACCTTCCTACAAATCCTCTCCCTTGTTCTCCCACGAATTTGGCTGCCAAGTGCTCATTAAAACCTTCAATTTTGTCTCCAAATTGACCAAAAAGGCTACACAAAGCACACATTAGACTTGTTGGCAGAATGACTAACCCAATTCACTCTATTAGCATAAATATAATAAAAAACATGCAATAAACTAATGAGAATGGTGGATTAAGTTGAATTAGGAGGTTGAATGAGCCCAAATAATTATCCATTTCTGGGGCTCATCACTACCTTTCCACCATAATCTTTCTTTCTGGCTCTCGCAACAAAATCAATCATCTTCCTTTGTTGTTTGAGTCACACATCCAAGTTCCCTTTGTTCCACATAGTCATGCTTCACATTCGGGTCCTTTGGATACAAATTCATCGAAGCAAGCCTTGGTCAATACCCCAAGCAACTCTTCCTGTTCATCGGAACCATCATAGTTTGTCCTTTAGTTGTAATCAAAAGTATGTCTTGGTCCACCATCGGTATGGCTTGTGCAGCTTTTAAGAAATCCTGCCCCAGCACCATAGTGTGATCATCCATGTCGATCACTCTCAAATCCAACTTCCCAAACCACAAACCAACTCTTACTTGTGTGTTCTTCAAGACACCTGTCATAGTTTTCATGGTAGAGTTTATAGCCTTGAAAGCACTCGACTCTTTCCTCATTTCATATTTCTTCCCAAAATATGTTGTTGCTTCCCTGCTAAGGAAACTATGAGTAGCTCCTGTGTCAACCAATGTAGCAAACTTCTTTCCATGTACGGTTACCTACACGAAACCTAACCTTAATGCATCTCCATCCTTCCTAGGCTTTGTCTTGTGTCTTATCTCAACAATCTTCTTCAACAATTTGACCACAGAGGAGTCTTTCGACTCATGTTTCGACCTAACTGCCCTCTTAAGGTACTTCATCTTACTTTGTCGGTCCATCTAAGCAACTCAATCCTAGTTTAGCTTGAGTTCCATCAAGCTTTTACTCCATCGTGCCCTACTTAATTACACCTACTTGGCACACATTGACTTCCTCCACTCGAAGTGATCCAATCACTCGAACATCTTCCTTCATGGCTCAGTGATATGCTCCAAGTCTGTCAGTTTAATCAAGCTCATCTTCTTCTATAACATCATGCTTTCGATTGGGAAAGTCCCTCTTGATCTTGCCCTCAAGTCCCTTGACTTTCGCCTGCAACATGGTACTTATATCCCTTAGTCGAACTTGTTCATCAATGAGCTCTTGGAGTATTCAGTCACCCTGTTGTATCTTCTCGTCAAGTTCATCAAGTTCAATCGTCCTTCCATGAAGATTACCCAAGACCTTCCACGTGTCCACTATCTCATCTCCAATGTGCCTCAAGAGTTCCCACTCTTGCACAAGAGCCTTCTTGTCTTTCCAATAATTTGTCCTATCTTCAAGCTTTTGAAAAGCCATTTCTGCCATCTTTGTCTGTTTAGCAAGATTCCAATACCTGCTTTACTTTCAACTGTCATCAAGCTTAACTCACCCTGAATCAAGCCTTCATCTTTACTAAGTCTGATATCAACTTGTCACAAAGTGTAATGATACTTGCTTCTTTTTAATCGAAACTCGACTCGCCCTGAATCAACTCTGATACCATCTATCACGCCCCTATCCCGGAGATAGTCTTTCAACCGCACATAGGCAGGTGTGACACTGCTGCACACTTACTTTTCACCAATACTTATGAGTACAGAATACGCCTAACTCTTCAACACTTAGTTTATTTTCTTCCAATTCTACTTAGTGTTATAATGCAACAGAAATAAGCATTCATACATTCATCTTTTCATCATATATGCACAACAGAAATAAACATTTCTTCAATGGGAGGGGCAACTCCCTAATATAGAGTCTGTCTATATCAGTAATAACAATTCAATATTTTTATAAGTATACAATATACAAATTTGCAGCTAAGTCTACACACTTAGACAATTTTCCACCTTGCCTAGAAACCTCAAATTTTCCTTTGGCAAAGTCCACAAGTCACCTCCTGCAAATTACCTTCAATTATGCAACTCGAGTTTCCCACCATGTCGAGTTGCCCACCGGGTCGGGTCGGGTCGCCAACCGGGTTGGGTGACCCACCTATCGTATTCATGCACCTGTCCGCACCCTGCAACCTCTGCTGATTCGAGCCACCCAATCTTCCGTGTCTGCACGCCCAACCTACGCCTGTGTTTACCTGTCGGGTCCTATGCACCCAACTCCCGTGTCGACATGACCACCTACGCCCGCATTCTTCCTGTCAGATCTATGCACTCACGTCTTCCCACTGGGTCGTGTGCGCCCACCTGTTCGTGTCAAAGCGCCCACACCTATGGTTTTCCTAGATTCTTGGTTGCGGCTTGGTTTGGCCCTCGGCCTAGAATTGCCTGCCTGCAACCTTTGCCCTTCCTTGTTTTCATTTATGCTTTTTCACCCAATCCTTCACATGGTTGCTCACTTTCTTCCACGCATTACTTAATTTGCCTTTCTCCAAGTCCTCCACATCTTATATATATGGCGTTGACGTGTATGAGGGGCTCGACCCTCCTCCAAGTTGACCTCTCCTTACCATGTCGCTCCACTTCATTTGTGTCGGCCCAACCATCACGTCGGCCCAACCATAACGTTGGTCTCCTACACATTTTCCACGACCGCCCATCTACCCAACACTTAGCTGAATTTTCCTTTGCAATTTTTCAACCCTCGTGTCAACTCACCCCAGGCACGCGCGCCCAACTAGTTGCCCAATGTGGGTCGCTCGACGCATTCTCCCGAGTTGACCGCTCGTCGCATTTAACCGATGTCGCCCACCGTCACATAAAATCGAGCTCACCTCCGCACAACTCGTCGCATAAAACGAACCGCACAACTTGTTGCATAAAACTGAGTTTGCACAACTCATCTCATAAAAATGAGTTTGCCTCCGACTCGACCTATCGCAAATAACCATGTCAGCACGTGAGCCAAACACTAGGGCCTGTTGGGCCGCCGGTGTGGGTGGGGAGGGATAAATCTCCCTCCCCACCCACGCTCGTAGCCCAACAGGCCCTGGGGTGGTAGTGACTGATTCCTGGAATCTGCCCATGCCACCCCACAACCTTTTTTTTCAGTTTATTGTTTTATTTTTTTTGTTTTCATTTTAATTTTAATTTTAATTTTTTTAAATGATTTTTATTGTAATGAATTATATTAATTTTAATTTTTTTTAATTTTAATGTTTAATTTTTATTTTTTATTTTGTTTTTTTTTTCATTTTTGTTTAATTTTTTTTTTTTTTTTTTTTTAACTTCAATTTTTTTTCTTGAATTATGTTGTATTTTTGAAATATTTTCCATTTTTTTAATATTTTATTTTGTTTTATTTTTAATTTTTTGTTTAAATTTTTAAATTTACAATTAAATTTTGTGTTTTTTTTACATTTTATAGGTTTTTTTGTCTTAATAAGGAATTTAGACTTCTGTGATCCATAACATTGTTTAGAAAATCTTCGGCAAAATCACATAACCAATCTTTTGTCGACGCGTTTCGAACCAACCAGTGTGGTTCATCGTCAGGACAAGTTGAAGAACCAATCTGGCCTAGCTTGATTAAATAGAGGTGCAGAGACTCCAACGGCTAATTTTGACCAATGACCCTAGTCAAGTTAGTTAATCAATATTTAAAATTATATGATAAAGGAGTTAATTAAAAATAATTAAATCTAATATTAATTATTAAGAGAATTCATATCTTAATAATCTAGTTATCATGGTTATTTCAAGTTTATCCATATTTAATATAATTCCAATATATTTTCTACACATTATTAGGTAAATGGTAATAATGGTAAGTTAGAATTATAGAATATATTATTTTTATTTATTATTTAAATATAAGGGTCTATTTTTTTGTCTTTTTTATATATTTTTTATATTTGATTTTTTTTTTATCATGTTTATATTTTTTATTTTATGTTTTATTACTTGTCATTATTTTTTTTAAATTTTGTGTTTTTATTTTTTATTGTTTTTATTTTTTCCAGTGTTTGAAATTTTGTTTTCTTTTATATCATTTTTTTGTGTTTTTTTTTTATTGTTTTTATTTTTTGAATATATATATATATATATTTGGTTCTTTATTTTTACAAGTTAATTTTGTTTTTTTTTTTTTTACTTTTTTATTGTTTTTTTTCTTTTATTTTTTATATATTTTTTTGTATTTGATTTTTTTTTGTTATGTTTTTTTATTTTATTTTTTATGTTTTATTATCAACATGAAAATTGCCAACATTTAAAAAATAATATTTATACTTAACACATTAAAAAATTTAAAGTGTACAAAATAAGCCCTCTAAACAAAAATGGTTGACATTGCATCAATGCTTTTCAAAATCAAGATGAAAATCACTAACAAATGAAAATTTTCATACTTAATACATAAAAAAATTGAAGTGTCAAAAATAAGCTCTCTAAAAAAATGTGTTGATGTTGCATCAACATTTTTCAAAATCAACATGAAAATCACTAACATTTAAAAAACAAATGTTCATACTTGATACATAAGAAAATTTCAAGTGCCAAAAATATGCTAAAAGAAATGTGTATTCTGAATCATCACTTTTCAAAATCAAGTGATTCTTTGCTACCTCAAAATAACGAGTACTAGGTAATTTTCTCGTTTGATTGGTAACTATGTTATATGTTGGCAGAGATGGAATAGGAAATGTAGGTTATCAAGAAGAATCTAAAGGTAGCATAAGACAGAAAAAAGAGATATGCAAATCAGCACAGGGAATTTAAGGAGTTTTAGGTTAGGGAACATGTGTATTTGCACATCAATCCCAAGAATAGCTCCTTAAGGATTGGGTCATGTGCGAAGCTGGAACATTGATATTGAGTGCCTTTCGATATCCTTGAGAGGATTGGACCAGTGGCCTATATACTTGCACTGCCTTTGATAGTGAAAGTCCATGATGTTTTCCATGCGTCATTGCTTAAGAAGTATGTAAAAGATGTTGATCATGTGATTGACTAGTCTGTATTGCAGGTGGACCCAGAGGGAGAATTCCAGCTAGAACCTCAATGCATTTTGTAATGGAAACAACTCATGCTCCAAAACCAAGAAATCGAGCAAGTTAAAGTGCAGTGAAAGCACTTTGGGCCCATTGAAGCTACATGGGAGATGATTGATCAGATATGGGCTATGTATCCTTCATTGTTTTCCAATGTAGGAAAAGAGTTTCGGTATATGTATATATTTATGTATGGTTGTTATTGTAAATACCACAACGAGTGGTGTTATAAAGCTCTAATAAATTATATGGTTTTCATGTTGGTTTTTCTTTTAAGCAGGCTGTTCATTGCAAATATTGCATCGAGCTAAGTTATAAAGCTCCTTGAGCGGTATGTTTTGCTTTTCAGTGGCCTTATTGGTTGTAGGTCTCATAGAACACTAAGGATGGTGTTCCTCTAAGGGGGAGGGGTTTGCAACATCCCTGGGTTAAAAGTTCATGTAATAAAGTTAATAGATAAAAGATAATACCAAGGTCATGAGACATGTATTCTAAGTTGAATGTTGGGAAAAACATCCTAGTGGGTGTTCATTTGGTTTATTATGGCTAAAGAAATTGGCAAAGGAAATGGAAAAGGCTTCGAAAAGGCAAAGAGGAATTAATTGGAATTTTATTTATGAAAATAATAGAAATTAGGAGAAAAAGAAGGTGAAAGGTCACAGTTTGCATGTGAGGAGGAAATTTAATAAAAATAGAGGAAATTGAAGAAAATAGAGGCCTCAATGATAAGAAGGCTTTTGAGGATTAGTTCACAGCCTTTTGACAGTTTTGGGTTGGAGCTAGAGATTCTCTCTCTCATACTCTTGCACACTTAAAGCATTCTTGGAGCACTTTAGCATTGGAGAAAGGAAGGCAAAGAATGGACAAGAAATAAAAGGGAAGCAAGGATCAAGCAAGGAAGAGTTGGATCAAGAAGCTACAACGAGATTACTTGTAGGTATCGAGTTGCATGTATGATTTCCTTGCTAGTTTTAGCATGCATGATACATGCATGTGTGTATTTGGTTCTCTTGTTGTTATTTGCATGGATTTTTCTAGGTGTGACAATGGTTTCACTTTTCCTTGCCATTTCTAGATAGACATGGTGTGATGGGGTTCTTTCATGTGGTTGAGCTTTGGATTTCCGAATGGTTTTGGAAATGGGTGAGTTGGTCTCAGGAAAATTTCCAAGGGCCTAGGAATCCCTTGACCAGTAAGGGTGGGATTGCAGTAAAGCCTAAGGGTGGAGTTGGGAAAATGCCTCAAGGTATTGGTGAATAAATACGAAGGCATCTAAGTTTATTATGGCATAGTGATCCCTTAACCAGTTTGGGCAGGATTGCGGTAAATCCTAGTAGTATATGTTTCTTATTTGGGCCTAGGAATCCCTTGACCGGTAATGACGGGATTGCGGTAAAGCTTGGTTGTATAGATAAAGGTTTTGGGCCTAGGAGTCCCTTTATTAGGTTTGGTGGGACTGCAATAAATCCTAAAGAAGCCTTGGTTGTTTTGTTGTGAGTCCCACATTCATGCTTGGAATATGGCATGGGGGTGATTGGCTAAAAGAAATATTTGGCTCATCCCAATCTATGGTTGGGTGGTATATGGAAGTCCTAACTTGGTTAGCTTTTGAATATGTTAATAAGAGCTCTTTCCTCTTGTATTTCATGAATAATTTAATTGTTATTATGTGGATGTGATGGTTGTTCTATCATTATTATTATTCAAGTTATATGTTGGTTATAAGCATGGTTTCATGGTAGATTCTAGTTATGGTTCTTAACATGTTTTGATTGGTAAATGAATGGTTATTGAATGCATGACCTAATATATTTTATTTTAGCTATTATGAGAGGGAATCAAACCTTCTTGATGATTATCAGATAAGTATGAGACCCCTATGTTCAGATATGCATTTATAACTTGTAGATTATATGTTCACAATGTGTTTGACAAAATGTTTTTCATCGTTAGACATGGTTAGGTCAATTTATTGTCTAAGTTTTGTCTTCATGGATTTTCCTAGTGTTAATTATCATTTCTGAGATTTTCATTAAGTTTTGGGTAGTGGTTGAGAGTCAAGCCCTGAAAAGGTGGCTCATATTTTGGGGTCACAGGCTCAAAACTGGGAAATCTAAACTGTAGTCGTTGGGAGGCAGGGTCATCAGAGTGACTGAAGGGTTACAGTCGCTAGCTTTCCTTGTCATCAGAGCAACTGGGACTCTAGATCACAAAAAAAGAAAGTTAACTCATGGTTTGGGCACCTGGAGTGGTTGTTTAGCACTTGGGGGTTCCATAGCACCTGATGGAAGCCAGTAAAGTTTCAAATAGTCTATTCCACTTCCTTAATTGTACTTAGGGTGTTGAGTCATGTCATGAAGCCCTCATCTTATGTTTACCCTGGCAGCGCAGTGAAAGTGGGTAAATGTGGGAGGGGTGGTTATGTGTTGTAGTACTTAGGCTAACTCTATTTTAGATTAGTCCTCCCGAAAAACATGGTAGTTTATCAAGTATTTAGACTTGAAAACCATTAGAAATTATCTATGGTGCTAATAACTTCAAGTGTTGAAGTTACAAGAATATTATTGAGGTTTTAATCAAGTGGGCCCATGTCTAAGTGAGATAAGGCACTTATTTCCTTGCTTTTTCTAGCCATTCCATTCAAAAGTGTCCTTTTATTATTTTTTTCAAGAAATCTAGAGATTGTAGTTTTTCAATTTTTAGATCTAGGTTACATATTTCATAAGTTAGTTAGGTTAACATCTTTTAGATCTAGTAATTAACTTAGGGTTTCTCTATGCAAGTTATTGTTTAATTAGAATTATTTCAAGGGTTAACTTGAACATTTATTTCCTATGCTATAATATTTGTTTTTTTTTTTTTTTCAATGCACAATTAAGAGAGAGTTATCTTGGTTATAGTGTTTCTTAAAAATTTATTTCCAGATCCAGTCCAATGGGCTCGATGAATGCTAAATTCCAAATTTATTTAACTTACATTGATGTGGTAATCTGTGGCATAATGGTCTGAAAGTAACTTGCTTATACTCGTTATTAATAAAGGGATCCAATTATTTGTTTAAAACTTGAAATTTATTTATCTTAAACTACTAATATAATGAATCAATGATTTTGAGATGCAACATGTTTGGACCTTTTAATTGATTTATGTTTCATTAAACTTCATGGTTAAAATATATTCATGTTTCATTAAACTTCATGGTTAAAATATATTCTATCTTAAATTTGACCAAAAAAATAGTGACAGGCTCAAGGCAAACTCCATCCAAACTCACTAGTGAACATATTTTGAATCTATAGTTGGTAATGTTTATTGGTTGATGAAATTTGAAGGTGTTTCCGATAATTTGATGATAATATTGGTTTACATCTTTAAACGATTTCATTCACATTCCATAAATGTTTTCTTAATGAGCATTTAAAATACTTTGTGGTAGTTGGTTACAACATTGACATCTAAGTGTTGTACCTAACATAATTTTCTTCCCATGCAATTTTTCATATGGAAATTTCTCATATACTAGTTTTGTGGTCCTCTCTCAAAGTGTTCAATACGTGTCACTTTCTATGGTATTAGAAAGTAATAATTGGTGATGTTTACAAATATGCTCAAAATGTCAAGGCTTGAAACATAATAAAATAAATCCATGGTGTTTGGGTTATTGAGACAAGTATAAATTTGTTGGATTTCCTTCCCTTGCTATAATAATTTCAAAATGAAAATGTGATTAAAGATATTTCTTTTAAAAATTTCTTTAGTCTAAAATGATAAATGGTTCACATTTAGCAATGTGGATGGAATCATTCAAAGGAATATTGTGAATGCAATTGATCTATTTATCAAGTATTTAATAAGTTGACTACACCATGATCAAATAAGCACTTTTTTTTTCCAAAGAAAAATGCGTAATTTTCATTAAGTTTTTAAGAAAATTACAAGTTGTATGCTAGCATTTGTGCAATGCTTTCACTACTGTCAGGTGGTGGATCAGTTCTGTTGTTCAGTTATGTTGTTTGAGCAAAAATATTTACATATTCCTTCATTAAACTTGAAGGATCAAAAAATAAATCGTTACTGTTTTTGCAAAGTTTTGTAGAAGTAAAAAACAAAAGTACAGTGAACATAAACTAGGATGATCATATCGATCAGTCCTGTGGATGTACCGCCTCGTCGATGTAAGGCCTGTTCAATCAAATAAGCACTTACTTTCATGTTGAGTAAATTTAATTCATGATTAATAGGTTAGAATAAGCAAAATTGAGTTTTCTCTTTTTCCACATATATTTGAAGTCTCTTCTAATCATGATACAATAACTTTCAACTTAAACATCATGTAAATGTTTGATCACATCGAAGTGGTTAATTTGCTAACAAACCTAGAGAGTGAGTTGAATTACAACTCATAGATATTATTGTCTATCCAAGCTAGGAAGAGCACCCACCCTTACACAATGATTTAGTTTGGATTGATCTTTTATGGATTCTCCCCGTAGGTTAGGGTATCATTTTTCATTAGTTTGAAGTGTGGGACAAGGTCACTAAGGTGAGAGTGAGTATATTTCCTAATAGGGCCTCTAGGCTCTCCCACCAATATTAGGAATTTCCTCTTAGGTGAGAGTTTGAGCAATAACATGCACCAAGTTCAAAAATTTCATAATGAATACATTACAAGTTGTCACTCAACCTACTACGCTCATAAATTGTAATCAAAGAGGAACCCTAATGCATTCTTGATCATTTTTCATGAAAATATAGACAAGTTGATGACTTCCATACCAACCTAGGAAGGAGGACAAAGCCAATTAGCACTTCCTATAATCTCCTAGTTTATCTTACTAGCATGATTACATGTGGGCATCATACTAGGGCTTTTGGCCACTTATCCTCCCTTTTCTAGATATAGGTTCCAACTTCACTCTATCCTCCTTATATTTGAACTTGGGCATGTTCAAAGACCCAGTGGTTAATGAACTTTAGTAATTGATATATTAGAAAGGATATTCAATGCATATATTACATGATGCATTATTTTACAAAATGAATCTTATGAAAAGTTTCTAGAATATAAGAGAGAATACATGCAAGCTTTATCAACATTAAGAGCTTCCTTGAACAAACTTCCACCAATTTTAATGCAACTCGAAAATTGTGGAGATGATAAATATTGATAACTATAGATTAAGTAGGACCTTCTTGCATAGATTAAGTGTGAATATTGTGAGTAATTAGAGGAAACTTCTAATGACTACTTAATAAAAGTGGAGAAAGATATTATCATGTACTTTCACTTTAAATAAATAAAAGTGAAATTCAAGTTTCATGTATTCTCCTAGTCTTAGAAATCCAAATGAAATACTCTAGAGATTCTAGAATATTAGTAAGTTAGAATTGATCTAATCTTATCCATACATCTCATACTTGAGATAAAGTGGTTGGTAGGATTAAGGATATTAGTTGCTAAGATTTGGAAAATTAGTTGCTAGGATTGAGGAGATTAGTCATATATCTCAAATCATAAATGGAACGATATGGGAGAGTTTGAAGACACATTTTGTACACTAGGGAGACCCAAGAGACGAGTTAAATAGGTTTGAAGCGGTAGGAGAGGAGTTGAGGTCGAGAAGAAAGCCAACGTATTGTACAAAAATTCAGGTAGGTAGATTCTCAATTGACCAACAAGCAAATTTATCTCAGTAGGTGCAACTATGATTTTCTATGTATATCATATAGCTTTAAGTTTGATAGCTTGTGTAGGTTTCCTTGTAAGCTTGGAAAATTTAAATGAAATTTGATTTGAGGGTGTAATTATTAATGCATTTTTTATGCTTTCACTATTCATTTTTCATCTATATGTGTGATTGTTGCATGTTAAAAAATATTTGTTTTTCTGGTTAAATAAATTTATATATAATTTATTAATTAAGAGAAGCATAAGACAACAATCACCTAGGGCTTAAAAATTAACATGGTATCAAATTTTGGTCTCTAATTGAAATTCTTAGGGATTTGTAGTGGTAAATCTATTATGGTGATGAAATATTAGCAATAAGAGAATTTCAAATTTTGGAGTGTGTGCAACAAATCTAAGAGATGGCATTAGTGAACCTAAGATTTAATGATAGATTAAATTATTCCTCTAACTACCTTTCCTATAAATCTAGGGCAACATTGTTATTGGAAGAAAATGATCATTGGGATATCATCAAGAAGGTAGTTACTCAACCTACAAATCTACAACAGTTGGAAACACATAATAAGAACAAAGTGAAGGCAAAGTGGGTGATCTTGGAATCCATGAAGGATCATTTGATTCCTCACCTATCCAAGAAGAAAACAAAGAAGGAGATGTCGAATCCTCTTGTTAGCCTCTACAAGAGTGAGAACATGAAAAGAAAAATTATATTGTAAAACAAACTTGGATCCATAAAGATGACCAAACCAAACATTATGATTTACCCAATGAATATCACATATATTCATGATCAAATTATGGTAGTTGGGGAGAAGTTTTGGAAAATATAAATTTGATGAACATGGCATTGAATGAATTCCTAATGTCATGGGAACCTGTTGTAGCTACTACAACACCCTCCAAAAATTTTCCTCCATTCAAATTTTAGAGCCCCCTTACGATCATGTCATCCATCATTTCAATTCATTGATGCCATGCTCGGTCATGTTTTCTAAGTGTTCAATTCTTCCATTAGGAAACCTAAGTCTCGAAACTACTTTCCTTCACATGCCTAACTCTTGATGCCTTCATAAGATCACCCCTTCCAAGCAGGCCTTGTGCACTTCTTGGAGACATTGGAGTGCACTTCTTGCCATTAGGCAGAGTTCACTTCATGTTGATAGTCAATGTGAACTCTTGGAACACAAGAAATCACACCTCTTACTTATATACATAACGCAATTCCCAAAGATAGTATGTCACAGTTTTCAGAGACAGTGATTGCACACTCCTTGTTGATAGTGACTGCACACTCCTTGTGCACAGTCAGTGTGAAATTCTTATTGACAGTGAGAGCACACTTCCTCAAGCCCACGTTGTCACACTTCTAAAAGTAGTAAACTCATCCTTATCTCCTTCACATGCCTAACTCTTGATGCCTTCATAAGATCACCCCTTCCAAGCAGGCCTTGTGCACTTCTTGGAGACATTGGAGTGCACTTCTTGCCATTAGGCAGAGTGCACTTCATGTTGATAGTCAATGTGAACTCTTGGAACACAAGAAATCACACCTCTTACTTATATACATAGCGCAATTCCCAAAGATAGTATGTCACAGTTTTCAGAGACAGTGATTGCACACTCCTTGTTGATAGTGACTGCACACTCCTTGTGCACAGTCAGTGTGAAATTCTTATTGACAGTGAGAGCACACTTCCTCAAGCCCACGTTGTCACACTTCTAAAAGTAGTAAACTCATCCTTATCTCCTATTTTTCTGACATGCATTGAGCGCACTCACAAACCCTAACCCTAATTGCATGTTTGCTCTCCCTATATAAAAGAGACTAGCCGAGAGCTCGTCTCACATTCATTTTCACTTTTGAGCTATGAGAATTCTTTGAGCACAAGGAGCCTCCTTAGTTTCAAGTGCGCCACTTTCCCAGGAAAGTTTTGTAATTGTCACTTTTTCTCACTTTTGAATTTTCATGTGTCACTTTCTCTTGTTTTGGCTCTTCCATGTGTCACTTCGTTGTTATAAGTGTCACTTTTGTTCTCCTAAGTGTCATCTTTTGTTAGAGGCGGCTCTAGCGCACCTTCAAGCGGCAACTCCAACACAATTTATAGCATTAGTTGATCCTATCTATCACAAGAACATGCACTGGACACATTCCCATGACCTAGCACACTTTTTGATTGCATGACACTTGTGTTGTAAATACTTGCACATTAACTGCCACACTTAGAGATAAGTGTCACTTTGTTGTTGTTTCAATGTATACATTTTGGTTTTGGGTAATGTGCATATTATTTTCATGTGCTTGATTTTGTATGTGTGTGTAATCATGTTTAGGAACTGTTTGTATGATCTAATTCTCTCTCTCTTCCTACTAATATCACACTTAATCAATTTTGGAGTTCTTCCTTGACCTCACATATTGTGAAATCTATGAACACATTCAACTTTCAGCCAATTGATGAGAATATTGCACACTTACAAGCCTCAGTGGTGATATTTTTGTCTCCTAAACCTACGCCCTACACCCATCTTGAGTATAGCTCCCTTCATTGTGCATTGTGCATCTCTAGACCACAGTTGCCTAACTTAATGCTGCTTACAGTTGCCCACTACACAAAGTCTTGATCAGCCTTGACTTATGTGTGCATTGTGCACTCCTAGTGGAAAGTAAGGTCACCTCAAGTCCCTTGTAATGGAAACCTGCATTCAACCTAGAGGCCCCCTTAGTCATTGCGCACTATGCATCCTCAAGCCTCAAGCTTCTAGCGACTGTCTCCTGGACTTGCCCTCTATGCCTAGCCTTTCCTCTCTCGCTCTTTTCATTGCGCAGTGTGCACTTCCAGTGCCCATACCTTCACCCCTTGCCTCCAAACTCTATGATTTGTGACCAAGAAGGGATCTCTCTCAATCCTTGCGCATTGTCCCATCACAGTCAACATCTTACATGAGAAAACAAAGATAGGAAAGGTGATTTTGAGATTTATATTGTCTTTCCATCAGTGAACCTCATTTTCAGGTACTATAATCTTAACATGGAAGATGATGTTCAAGGAGGTCATCAAGAAGGGGTTTTCAAAAAGACACTTGTGGAGATAAGATACAAAGATGTTATCATGTATGAGTAAAGGAATCTTGGCCACAATGGAGAGATGACAACTCACGTTTACTTAGAAGGTTCCAATACTTATGCAAACCCTTTGGAGGGTGAAGATGAAGCACATATCATATAAGTCATGAAGATTTTAAGACATAGTAGCAAAGATAATAACTTGGAATCGTCACATTAAAATGAAGTCTCATGTCACAGTCACCAAATGATAGCCTCTCAAAGTGTGAACACAAGAGTGTTATTCTATTCCCTATATTCTCGCCACAATTTTGGTGGAATGTAATTTTGTAATTTCCAAAATTAGAAAATGTAAAATGTGTGGAATCCCAAGGATCACACATGGAATGTGAACAGTCACTAGTAAATCTGAGGGTCTTGTAAGAGATAAATAATCATATGGAAGTTCAAGAGCCATGAGGGAGGTAAAGAGTTACATGAAAGGTAAAATGTCACCTCATTTGTTATAAATAAACCCTCATAGCTCAAGCAAAGAACTTTTAGCCTTGGCTTCTCAAGATTGGAATATGAGAGAAGATCATTCTTTTGAGGAAAAAGTGGTGGCTTAATGTTCCAATATTGGGGCTAGTGTTGCATAATTGTAACTGTGTATCTTGGAACTTTCACTTAATAATTTGAAGCTCTCGGAGCCATAACACTTTCATTCATGTATCCTGGATGTTGTAAGACTATTATTTCAATGTTTATGATGTATGTTGTGTTCATATGTATTAAGGACAATGAAATATTTTGTTATGTACACATCTTATTGAATTGTGTGTCCTTAACTACTTTCTTAATCATTGTTATTTTGTGAACTATTTTGCAGACTAGTTAACTATTCTTTCTATGCTCTTGTGTGTATTTATTAGGGTAGTACTATTACTTTTCTTCTAAAGGCCCACTCTTTCTTTTTTGTCCATGGAAGTACATTATATACATTGAAATTATATGCTTCACAAGGCTACCTTACTTTCTTATCTCAAAGTATATGTGTGCTCTCTCATATGTGTTAATTGCAATCAAGGCCAATCTCTAAGAATAAATGGCAGTTGGGTCTTTATTCTAATTGGAACTTCATATTGGGGAGACCCCCTACTGTTGGTGGTATCCAACACCATCAACTAAACCATTTGTCAAAGGAATTTTTTCTCGTGAAAATATTTCTAATTTTGAAAGACCGTGGGATGATCGTATCCAGTAGGAAACTCAAATTGAGTCCAAGGTCAACAGGAATGGTGGTGACAAGAACTTGGAATTTTTCAGTCAAATGAAGAAGGAAAAAGGAAAAGGACCTAGTAAAAGTAAGAATGAGGTGTTAACATCATAACTAGGAAAGCACTTGAGTAAAATTAAGTCGTTCATTTGTCGTAAGTTTAGATAGTATGCATCAAAGTATCTAGACGAGAAGAAGGGACAAGAGAAGAAGTAGAAAAAGTAGGCAACATCCTCTACAAAAACTCAAATAAAACTTTGTTAGCTACCAAGTTTGAGATATATTTTTCAATGATATCTTACCTTTCTACTAGCATAGTTCCAATGAATGTGTGGTATGTGGATAGTGAAACAAATTGTCATACAACATCATCTAATAGTTTCTTTTAGTCCAAATAGAGCACAAATTAGGAGTGCATTTTGAGCTTGGTGATGATGCCAAGTATTTAGTAGCAAGAGTTAGTACTATTCCCTTCCAGCTTTAGTAACTCTTTAGACATTGATGATGTTTTGTTTGTTCCATATCTCAAGAAAAATATTATTTAAGTTTTGTTTATGGAGGATAAGGGTTACGTAAGAGATTTCAAGGACATACAAGTCCTTGTCACATTGAAGGAATCTATCCTAGAAGCATAATAAGTGATAGGAGTTAGGGGAGGAAATTTGCACAAGTTACATATTTAACCTATTTAATCCCTAGTTCATTAAAGTAAACAACTTATGTGAGTTGTGGCACAAAGGGATGGGGCACTTGGATTATAGAGAATTTATTATTTTAAGGGAAACAGTCACAAGTATTCCAAAGTTCATCATTGGGAAATAGAGAACATGAAAAGGGTGCACATTTAGAAAGCATGTCAAGGTTTCCTTCCCAAGCAGTGAGCATAAGTCTAAAGGGATTCTAGACCTAGTACATTCAAATGTTGGTTGATGGATGCCAATAGTGTCAATAACATGAAGAAAGCATTATGTTTCCTTTATTGATGATTTCTCCTACAAGATAGTGATATACTTATCAAATACCAAGGATAAGGTCTTTAGTGGGTTTCAGGAGATCAAAGCTTTAGTCACAAACTAGATGGGGAGGAATATCGAAGTCTTGAGAATAGAAAATTGGGGAGATTATACCTCCAAATAGTTTAATTGGTTATGGAAGAATCAAGAGGGAGCTAATAGTTATATACAACCATAGGATAATTGGGTTGCAAAGTGGAATAATTGATCCACCATAGGGGTTGCAAAGGCCATGATCCATGACCAAGACTCACCCATGTCTCTTTAGGAAAAGGTATTTAACATATTATTCTACATCCATAATATGTGTCATCAAGGATCTTGGATTAACACTAGAGGAGGAATTAATTGGCATGAAGCTAGGGGTAAATCATTTATGCATATTTGGTTATCTATTTTATATCCATTTACCTATATAAAATGGGAACAAGTCGAGGCCCTCCAACAAGCACAATTTATTTATGGGTTACAATGAGGCCTGAAAGGCATATAGGGTCTATATTCTAGAGTAGAGAAAGACAACATAAGTAGAGATGTAAATTTTGAGGAATACTTCACATACATGAATTCACATGAGCCTATTCTAGTGTAGTACTAAGTTCCAAAGGCTGAACTAAGGTCACCAAAGACACCAACAATTTCCAGTTAAATATGACAACCTTTAGGTGAGGAGGAAGAGACATTATCCCCTTCTAGTTCTTTCAGGAGATCTTGATGGTTCATACATACATTAAAGGATGATTAAGAGTATGTTGGGGCTCCTATGAGCACATTTAGGGAGAGAAATCCTCCAAAGAAGTTTCTTACTCATGGCATTGATGAGCATCATCATTGATTTTAATCCTTTCAATATTTAGAAGGAACTAGA
This sequence comes from Pinus tabuliformis, assembly GCA_031772625.1. Classification (NCBI taxonomy): domain Eukaryota; kingdom Viridiplantae; phylum Streptophyta; class Pinopsida; order Pinales; family Pinaceae; genus Pinus; species Pinus tabuliformis. The sequence continues at coordinate 548,322,862 of CM062809.1, forward strand.
GCAATAGGTATAGTGGGATACCATGGTGGACAAGTATACCTCCATAATGAAGAATGATGTTTGGGACATAGTTCCAAGACCAAAGGGGAAATAAGTTATGAGTTCCAAGGGCCTCTACAAGATTAAGCATGTTGTATATCACATCATTTAGAAGTTCAAAATGAGATTAACATAAAGAGGATAAAGAGGGAGTGGAAAATGAGGAGACCTTTTCTCTAATCACCATGTACACTTCCATTCGAGTAGGTATGTCTATATTATTATTCATGGGATGGAGGATAAATAATATGGATGTGAAGATAAATTTCATTAATGGGATCATTGAGGAATAAGTTTACGTAGAGAAACCTCATGGATTTGAGATAAATGGGAAGGAGTCTCATGTTTGTATGCTTAAGAAATCATATTATGGAATTGATCAAGTACTAATAGCATATTATTCTGCGATTAAAGAATATTTTTTGAGTATAAGCTTCATCAAAAGTGAAAAAAATCCTAAATTATATTATATACTCTGTTAAGTGCTATATAAGCCCCACGTTAACCCTAAAGCCATTTATTAAGGAGGTCCCCCCCTTGAAGAGAAATGTAATCATTGATTTCTTATCATTTTTAAGGTGCAAGGTTCATAACATACTTGTTGGATTGAACTACTTCACTTATTTTAGTTATACAAGTAGATAACTTGTTTTTTACATGTCCAGAGAAGCTCCTTGTAAGTTCAAAGAAAATATTGTAGTTGAGTTCAAGATGAAGGAAATTGTCATGACACATTACTCCTTGATGTATTTGGTCCACATCAAACCATATATATGTTTTGCAGTGAACACCTTGAGTTAGTTCATGGTGAAGGCATGGTAGGAGCAATACGTAGTAGCACAACATGTGCTCAGGTATATGAGGGGAAAAATGGAGTAGGGTATGAGATATCTTTCAAATGGTGAGGCGAAGTTGCATGGGTATACAAACTCAGAATCAGAAAGTAGTGCAACAAATAGGAAGAACACCTCAAGATGTTACCTTAGATTGGGATCAACAATGATATCCTTAAGGAAGCAAAATTCTATGGTACTTAGCTAAGCATAGGTAGAGTATATGGTAGTTAGTATAGTGATTTGTGAGAGAATTTGACTTTGTAAGTTTCTTACATATTTACTTGATCAAGAGTTTGATCCTATGATGATCTATTGTGATAATTAAAGTTATATTAAACTCTATAATAATCTAGTGTTTCATGATTGGTCCAAGCACATACAAATTAGATATCACTTCATACAAGATAAGATTACAAAGGGAGCATTGAAAATTCAATATGTATCCATAGATTAGAAAGTTAATAATATTCTAACCATCCCCTTAGCAAAAGGGAAATTCAAAGGATTCAGGGTTAGACTTGGATTGGTTCAAAGTTCCTTGTTAAGAGGGAGTTTTGAGAAATATATCTCAAGAAGGATATTTTTGCACATGTTAGATGTGAATGTGCATGAAGTAGTTCTTGAAAACTTCTAGTGACCATTTAGTAAAAGTGGGAAACAATACCATTTTGTATTTCTACTTAAATAAATAAAAATGAAAGTCAAATTTCCTATATTCTCGTAGTCTTAGAAATATACATGAAATATTCTAGATATTCTAAAATATTAGTAATTTATATTTCATATAATCTTAGCCATACACCTTATTGTTGAGAGAAGTTGATTGTTGGGATTAAGGATATTAGTTGCCAAGATTTTGGAAATAGTTTCTAGGATTAAGGAGATTATTTTTCTCTCTCAAAGCATAAATATAACAAGATCGAAGGGGTTGAAGAAACACATTTTGTACACCAAGAAGACTCAAGAGATTAGTTGAGTAGATTCAGAGCCCGAGAGAGGAGTTGAGGTCAAGAAGCAGGCCAAAGTATAGTATGTACAATATTGTACAACAGTTTAGGTAGGAAGATTATCAATTGATCCACATGTAGATTTATCTTAGTAAGTGTATATTTGATTTTTTGTGTATATATTACTATTGCTAGTATGATTTCTTGTGTAGGTTTCCCTATAAAGCTTAGAAAACTTAAATGAAAATATTATTTGAAGGTGTGATTATCAATGTATTGTATTTATGATTTCACCATTCATTTGTCATCCATATGTGTGATTGTTACATGTTTATGAATATTTATTTATATGGTTGAATAAATTCGTATTAGATTTATTTAATTAAGAGAATAATTACCTCTTTTCCTTTGCATCCATGCTCATAACAAAGAATATTTTTACAACCGTATATGTGAGCTTCTTCCTATTTGGTCACACCCACATAGAGATGAAACATATGTGAGGTTATCAACTGAATAAAAAGACAAGATATATTACCACTACCACATATTTTGGACAAATATAGAACAAATGAAAGCAACTTCAATCCATACTTCATTGAGGAGGCTTATAACCTTAATGACTTTGTAGGGAAACACTTATTGAATGAGTGTAGGAATATTGTGATACAAAATCCCCTCAATACTTCAAATTCAATATGGTTGATGGCACCCATGTAATGCAATATAAGGAAGCTATTAGGGATGAAAATTGGTCTCATTGAATAAATATATAGAAAAACATGGTTAATGGTAGGCCAAAATTGGTTAAGGTGGAACCTACATTCTCACCATTCATAACACTAAAAGATATGGAAGACTTGAAGAAAGGAATAAATTCATATATTACTCATTTCAATATAGAAATGGAAGATGACAAGGAAGAATGTTAACTCCCAAAGATAACACATAAGGAAAATATTATGAAGGTTTTAGATGTGCCCTTAATTAATCAAATAAGTCCAAGAGGTTCTTTTTGGGAAAAATAAATACAATAATTAGACAGCAATAATCATCATCAACTACAACCTTATCTAATGAATAATTACCTAATTCAAAGGGTCCTTACTATTGATGAAATATATGTGGGTCCTTCTTGTAATAAGCCCATTAAATAATTTGATCAGGGACAAGATGTGAACATTGTATAGCCAAGTGATAATACGTCAATATGGTTAGAAAATGAATTAGGTAATGTCTACAAATATATAAATGATATTGGTAGATATCATGTACTAGTTCATTGGAGGATATACAAGTTGGGATTAAAAAACTAAAGTCTAGACAATTGGAAGATATAGAGATGAAGTCATTGATGTGGATAACATCATATGGGCATGGAAACTATGTGCAAGTACAAAGGATGATAAAGTAAAAATAAATATAAAGGGACATATGCTAATTAGAATATATGAACAAGAAGTGGAAAAAATATGTGATGATAAATGAGACTTTTTTGCTAGTGTTTGAAGAAATATAATGAGCTTCTCACTCAAGACTTGATATGTGGATTTTTAAAGAGAAAGTTATTGATATTATATGATGAACATACCTTGGAACTTGATGTTATCATGAAAATATTTTGTAATATGGTACAAATATTTGTGGGAAATAACATATTAAAATGGATCCATTCAACTTGTTTAGGATATTCCTTAATGTTATCATCTTATAGGGCCAAAAAACTTTCATGACAAATTAAATTTGAAATCCAACCTTTCTTTTTTAGGTTTTCGAATACTCGAGGATTTCACACCAAGCAAAACTCCCTTATCTTTTTTTAAATTTTGAATGTTCAAAAGTTTTTCCTTATTTTGCTTATTTAAATATCGATCCTTCATCAGTTACTAAATTGGACCCAATTTCCAAATTTAGCGTTCATTTAACTTGGTTGAAATTTTTGTTTTGGTTGATTTCTAGATCAAGCCCAACTTTCAAATCAATCCCTCAATTCACTTGTTATAACTTTGTCCTTGTCCCCATTTTCAGATTAGGCCCAATTTCCATCTTGTGCCATAATTAGTATGTTTCAAACTTCTCCTTGCCTTGATTTTTAGATTAATCCCAATTCCCTAATTGGGTCCTTATTAACCTATTAAAACTTTTCCCTTTTGTGTTTATCAAATTAGGTTTGATCCATCGATTGATCCTTCATTTACCTCGCTTCCTACTTGATTTCAAAGTTTGGGACTAATTTCCAAATCAAACCCTTTCTTTCCCCCTATGAGAGATAGGAGAGGACTTGGGGAACAACACTTTTTAAGAAAAATAGATAGTGTCAAAATAATTTTGTAAAATGTTAACCATACTATTGGAAAGTGATAATGACACCATTGGAAAGTGATAATCACACTATTGAAAATTAATAATCACACTTTTGAAAACCAATAACCAAATTTTTGAAAACAAATAATCACACTTTTGGAAATTGATAATCACATTTTTGAAAATCAATAATCAGACTTTTGGAACATGATTTAAGTCTAGATTTTAACTAAAAGTTTAAGTTTAATGAAATGGGATCACAAGTGATTCAATTCACTACGAGATATTTTAAACTCTCCTCATTTCTATGTAAATCAATCACTAATTCAACTAGCTAAAATTAATAATCACACTTTTGAAAATCAATAATCACACCTTTAGAACATGATTTAACTCTTGATTCTCAAAAAAAAGTTTAATGAAATAAAGTCACAAGTGATTCAATTTAATACTAGATATTATAAACTTTTTTCCTTTCTATATCAATCCATCACTAATTCAACTAGTTGCTAACTATTAATTAACCTTTTATATATCTTAATGATTGATTTAAATCACTAATTCAACTAATTGCTAACTATCAATTAACCTTTTATATATCTTAATGATGGATTTAATTAACTATAACAAATTTTAATTTTTTCAAACTTTTATGTTAACATTTTCATCCTATTTTATTTTTTTCCCAATTTTAATTTTTTCTCCATAACCATAACAAAAACTTTCTCCATAACTAAAACTAAAATTTTGTAAGTGATTCATTGCCATTTAGGAAGCTATCATTAAATTCTCTACTGTATGGATGAGACGAAAGACCCTACAACAATACCATGAGGAATGGAAGGCTTAATTATTAACTAGGCGCGCAACTTTAGGTTAGGCGAAATTTGGAGTCATAAAGTGCGATGTCAATTTTTATTTTCATAGGGAAAATAATAACTAAGCATTAACGACTAAAACAATGTAAAGGCCATGATAGATATCGGGCACATTCTTTAAATTTATTATGTAATAAAATTAGTTACTTTTTCACTATAGTTATAATACAAAATATTTATAACTAATGAGTGTGAGAAGTTGTCGGCATGGTTGATAATGTACCTCCAAAAAGAAGATATCCACTCATGGGAAGCCAGTGATGTGGGGGACATCGGGTGGGGAGAAGTTTCACCATAAAGTTGAAGCCTTTCTTAAAAGTATTTGAAGTATTCAATAAAGCAAAAAGATGTGGGGGACGTTGGGTAATGAGAAGTTTGAAGGGAGTCACTAAAGTTTTAGCTTTTTCCATTATCTGCGAGAATTTCAATAAAGTGAAAATATTGTTATTAATGAATTTTTCATTAATAATAAAGTTGATAAAAGTTCTAGCTTTTTCCATTCTCTTTATTACTGAATTTTTTCATTAATAATAAAGTTGATAATGCTTTTTGTTGAGTAAAAAGTTAAATTACGACCAATACCGTATTAGTTTAGGTATATGAGGGTTAAATGTTATAAATAAATATATAGTTTATGAGAGACCATTTCTATGATAATGATAAGGGAAAGTAGTTGTTTACGAAGATTATGGAGGTTAAAATTGTCTTTTGGTTTTGAAGTAAGATTTAAAATTGTTTTTAATGGGATAAGAGCTTGTCTTTCTAGGATATAAGGAATTCAGTTAACTACACAAGACTTAGAGGCATATAGTAAGACTAAATGTGTTCCCTTACCCATCACTAAAATGTCAAGTGGAATGGTTTTCTTTGAATAACAATGACGAATCAAATGACATTTGCAAATAGAAACTAAAAATAACTATCCTCACTACATAAAAACATAACTAGGAGATATTTATATTAAGTAAAAACTACAGCATAGCTTGCAACAAGTTTACACCAACAATTTACTTCAAAATTCTTTAAAACAAAATCTAAAGAAAAAATATCTACTAATATATATATATATATATATATATATATATATATATGGTGTTGTGAGAAAAACATTCCTTTATATCTTAGTGAAGTAGATTCTATAACCAAGACCTTGATATCGAATTATTTTGAAAAACATGTGAACTTAACAAAAGGAACAATGGTTGGTTGCTTCTTCAAGTGTTGCTTTAGTTGAGCCCAAGTCTAATTTGACAATTTCCACATTCTCCATAAGCTAGTTAAGAATTCCATCTTCCCTAGGTATCCCACATTTTGAATTAATAGACTGCACTCCTTTGGTCAAATGATGATCATGTTTTAAAGCATGTTATGTTTAGCTTCCAAAAACAAAAAATTGATGCTTTAATTGATCTAAAGTATCCATAAATGTAGCAATTTAAGAAGTAACACATTGATCCCATTCTTGAATTTTAGCTATCATTGCCAAAATTGAGCTTAAAATGCTGCCCTAAATGGCATCCTCATGTCCTCCCAATGTTCACCAAATCTCCTACAACTCATAGTCTATTTGTATACTAGAGCAATCTAAAGTCAATTGTATATTATAATTTCCAATGCTATTTATAGTAACTAACCATTTGTTGAGGTCCTTGAAGCCCTAAACAAATGTTAATTATACTTTGAGCAATAAAGTCAAACATCACATAGGGATACTCTTTCTCAGCAAACAAAGAATGTCACATAAAGTGCAAGGTTAAATTAACAAGTCCCAAAGGGCGTTGCATATAAACATACCACATAGAAAAATAAAGGGGCAATGTACACCATACTGAAAAAGAGAACAGAACCCTCTCTGATACCACCCTATAATGCATCCTCCCACTTTTACAAGCTTTCCATGGTAAACATGACCTAAGTATCACTATGATATGACCCAACCTCCAAGTTCTAGTTATGGAAGTGGGTCTGACTAACCAACAACTTACAATAATCCCTCAAGGACTATAGACCACTTAGGAGCCTGCAAACCACCACAAGCGATCAATCCCCGAGCTGGAACATTTTCTCATAAGAGAAACCCCCCAACCACACCCATAACACTACATGCATGTGATTTGGAGGCTATAAACGCATTCATAGACCTAGATGCCAGCGATTATGACCCAGATTTCCCAGTTCAATGCATGCGGTCATGAGATCTATGCCACTTTTTCATGCAAGCCTCCAAACCATTGCCCAGAACTTCCTGTAACTTTCCAGAATCATGACAATAAGGATAAAATTTTGAAACAAATAGAACTTGAGCCAAATCTTGACCAATACATGCCTAATGCAAGATAAACATTTCATCAAACACATGACAAACATATAATCTATAGGTCATGAATGCATATCTAATCATAAACTTCTGAATCTTCATTTGAGAATCACCAAGAAGGCTCAATGCCCTCTTAAGCTAGTTGCAATAATGCTTGTTATTCTATGCATTCATCAACCATCCAATAACTTATCAAATCATGAGCAAGATCCATAGCTAGAGTGTTGGAAAATAAGAAAGGCAGTAAATATTTTTTTTTATCTTGATAAAATTACTTGTGTTGTTACTTATTATTATGATTCTTTACATATTCTTTCTTTAGTTCATCAAACAATTACACAAAGCATCAGCACATAAAACAATGAACACAAGATGTAGGCACATGCTAGGGCAAAACCCCCCTTAAGGGGAAAACCCAGTCAAAGTGATTCTTCCTTTCAATAGTATTCTTTGAGACTCTTCACCCTAGACCTTGACCAAACCTTCCCTCCACACAAAGTCGGCCTCTAGAAGATTGATCTCTTTCTAGTAACTTCGACTATGCAACAACTTGCGGCATCTCATGGCTTCCGGCAACAATCCAACTTAGGAGACTTTGGTCTCCCAATATGGAGCACGAAACAGAGAGAGACCACCACCAAAATTTTGATCTTCCTTAACTCCTTAAACTCCCCCAAACTTGCATTCACTTCAGCTTCCCGATAATAGACTTTCCCATCTTCCTACTTCACAGTTCTGCCTGACAAACATATTTTCACACTTCTGCCCAGAAGAGAGCGAATGAGAAGTGTTGCACCAAATGAATTCGAATTCCTTCCTTTTATAGGCTTCATGTGGGGTCGAATGGGTCCTTAGGTCGACTTGATCTTCTCATAGGCTGACATGATGTGGAGATTCCATAATTCATATTTGACTCAATACTAAACTGATTTACATGATTCAAGAGCCTAAGAAGGGTCTCTTTAAATGTATAATAATTCTATAGAATCAGAATAAATGCTAGAAGTCCTCAATGGGGACTTTGACCTAAAACATGGTGACGCAAGCATGAAACCCATGCTTTAATAAGTCATAATAATAGTAATAAATTTTTTTCTTTATTCTCTTGAAAAGGACATTACATAATGACTCAAGTACATTATTAAAGACTGAACATAGTTAGTTTTTCTAACACTCCCTTTTAACTAGGGAGGTATTCATAATGTACATATACAATGGAAGATCTCAAACTATATGAACCATGAAGAACTTTAGGCACCACAATGCCATGGACTAGATTCCTGACCAGGGCAATCTATCCAACCAGTCATTCAACAATTTAGGCACCGCAATGCCATGGACTAGATTCTTGACCAGGGAAATCTATCTAGGTGGGACTAAGGTGGACTCAAGCTTTCAACCCCTCTAGGTACCATCAGGCTTACTTGCTAACCACCAACCCAAAAATCCAGGTGTGTGTTAGAGCTCAATGACCAATGCCACCTTTCCAACTTTGGGGACTCAGACATCAACACAAAGTGTCAGCCAGATGTCTCCCCAGGAAATGCTTCACTCGCAAAGCCTCAACACCCCTTGATCCAACAGATCAAGAATAACCAATCTCTCCCAATCAAACTGATTGGTAACCAACATGCTTTCCTTCGAGAGATTCAACTATACAAACACAACCCCAATCTTTCACATGTACATATTCAATACAAACTTTCAGAGTCTTATAGACAACAGATGTTGCCTCTCATCTTTTCATAGTAGGACTATCAACTGAATCTTTGACAGAAGATTCCTTGATCATATGTTTTCCTTCCTACTTTAGATGCAACAACATATTCTTCAATCAGATCCTGCTTTCCTTCTTTCAGCAGCACTACAAAATGCATTCTCCAATTTCCTTTTCCTGCTCATGGCCTTCACTCAAACTTACGGTTGTTAGTCCTGGTCTAGTGCATGACACATGAAGTAGAGAACCATATCTGTCACTCCCTCTCAACCATGAAGCACCTCTTTATCTGAACTCCCTCTTAATCTTAGGGAGATATTATTCTATCCATGCTTCCTCAGTGAGATCAGCTTCTTCTTTTTTACATTAGAGAATATTTCATAGCTTCCAACCATTTCGTCGAAGTTATCATCATCCCCATCATGCTCATCACAACTTCACCAAGTTGAATATTGTGTACCAGCACAACTTGCTTGTCACATCGAGCATCTTCACCAAGTTGAAGATTGTGTACCTACACAACTTGTTTGTCACATCAAGCATATTCAACAAGTTGAAGATTGTGTACCTACACAATTTACTTGTCACATCGAGCATCTTCACCAAGTTGAAGATTGTGTACCTACACAACTTAAATAGAAAGCACAACCAAAACTATAGAATCATGATGTTAGCCATATCAAAAACATGAAATCATTTAAACTTTATTGATATTAGATACCCAAACTTAAATATAAACAAGAGACATATACTCTTCAACATATTGCTAAGGACTTTATAGACCCTAGGCTCCTCCATAAGATCATTCATTCCATCTAGCATTTCAACGTGTCTTCTAAAGGTATAACATACCTTACTACAACATATAGAAAACCCTAGAAACAATTCAAAACAAATATAGATCTTCAAAGCATCTAACAACCTTTCAAAATACTTATGTTAGATTTCTCACTAGGGATTCATATAAATCCTAGATTTCATACAAACAAATCAATCAAAGTCAATCACAGCTTAGTCATCAACCTGACCAGCTTCCACTAGGGTTAGTTCCAAGCCCCTATTTTTCAATCAACCATCAATCAGTCACTAACATGACCAAATACTACTAAGGTTATTTGCAAACCCTAGATTTCCGAGCAATCATCATACTCAACCAAAAATTCAAATTTCAACAATTTATTCACAAATATCAAATTATCATATAATCAACATTCATCAGAGATTTCTACTTCGATTAAGGTTCGACTCCAAAACCTTAGAATTCCATTTTCACAAATTCAACAATCTTATACAAACCACAAATCATCATATTCTAGATATTTTACTTTGACTAAGGTTTAATTCCAAAACCTTAAATTTCCAATCTCAACAATCATTTTATGCATAAATATCAGATTGTTATATTTCACACTAGACAATGCCACTACTAGGGTTTAACTACCAAACCCTAGATTTTCATTTTTTCAACAATCATCTAAATATTTTAGATTGTTATATGAAACATACCAAACAAATTTTAACTTCACTATGGTTTATCTATAACACCCTAGATTTCCAAGCATCAACATCCTGGAATTTCAAACAAGGACTTCATTACATCCTAAGACTCATGACCATCATTGACTAGGTCAACACACATATCTAGGAATTCATAACCATACATAAGCATATTATATGTGAAATAACATTTATACATCTGACCTAGACCAAGCTAGGGATTCAACCAAGAGGACACATCTATTATATATGCCTAGATCTCATCATCATGAAACATGCATTTCATATCATGTGTTAGGAAAACCCAACTTCACAACAATATCAACTAAAAATTAGACACATAATCATTTTCATTACAGTAGGGTTTGATCAGACAACACACACATACCAAATAAATCAATTCTAAGACAATATAAGGGTCTTTCTCACACATTCCACCAAACCCAATGAGTTATGGTTCCAATGTGGAAACATAGCAAACCTTATATTACCAAAACTTCAAAGGTTCTGAGATTTTATATCTTATCATTCCATCCTAACAAGTTAGGATTTCTCGATCATACCAAAATCCCAAACATGAAATCATCAATAAAGACTCCAACTAGCATTTCACAATATCCCTAATTAGTTTAGGGTTTCAGACATTCACAACAGCATACCCTTCGGTTAGGGTTTTCTAGAACTTGTCTAGGGTTCTATAAAATCATATAAGTGTGGGGTGGGTAGATTTATCAAGAGATGAATCACCTAAACAAGAATCACTAGGATTCAATACTGCTAGTCATAACAAGGTTAGTAATAGATCAACAAATGAATAATCCTTTCGATCAATGAATTCAAAGCATACCTTTGTTTCTTGACTAACCTTATCTTGAGAGATCCTCCTTCTTGTGGGTGTTTTCACTAATCAAGACAATAGAGGGAGAATGGTGATTAGTATTTAACATAATCAAACTTAAATGAATGCATGAGCCCAAATCTGAAAAGACATGAGATACTTATGTTTTTCCAGAACAATCTCATTAATGGCCAAGAAATCATCCCTGAGTCTATCTATCTTCACAAAGAAGGTTTCCACGGTATCTTCTTTAGTCATCTTCATAGTCCTCGGCTCATTCTTCAAACTTGTTAGTTGACCAACGTTCTTAATAGTGAACATCTTATGACAAGGCATAATACATCTCCTGAGCATGATCAATGTTAGATATGAATAGGACAGTATGGTCTTTTATCCCTTCTACCATCAAAGTTATAGCCAACAATTCTAAATCCTTGAATTTCTCTTTGTCAGCATCACTAGCTTCTTCGGTAGGCTTCTTTATATTTCCTTTTACCATATCTAATACCTTAACTTCTCGAGGATTGGGTCAATCCTCTTCTTCCAAGATATGAAGTTAGATGCTCCTTCAAGCTTGTTCTCACCCTTGATAGAGTTAGACATCTTCCTTGAATATGGTATATTCCTTCCCTGAGATTGTGCTTATGAATGGATCTGCCTTTTTCTTCTTTCTTCACCAAAGCTATGATACCATGTTGGAAAATAAGAAAGACAATAAATATTTTATCGATCTTGATAATTACTTGTGTTGTTACTTATTATTACGATTATTTATATCTTATTTCTTTAGTTCATCAAGCAACTACACAAAGCAACAACACATAAAACAATGAACACAAGATGTAGGCGCATGCCAAGGAAAAATCCCCCTTGAGGGGAAAATCCAATCTAAGCAATAATTCCTTTCAATATTATTATTTGAGAATCTTCACCCTAGAACTTGACCAAACCTTCCCTCCACACCAAGTCAGCCTCCACAATATTTATCTCTTTCCAGAAACTTCGACTATGCAACAACTTGTAGCAGCTCATGACCTGCGGCAGCAGTCCAACTTGGGAGACTTCATTCTCCCAATACATAGCACAAAACAGAGAGAGACCACCACCAAAATTTAGATTTTCCTTGACTCCTTAGACTCCCCTAAACGTGCATTCACTTCGGCTTCTCGACAACAAACTTTCCCATCTTCCTACTTCACACTTATGCCCGACAAACAAATTTTTGCACTTATGCCTAGTAGAGAGTAAATGAGAAGTGATGCACCAAATGAATTGGAATTCCTTACTTTTATAGGCTTCTTATGGGATCAAATGGGTCCTTAGGCCAAATTGATCTTCTCATAAGCCAACATGGTGTGGAGGTTCCATAATTCATATTTGACTCAATACTAAACCGATTTACATGATTCCGAAGCCCAAGAAGGGTCTCTTTAAATGTACAATAATTCTATAGACTCAGAATAAATCCTAGAAGTCCTCAATGGGGACTTTGACCTAAAACATGGTAACCCAAGCATGAAACCTATGCTTTAATAAGTCACAGTAATAGTAATAATTATTATTTTTTTTATGCTCTTGACAAGTACATTACATAATGACTCAAGTACATTATTGAAGACTAAACATAGTTACTTTCTCCAACATAGATCACATCATAAAACATGCATATAACCAAAATAGAACCAGAATAGAAACTATGAAAAATTAGCCATAAGATCACCATAATAACCAATACCAGTGCTCATAAATCAAAATAAGAAAATAACTCATATTAACATATGAAAATTCCAACCAAGTCGGGGACTTCCACATACCACCCAACCATAGATTGGGTAGAACCAAATCTCTCTTTCAACTAATCACCCCTGCAAAATATTCCAAGAATGATTGTTGGATCATAAGGGTTAAACCAAAATAGAACCAACCAGGGCTTCCAAAGGCCAAACCACCTCAACCCTTAAGCATAATGATATCACCTATACAGTCTAGAAATCACTAACATCAAACAGATTGTTCTCTACCCATGTTTTCAAGGGCTCTAGGAACTAGTAACTCAAATCACAGCCTCCAAGGAACCCAATTTGTTACAGGGATCTAGAGCGTTTGCCCCAACCCACAAGATCCAAGGACTAGTAACTCAACCCACAACCTCCAAGGAACCCAAGTTGTCTCAGGGCTCCAAAGCATTTTTTCCAACCCATAACCATATTGAACCTAAGAACCAATCATAAAAACCAAATGGGGAACCCACTACACCATGGTTATTCAGGAAATGGAAAGGCAAGGCTGAAAGCACTATTAATCTAAGAAAATCTCCATGCCAATGACAACACATAACCAGGGAACCACATGCATATACCATGTATCTGAAAATCAATAAGTAGATCACACATGCAACCTATTACTTGCAAAGTAAGCTTGTTGTAGCACTTGATCCAACTGTCTCATTGTGCTTCCCGGATTTCCTTTTCTTTCTTTCAACAATCCAAGTGATTGTTAGAATGCTCCAAGAATGCTCTAAGTGTGCAAGAGTATGAGAGAATGAAGAAGATCTAAACTCAAAACTGTCAAAAGGTTGTAATGATCAAAAGTTATCAAAATCTAGCCATTGATTCTCTGATGCCTTTCTATTATTGATGTCTCATTTTTCTTCATTTTCCTTCATTTTTCTTCTAATTTCCCTTACATGCAAATTTGTGTCTCTTCACCTTTCTTTTCTCCTATTTTCCTTTATTTTCATAATTATATTTCAATTATTGCCTCTTGCTATTGCCAATGCCTTTGCTAATTTCCATAGCCATTAATACACCACAAGTGATCCCCACTATAATTCTTTTCCCACCATTCAGCTTAGAATACATGTCCCATGACCTTGGTCTTATTTTATTTAAGCCATACTGCTTATTGGAGCTTTATAACACATCTCAATGCAGTTTTTACATTATACTGCTTATTGGAGCTTTATAACACAACTCATTGAAATATTTACAATACACATATGCATATATAAATATAAACCAAAAGACATAAATTGAACACATATTCTCAACAAACAAATAAAGAAGGATACAAATCCCACATCTGATCAATCATCTGTCATGTAGCTTCATTAGGCCCAAGGTGCTTCCATTCCACTTTAACTTGCTCTATTGCTCGGTTTTGAAGCATGAATTGTTTCTGCTACAAAATGCACTAAGGTTCTGACTAGAAATATCCCTCTGGTTCCACTTGTAATACAAACCAATCAATCACATGATCAACATCCTTGACATATCTCTTAAGTAACGAAACATGGAAAATATCATGGACTTTCACTATTGGCGGTAGTGCAATTTTGTAGGCCGCTGGTCCAATCCTCTCAAGGATCTTGAAAGGCCCATAATACTGAGGTGCCAACTTGGCACATGCCCTAATCCTCAAGGAGCTCCTCTTAGGTTTGATGTGAAATTACACATGTTTTCTAACCTAAAACTCCTTGAATGCTCTATGTTGATCCACATAATTCTTCTGCCTATCTTGTTCTACCTTCAAATTCTTCTTAATAACTTGCATCTCCTACTCCATCTCAGCCAACATATATAGTCCAATCAACACTATGTTCACTAGATCACTCCAGTTGATAGGAGTATTAAAACTCCACCCATAAAGAGCCTTAAATGGACTCATCTTCAAGGACTCCTGATACCCATTATTATATGCAAACTCTACCAATGAAAGTTACTCCTCCCACTTCCTTTGTTGATGCATGACATGCATCCTCAACATATCCTCAAAAATCTTGTTAACCCTTGTTGTCTTTCTATCTATCTGCAGATAATATGTTGTACTGAAAGCTAACTTTGTCCCCAAGCCTGCAAACAAATCCTTCCAAAACTTGGAAGTGAACTCGACATCTCTCTCTGATATAATCTTCTTGGGAACACCATGCAATCTCATTATCTCCCTGATGAAGATCTAAGCTAACTCACTATTTGAATTCATAGACTTTATTGCAATGAAGTGAGCTACCTTGCTCAACTTGTCAACCACAACCATGATGGAATCATGTTGTCTCGATTTCCTCAGAAAAACTATAATAAATTCCATGGAAATGACCTCCCATCCCATTCTGAAATCAGAATAGATTGTAATAAACTAGTTGGGTGCTTACACTCTGTTTTCACTTGCTAACAGTCCAAGCATCTAGCAACAAACTCAGCCACTTATTTCCTCAAGTTTGACCAATGATAGAACTTCTTAACAACTGTCAATGTATTCACGTATCCCAGGTGGCCTGAATATGGCTTGACATGAAACCCTTTTAAAATGAGCTTCCTCAACTCACTATTATCTAGAACATAAATCTTATTCCTGAATCTGACCAAGCCATATGTCATGAGGTGATACTCCTCATCCTTATCAACTTCACTCTAGTGTTGCAATCTCTGCTTTAGCTTCCAGTACCTCTCATCATGTTTCCCTACATGCAAGATCTACTCCTATAAATCTGTCCCATAAGTGCTCACAACTAAAATATGATTTACCTGCACTCTCCTAATAAGATCATCTGCAACCTGATTCTCCTTTCCATTAACGTACGTAATATTGAAATCAAAATCATTGAGAGTAGCCAATCATCTATCTTACCTGGAATTTAGATTAGGTTGGTCAAACAAGTACCTCAATCCACTATTATCACTCATCAAAGTAAACCTCCTGCCAAGAAGATAATTCTTCCACATCTTCATGGCATGAATGATAGCTACCAACTCAAGATAATGAGTCACATAGTTCTGCTCGTGCTCATTCAAATTCCTTGACTCATAACATACCACATGTCCTTCTTGCATCAAGACTCCACCCAGTCCTTCCTTGCAAGCATTTGTGCAAACTGAAAAATCCTTATCAGGATCTGCAATCTTCAAAACTAAAGCATTTATAAGCAAATGCTTCAATTGCTCAAAACTAGTTGCACGCTCCTTAGTCCATTCAAACTTATTCCCTTTCCATTGCAAATATGTAATAAGATAACCAATCTGTGAGAAGTTCTTGATGAACCAATTGTAATAATATGCTAGTCCCATGAATGATTTGACCTCATCCACATTCCTAGGATTTTTCCACACCATGATAACTTTAATCTTTTCTAGGTCCACTGGTATCCCCTCCTTAGAAACAACATGTCCCGAGTACTGGATCTGAATGAAAGAACTTGTACTTCCTGAGCTTGCCATATAAATGATGCTCTCTCAACAATATCAACACTACTACCATGTTCTTTACATGTTCTTCCTCATTCTTAGAGTATATTAATTATATACCATCAATAAAAATTATCACAAACTTGTCTAGGTAAGGAAACAATACACTACTCATCAAACAAAGGTGGTTTGAGAATTAGTAAGACCAAAAGTAACCACCACAAACTCATAATGTCCATACCTTGTATGAAATGTAGTCTTGTAGATGCCTTATTCTTTGATGTGCACTTAATGATATCCTGATCTCATATCAATATTTGAAAATATTGTTTCTCCCTTCAGCTGATCAAACAAATCATCAATCCACGACAAAGAATACTTGTTCTTGATAGTCACCTTGTCAACTACCTGTAATCAATGCACAATCTAAGAGTATTGTCCTTCTTCTTTACAAACAATACTGGTGCACCCCAAGGTGATACACTTGGCCTTATGTATCCTTTATCAAGCATATCCTTAAGTTGCAACTTCAATTCCACCAAATCTGGAGTGCTCACCTTGTATGGTGCCTTAGATGTTGGTGTTGCTCCCAGCATCAACTCAATAGAAAAGTCCACTTATCTATGAGGAGGAAACTATGAAATATCTGCAGGAAACATATCCTAAAACTATTGCAAAACAAGATACTTCTTTAGGACTTCATCATCATCGAGACACCCAATAGCCTTATCATAGAAATCCACTTTAGTCTTGTGAATGAACAACCAATCCATGTCCAAATGCATATTGTATGATCCCAACAAAAGCACATTTATATGTGTTGATGTAAGCATACCATTCAACTCAAATGCACAAAGATATCAGCCAATTATGAACTCTTCTCTTTGTCCCTATACCCAACTACACCAACCAAGATTCTACATGCACTTCTTTATTCAAGCAACAGTTATCCACTAGGTTAGGACTGATATAACTATAATTAGATCCAGGGTCAATCAAAATGGAAAAAACTTGATCATAAAGCTTACCTTCCATCTTAATAATAGATTCATGATGGTTTATTTTCCTATTATCAAGTGTTGCATAGATCGAAGGAATGCTCTGACCAACATCCCCAATTGTTTGTGCCTCCTGAGCACTGTAGATTTGTGTCCTGCCACCCTAGTACAATGGACAATCCTTCTTGTGATGCTCTTTGCCACAAATCCAACACTACAACGGTTCTTTTCCACTACCTATATTTTGTTGCTCCCTAGTATGAGGTCCATTTCCCTTCTCAATTGCATTAAACTTCTTGTAAGGAGACACATTTTGTTTCTCACTTGCATCCTGAGGTCTTCCCTGCTTCTAAGGTCATTTTCCTTTAGTCTTCTCATTCCCTTTCCAATCATGCTTAGGATCATACTTGCACTTCAACTGCTCATAACAATGCCTCAACTTCCCAATGACTTCCTCCAATGATAGAGACTCATCATACTCAATCTAATCCTTGAACGCTAAAGGAAACCCACTGATGAACCTTTGGACCTTTGTCTTCCCATCCTTGAGGTAAGGCACATATCTCAACAACTCCATAAATTTGGTTTTGTACTCTTCATCTATCATGGAACCCATCTTCAACTCATATAATTCCTTGGCCTTTCCGTCATAATATCTCTTAGACAAGTACTTCTTCCTAAAGAGTCTTTTAAACTCATGCCAATTCAACTCTTCTACCTTGATGCCTCTGACATGATTCACATCTTCCCACCAAATATTTGTTTTTCTCTTGAGACTGAAGATCACTATCTTTGCTTTCATATTCTCTGAATAATAATGCAATCAAAATAACTTATCCATCCCAAGAAACCATGGTTTTGCATCTTCTAGTTTATTAACATCCCCATCAAAAGTAGGAGGCTTGGATTTCTTGAACTCCTCTGGAAAATACTGCTTCTCATTCCTCCTATAAGGATGTTGGTGGTAGTGATGATGATGTCTCTCAGAACCAGAAATAAAATAAAATCCATCAGCGTTATCCTACTTGTTAGGTCTATCCAAAGATCTTCCACCTCGGACTGTGTCATCCCTATCCAACTTGTATCCTTATCGAGATCTTCTACCATATGCCCTATTAATCTTTTCCTCTTGTCCATGATTGATCCTCAACTATCCCTGCTTTTGTAAATCTAAAAGGCTCTAAAGGATAACTACAATAACCTCTACTTGTTTTTCCTGAGCTCTAGCAAGTCTTTCCTGTGCCTCAATCAACCTGCTATTATTTTCCTTACAACTTCTATTTTCTACCTTCAAACTTCTCAGTGTATCTGCTATATCAATAGAATACTCTTCTCCTTGCTGCTCAACTGACCTATCACATTTCATTGAATTCACATCAGGCTTGTAAGGGGAGTCATGTGAATTGTAGTCCACCATTTTTCTCTTCATCTCTGATCTTCTATCTCCTGCAAACATGTCATGTTAGATCAACCAAATCGAAACATAATCAAAATCATACCTTAATTAAGTCCAGGGGAGGCTATCACTCTACACAAGTCAGTCTAGATTAGCACGATATAATATTCACAAGCATATCAACTCATACATAAATATCATGATCATAACAAGAAGTAACCTACATGCATGCATGATGAAAACATAAATAACTAACATGCATGCATAACCATATGCATTTATCCCATCCAATCCAAGCGTTTGAACCTAGAAGCTCTGATCCTACCTTATGGTATTAGATATCGCCCAAAGAGAATGCAGCCCACTCTAATACCACCCTATAATTCCTCCTCCCATAGTTACCCTCTTGTACAAGCTCTCCAGCGTAAACATGAGTTAAGTGTCATTATGATATGACCCGACCTCCAAGTTCCAATTATGGAAGTGGGGCCGACTAAATGACAACTTACAACCATCTCTCAGGGACTACAGACCACTGAGGAGCCTGCAAACCACCCCAGGTGATCAATCCCTGAGTTGGAACCTTTTTTTACAAGAGAAGCTCCCCAACTGTACCCATAATATTGCATGCATGCAGTTGGGAGGCTATAACCACACTCATAGGTCTGGCTTCCAACAGTTATGATGCAAATTCCTCAGTTCAGTGCATGTTGTTGCGAGATCTATGCCACTTTTTTGTGTAAGCCTCCAAAACATTGCCCATAACTACCTGTAACTTTTCATAATCATGAAAATAAGGATAACAATGCTAAAAAAATAGAACTTGAGCCATATCTTGACCAGTACATGCCTAATGCAAGATAGACATTTTGTCAAACACATGACAAACATATAAGCTACAGGTCATGAATCATAAAATTATGAATCTTCATCTGAGAATCACCAAGAAGGCTCAATGTCCTCTTAAGCATATACCACACATCTAAAAATCAGCAAGGAGATCACACATGGAACCTGTTACTTGCAAAGTAAGCTTGTTTTAGCAGTTGATCCATCTATTTTCTTGCGCTTCCTTACTTTCCTTTGCTTTATTTCTCCAATCCAAGTGATTGCTAAAATTCTCCAAGAATTCTCTAAGTGTGCGAGAGTATGCGAGAGTGAACAAGAGCTAAACTCAAAACTGTCAAAAGGTTGTAATGACCAAAAGCTATCGAAAGCTATCCACTGATTCTCTTATTTCTTTTTATTATTGATGTCTCCTTTTTCTTCATTTTCCTTCATTTTTCCTCTAATTTCCCTCGCATGCAAACTTTGTTTCTCTTCACCTTCCTTTTCTCCTATTTTGCTTTATTTTCATAAATAAATGTCAATTATTGCCTCTTTCCTTTGCCAATGCCTTCTTCCCAATTTTCATAGCCATTAATACACCACAAGTGATTCCTACTATAATGTTTTTCTCGCCATTTAGCTTGGAATATGTGTCCCATGACCTTGGTCTTATTTTATTTACATGGAAAATCAACGAGGGCTGTTACAGATACCCATTCTGAGCAAACAAAGGATGTCACATAAATTGCAAGGTTAAATTAACAAGTCCCAAAGGGCATTGCCTATAAACATGCCACATAGAAAAATAAAGGGGCAATGTCTACCATACTAAAAAAGCTTCTACATGATCTTGTCCAAAGCCAAAATCAAAGATGCAATCACTCTAAAAAATAAAGGGATGCAAAGAGGTTTTGAAACCATACAAGGAAACATACCCCCCACCCCCCAAATGAGAGGTTGTAACCAATTTAAAATCATCTGAGTAGAAACTTGAAACAATCCCCAATGTAATATTCCATTTAGTGGAAATGGAAAAAAAACAAAGAGGATAGCTTACTTTCATTCTAGAAGAGAAACAAAGTCATGCATGTTAGCCAAATCAAATATCTAAAACTCACCAACCTAGAGTCAAACTTGAGCTTGCACCCCCATGCCGAAAATCTAAATTATATATCCCTTATCCCATAATGCTAAAGAATACTTCATGCTAATTCAAAATCATGTGGAGCTAAGTCCTGAGGCATGTGAGTGGAAGGGAGAGGTTTCTTCACATTATATACATTGCTATACAACAAACTTACCTTATGATTTGTCATGTGCCTTCTACATTATTTAGAATGTGCCATGTTGTCCATGAAAACATAAGGGATGGGTTGATTACCTAACTTGTCAATAATAACAATGTTCCTTGATTTTAAAAAAGTGGTTTGAGTTGCATCATCATCTACTAGAGAATTATTCTATTGTAAATTGTGGAATAACTTAATAACAATGTTCCTTGCTTTAAAAGAAGTAGTTTAAGTTGCATAGTCATATACTATATAATTATTCTGTTATAGAATGTGGAAAAACTTAATCCATGATAGATTATTAAATTTTTGATATACTCCTAATACTCAAGCCAAAAGAGTATCACTTTGGTAGTATTCGACCTCATATGCCTTATTACATTCTTCGCATCCCCTACCATATTCAACTTTCAAATGCCCAAATTTTAGCAGTCTTTAAACCTTACAATAATACATAGGTACCGTTATATATTAATATACTAAAACTCTATGCAAATAAAAATCATATTGTTCTTTTAAGATTAAAGATAAATCCTCGTGCTCCTACCATATAATTTGAACATATGGTGTCTTATAATTAATATATATATATATATATATATATATATATATATATATATATATATAATCAAATTCATACATATCCTCACCATGAATTAACAATTATAATAAAATTTACCCCTCAAAATAAATAAATAAACTTGCCAAAAATATTTTATATTTCTTAAAGCATAAAAAAGGGATATTTTCAACCAGTAAATATTTTCTTTGAAGTGTCCGCTACATGTGGATGTCCGGATTTTAATTATTGGGTATAATTGTTTCGTGCTCACGATTTCTCCATTAACAATTTGCTTTCGGGGGTCATCATTAGAAATTGAGATTAAAAGTGAAAAGATTGTACTAATTTATGGACGAGATTCCCACTCCATAAAGTTGCACTTTGCGTTGAAACATGGAAGGGAATAAATATTATTTATGTTTAAAGTCTGGTGACTATGTTCTTTAAAATTCACATTTCTCCATTTGGATGAACATATTTTAATATTTGGAAATAATTTATTGCTGAGATTCCCCATTCCACAAAGTTGCACCTTGTGTGTGTAAACATGGAAGGGAATAAGTATTAGTACTAGGATATAATAGTCCCACTAAGCAAATTCCATCTTAGGAGTTTTGGTGCAATAAAAATGAAAAGAGCGGCATAAATTATGAGTTAGATTCTTCACTTTCCAGTGAAGTTGTTGATGATGCATCACATAGAAGGGAATATTTGGGTGTTTAACATGTTTCGATTATGGGTTATTATGATGTTTAAATTTTATGTTTTATGTTTTATTTTCTTATTTTTATATATTTATAAAAATGTTTTATTTTAATTTTTTATACAACTTTATAAAATTTATTTTTTTCAATTAAGTTGAATTTAGATAGGTTAACTTTAATGTTTGATGAAAAAATGATTTATTCACTTGGTAGTACATTCTCATAAGTATTGTGTGAGGCTTTGTTGAATCTGGATACTGTATAAAATAGTTTTTATCCCAACAAATGACTCCCATCTTTAACCTCCCCTTATAAGATTTGAACAATAACTTAATGGAGACTAAACCCCACATAAATTAACTACTTTACACCTCATAGGTAAAGAATTATTGCACCTAAATTCCAATGTAGGGAAGATGTTGTAGTGGTTGTAAATCACTGTAAAAATTTAAATATCAGCTCAAAATGGGAGAGATGATGCAGTGCTTATAAAATGAAACATTAAATCAAATAATAATAAAAATAATAATAATAAAACATAATGTCAGCTCAATTAAAAAAGTAATAAAGATATTAAATCAATTCAATTCAATTTTTTATACTGTAATATTGTTTTTATTAATCAAATTACTAACCTTTTTTCCAAAAAAATCATAAACATTAAAATAAGTTTAAACTTGCGTAGATCTATCTTAACTCTATATCTGTCAAGTGCCGAGAGGGATCAAATATCTTGAGGTGCAAACCTCTTTTTGAGTGCAAAACTTGAAGAAATTTTTGCACCTCAAGAGATTTGATTCCTCTTAGTGTTTGACAGATTTAGTGATAAGATGAATCTAATTTCATTCATATGCGGCCACACAAATTTGTCGAACATATGATTAATCTAATCACTTTAAATACATTAAAGATGTTTACAATTAATCTGATGAGTTCCTTCTCTTCTACATCTCATGCATATTACACATGTATTTGTATTAAATATGTGAATTCCCACATATAACTCCTCACATACATGACACATTTGAACTTGAGGTAATCAATAAATCCTATCATGAAATTTTCAATGTGCAATATTAATATCAACAAGAGTTACAAGCTGAGCTTGGGCACAAATATATTTTAAACATCTTTTTTTCATAAGATTTTTTCTACATCTTGAATTATTTCTTAGTTGGTTGAATATTGTTTTCTTTGTTGAATTTCTCTTTGTTGTTTATCTTTTCATTTCTTCCTTTCTTCATGCTCTTCAGTTGTCATTTCATTTGCCTTTTTTCATTGATTTCCTCTTCGTTGTGCATTTTATTGTATTATTTTCTCTTGACACTCTTTAGCTATCATTTGTTATGCCCTTCTTTGTCAATAGACCCTTTGATATTCTCTTTCATATAATATTTTCCATTCATTTTTTCTTTCATTTGTTCTTGTTCAATTTTCATGTGTTGTAATTGTCTTTATTAATCTTCTCTTTGTTGCTCCCTTTGTTGCTAACAATCCTTAGTTGTTATTTCTTATGTTTTTCTTTGTCAACATTCTCTTTGTTGTTTATTTATTTAAGATAAATATACAATGATGATTAAGATGTATCTATGCTCTTTGTTATTTATTTCAATTTAGTATGGATCTAGGTGAATGATTACTATAACATAGAAATCAATGCATGTCATCAATAATTACTTTGTGCATACACTAAAATCAACACATACTATTAATCTAATTAATTTAAAAGAAATGCACATTGTCCATTTATTTGCATCACATCAAAAGTTAAAATATACACTGAAATCAATGCATCCTCGTTTGTCATTTCTTATGCACAGGGGGCTTCACTAGGGGAGTGATACCATACCACATGTGTTCATATTAGGGGATATATATTGAGGAAAAAATGATATAATATATTGAGCATATAAAGGAGGATAAAAGGTTTTTATATTGGAAGGTATAAAAAATGGAACTCAAAATTAATGAAAAAATATAAAGGGGTATAAAAAAAGTTAATGAAAAAATGGATACCTACAATATCTAGTGAAAGTAGGGGTTTTTTAAATTGGGAAGGTGTATTGGGTTCGTATTGGTAGGGGGTTAAAAAATGTGATTTTTAGAGATATTTTCCAATATGTAGTCAAATTAAGGGTATCGTTTAATATGCCACGAACGAACATGATATGTTAGAGGTTCATTGAGTGAAGCCCTCGTGTTCTTATGTCTTTCTATACAAAATTTCTCTTTGTTGTTCATTTCTAGGTTGATTATTAAGATGGATCTAGGCTCATTGTTGTTCATTTATATTTAATATGGATCTAGAACGACAATTACTATAACACATAAATCAATGCACATCGTCAATATTTACTTTGTGCCTACATTGAAATCAATGCACACCATTAATCTAATTACTTTGAAAATAATGCACATCATCCATGTTTTTACATTGTATCAAATATTAACATCTAGATTGAAATCAATGCATCTAGTGCAAACAATCAAATAAGATTAACAATCGACATCTACAATGAAATCGATGCATCCTCAATTGTAATTTCTTGTGCATTTCTTTGTTTCATTTCTATTTAATATGGATCTAGGTTGATGATTATTAGAACACAGAAATCAATGCCCATCGTCACAAATTATTGTATGCTTACACTAAAATCAATATACAATATTAGTCTAATTACTTTATAAGCAATGCACATCATCTATTGAGTTACATCATATCATAAATTAACGTATACACTAAAATCAATGCAACTAGTGCATACAATCAAATAGAATTAGAAATCAACATCTATACTCAAGTAAATGCATAAGTGCAATCAACCATATAGAATTAAAAAATAATATCCACATTGAGATCAATGCATCAAGTGTAATAGGATTAAAAACTAATATCTACATTAAAATCAATGCATCTAATTTAGTTAAAACAAAATATTAATATCGAAGCAATCTAAACTCGAGTTATGGCCTCACACATGCTTTTACCTCTTCTTAGTGAAATTTCAATAATTTTTGGTATCTTGTTTTTAATATGATTTTAAGACTTTGATGGATTTCTAAATCCAACTTATTGTATCTTTTGTAAAAGTCTTACTTCCTCTTCTTCTATGTTTAATTATGTTCAATTTTATATAATGCTATATAATATTAAAAATAATACTATATAATATTATGTTAAATATTATATAATAATTTAATTTTATATATTATAATATTATGCTTATTATTACAATATTATATTTAATAAACATAATATTATACTAAATAATGAAAATATTTCTCATGGTTAATTAATATTTAACATTACATCTTTGTAATGTGATACATTAATATGTATTATAATATATTAAACCTAATATATATCTCTCTGCCTTAATATATTAATATATATTATAACATATTAAACTTAATATTATATTAAATTGTACTAATCTAAATATTAATATATATTAAGTAACCTAATATTACATATAAACAAATATTTAATCTAATATTATAACCTAATATGACATATATTAAGTTATAATCTAATCTTAGTATATCACAATTTTAACACAGATCATCTTGAGCTTGATAGATCACTACCAACATCAAAGCAAGGAATGGACTACACCTTCTACCACAACACTCGCGCACAAGAAGAATGGATTCCACCTTCTACCACAACACTTGCCAACAAAGGACATAGATTGATCTCGAATTAATTATCTCATTGATCAGAACATCTCCGAGGTCACAGGATTACTACATTTATTCCATCACGATTGTTTTATAAAGGTACATGTTATTAGTTCCTACCTCACTAGGGACTATAACATTCGCCTCGCGGTCAAATTGCATTTATCGTCCATTATTTTGTTATTTTTTAGTCATTTTAGCCAAAGTTTTGAGAAAACACAGTTTTTTCTATTTTGCATGAATTCAAAAATAATTTTATAATTTTTTGGAAATCTTATTTCTAATTTTTTATTGGCCTAGCACCTTCTGATGGGACATAATTCCCCTAGTGGATATCGTTCTATTTTTTATATTTGTTAGTACCTGGCAATTGATTTAAAAATATAAAAAAAACTAATTTTCTGAGTGGCCATTTGGTCAGTGAGTGCTTTGACATTAACACTAACACTAACATCATTATGGTACTTCTCTTCCCCATGATTACAGAACTTACGCGGTTGCAGGTCTTTTGTGTAGGGGGAGGGGGGGTAGCGGTGGCAGGCTACACAAGTCATTGTGCGAAGATACTTTTACAAATTTCTATATCGTATATCATATGAATGTTTACGAAGGACAGGGTACGTGCAGGAGAATGGGGAATATTATCATGTTTTCTTGTGTGGAGCTTTACTATGTGGATTACAAAGTTTGTGCAAGAGAGTAGTTGCGTAGATCTTTTGATTTTAGAGCTATGTATCTTTGCGGAATGATTAATATTCTTACTTTCAATGTTCTAAATTTTCCATGCAGCCTTGATCTACATTATCGGATCAACATTAGGTAGTGCTTGTTGATCTCTTTTAGTTAGGATCAGGCTCAAAGAACATAGTGCAGATATCCGTAAGGAAATAACTCGTTCCTCAGCTTTGGCTGAACATGCAGGTAAGACAAACCACCATATATGCCTTGAAGACACAAAAGTCATTGCCAATGAAAAACACCATTTCAAGCGAAAAGTTCGTGAAGCTCTTGAGATCATAAAACACCCACATAACCTCAATAGGGATGGAGGCTTGGAAATTAGTAGGAATTGGACCTCACTTCTCACCCCCATTGATTAAAAAGACCCTCCCTTTCACAACCCCCTACCTCTCTTCATCTTACCCACTCCTCTATAGATCAAATCAGCTCCTCTCCTAACCATAAAAATGGCATGAAGAATTATAAAAAGAAAAAGTGTGTTTCAATATAACAACTAGACTTCATAAGAAATATCAAGATTCTATTTATAATTCATTAACAATAATCCATTAACATAAGCACATATAAGTTTAGAAACGCAACATTAATAATACATTAATCTCCTAAAAACTAAACTTTTAAAATTAATTAAATATAACAAAATTATTATTATTAATTTATTTTATTTTAAATTTAAATAAAATAAAATAAAATAAAAACTTATTACATAAACAATTCGCTAAAACAAAAACAATAAAAGAAAAACAATAAACATCCCTCACTTAAAAAACATATATTAATATAGACTCAATTAAAATTAACATAAATTAGGTAATTTATGAAAGGATATAAACTTAGTTGAAAAAACAAACCAATAACATTTAATTTAAGCAATTAATTAAAAACTATAATACTTGTACTCATGTAAATAAAATTAAAAGAATATTTAAGTTATAAAGAAAGAAACACAATCAATAATGAACGCTTCGTAATATATCATTAAAACAAATTTAAAATTATAAGAATATTAATACAAAATTAAAATAATAAAAATGAATTTAAATTCAAATAATTTAGATGGTCGGCTTACCAACTTGACATCTCACACAAGCATAACCATATTTATTGCTACTGTTTCTCTTCTTTGTAAATCAGTCTCGATGATGAGTCTTGGTCTATACTTGAAACGTTGACAAATTAAAGATGAAAACTGTGGAATATATGAATTCAGTTTCTCAAAAACCACACCACAAAAATCTACAAACCATTATCTCCTTCTAATTCAGTTTGGCTAAGCGACAGCCTACACAAGTCGTTGTGTGGAGATCATTTTATGAATTTCTAGATCGTATATCGTATGAATGTTTACAGAGGACGAGGTATGTACAGGAGAACGAGGAATATTATCATGTTTCGTTGTGCGAAGCTTTTACTATGTGGATTATGAAGTTTGTGTAGGAGAGAAATTGCGTAGAGATTTTGATTTTAGAGCTATGTATCTTTGCAGAATGATTAATATTGTTAATTTCAATGTTCTCATTTTTCTAGGTCATGCAGCCTTGATCTCAAGAAAAATATTATTTAAGTTTTGTTTATGGAGGATAAGGGTTACGTAAGAGATTTCAAGGACATACAATTCCTTGTCACATTGAAGGAATCTATCCTAGAAGCATAATAAGTGATAGGAGTTAGGGGAGGAAATTTGCACAAGTTACATATTTAACCTATTTAATCCCTAGTTCATTAAAGTAAACAACTTATGTGAGTTGTGGCACAAAGGGATGGGGCACTTGGATTATAGAGAATTTATTATTTTAAGGGAAACAGTCACAAGTATTCCAAAGTTCATCATTGGGAAATAGAGAACATGAAAAGGGTGCACATTTAGAAAGCATGTCAAGGTTTCCTTCCCAAGCAGTGAGCATAAGCATAAAGGGATTCTAGACCTAGTACATTCAAATGTTTGTTGATGGATGCCAATAGTGTCAATAACATGAAGAAAGCATTATGTTTCCTTTATTGATGATTTTTCCTACAAGATAGTGATATACTTATCAAATACCAAGGATAAGGTCTTTAGTGGGTTTCAGGATATCAAAGCTTTAGTCACAAACTAGATGGGGAGGAATATCGAAGTCTTGAGAATAGAAAATTGGGGAGATTATACCTCCAAATAGTTTAAGTGGTTATCGAAGAATCAAGAGGGAGCTAATAGTTACATAAAACCATAGGATAATTGGGTTGCAAAGTGGAATAATTGATCCACCATAGGGGTTGCAAAGGCCATGATCCATGACCAAGACTCACCCATGTCTCTTTAGGAAAAGGCATTTAACATATTATTCTACATCCATAATATGTGTCCTCAAGGATCTTGGATTAACACTAGAGGAAGAATTAATTGGCATGAAGCTAGGGGTAAATCATTTCTGCATATTTGGTTATCTATTTTATATCCATTTACCTATATAAAATGGGAACAAGTCGAGGCCCTCCAACAAGCACAATTTATTTATGGGTTACAATGAGACTTGAAAGGCATATAGGGTCTATATTCTAGAGTAGAGGAAGACAACATAAGTAGAGATGTAAATTTTGAGGAATACTTCACATACATGAATTCACATGAGCCTATTCTAGTGTAGTACTAAGTTCCAAAGGCTGAACTAAGGTCACCAAAGACACCAACAATTTCCACTTAAATATGACAACCTTCAGGTGAGGAGGAAGAGACATTATCCCCTTCTAGTTCTTTCAGGAGATCTTGATGGTTCATACATACATTAAAGGATGATTAAGAGTATGTTGGGGCTCCTATGAGCACATTTAGGGAGAGAAATCCTCCAAAGAAGTTTATTACTCATGGCATTGATGAGCATCATCATTGATTTTAATCCTTTCAATATTTAGAAGGAACTAGAGAAATAGGTATAGTGGGATACCATGGTGGACAAGTATACCTCCATAATGAAGAATGATGTTTGGGACATAGTTC
The DNA here is from genome assembly GCA_031772625.1 of Pinus tabuliformis. NCBI lineage: Eukaryota > Viridiplantae > Streptophyta > Pinopsida > Pinales > Pinaceae > Pinus > Pinus tabuliformis. Next base: position 548,352,588 of record CM062809.1, read on the forward strand.
CAAGACTAAAGGGGAAATAAGTTATGAGTTCCAAGGGCCTCTACAAGATCAAGCATGTTGTATATCACATCGTTTAGAAGTTCAAAATGAGATTAACATAAAGAGGATAAAGAGGGAGTGGAAAATGAGGAGACCTTTTCTCTAATCACCATGTACACTTCCATTAGAGTAGGTATGTCTATATTATTATTCATGGGATGGAGGATAAATAATATGGATTTGAAGATAAATTTCATTAATGTGATCATTGAGGAATAAGTTTACGTAGAGAAACCTCATGGATTTGAGATAAATGGGAAGGAGTCTCATGTTTCTATGCTTAAGAAATCATATTATGGAATTGATCAAGTACTAATAGCATATTATTCTGTGATTGAAGAATATTTGTTTGAGTATAAGCTTCATCAAAAGTGAAAAAAATCCTAAATTATATTATATACTCTATTAAGTGCTATATAAGCCCCACGTTAACCCTAAAACCATTTATTAAGGAGGTCCCCCCTTTGAAGAGAAATGTAATCATTGATTTCTTATCATTTTTAAGGTGCAAGGTTCATAACATACTTGTTTGGATTGAACTACTTCACTTATTTTAGTTATACAAGTAGATAACTTGTTTTTTACATGTCCGGAGAAGCTCCTTGTAAGTTCAAAGAAAATGTTGTAGTTGAGTTCAAGATGAAGGAAATTGTCATGACACATTACTTCTTGGGTTTAAAGGTTTGGTAGAAGCTAAGGGAGATATTCCTTGGGCAAGGTAAGTATGAAATTGAGATCCTAAAGAGATTTCAAATGGAGTAGTGTAACCCTATGACCACACCCATGATTATAAATCTAAATAAGGAAAAAAAATCAAATCCAAAGTTGTTGGCTCCAACATTCTATAGGCATTTAATAGGGTCCTTGATGTATTTGGTCCACATCAAACCATATATATGTTTTGCAGTGAACACCTTGAGTTAGTTCATGGTGAAGGCATGGTAGGAGCAACAGGTAGTAGCAAAACATGTGCTCAGGTATATGAGGCGAAAAATGGAGTAGGGTATGAGATATCTTTCAAATGGTGAGGCGAAGTTGCATGGGTATACAAACTCAGAATCAGAAAGTAGTGCAACAAATAGGAAGAACACCTCAAGATGTTACCTTATATTGGGATCAACAATGATATCCTTAAGGAATCAAAATTCTATGGTACTTAGCTAAGTATAGGTAGAGTATATGGTAGTTAGTATAGTGATTTGTGAGAGAATTTGGCTTTGTAAGTTTCTTACATATTTACTTGATCAAGAGTTTGATCCTATGATGATCTATTGCGATAATTAAAGTTATATAAAACTCTATAATAATCTAGTGTTTCATGATTGGTCCAAGCACATACAAATTAGATATCACTTCATACAAGGTAAGATTACAAAGGGAGCATTGAAAATTCAATATGTATCCATAGATTAGAAAGTTAATAATATTCTAACCATCCCCTTAGCAAAAGGGAAATTCAAAGGATTCAGGGTTAGACTTGGATTGGTTCAAAGTTCCTTGTTAAGAGGGAGTTTTGAGAAATATATCTCAAGAAGGATATTTTTGCACATGTTAGATGTGAATGTGCATGAAGTAGTTCTTGAAAACTTCTAGTGACCATTTAGTAAAAGTGGGAAACAATACCATTTTGTATTTCTACTTAAATAAATAAAAATGAAAGTCAAATTTCTTATATTCTCATAGTCTTAGAAATATACATGAAATATTCTAGATATTCTAAAATATTAGTAATTTATATTTCATATAATCTTAGCCATACACCTTATTGTTGAGAGAAGTTGATTGTTAGGATTAAGGATATTAGTTGCCAAGATTTTGGAAATAGTTTCTAGGATTAAGGAGATTAGTTTTCTCTCTCAAAGCATAAATATAACAAGATCGAAGGGGTTGAAGAAACACATTTTGTACACCAAGAAGACTCAAGAGATTACTTGAGTAGATTCAGAGCCCGAGAGAGGAGTTGAGGTCAAGAAGCAGGCCAAAGTATAGTATGTACAATATTGTACAACAGTTTAGGTAGGAAGATTATCAATTGATCCACATGTAGATTTATCTTAGTAAGTGTATATTTGATTTTTTGTGTATATATTACTATTGCTAATATGATTTCTTGTGTAGGTTTCCCTATAAAGCTTAGAAAACTTAAATGAAAATATTATTTAAAGGTGTGATTATCAATGTATTGTGTTTATGCTTTCACCATTCATTTGTCATCCATATGTGTGATTGTTACATGTTTATGAATATTTATTTATGTGGTTGAATAAATTCATACTAGATTTATTTAATTAAGAGAATAATTACCTCTTTTCCTTTGCATCCATGCTCATAACAAAGAATATTTTTACAGTCGTATATGTGAGCTTCTTCCTATTTGGTCACACCCACATAGAGATGAAACATATGTGAGGTTATCAACTGAATAAAAAAACAAGATATATTACCGCTACCACATATTTTGGACAAATATAGAACAAATGAAAGCAACTTTAGTCCATACTTCATTGAGGAGGCTTATAACCTTAATGACTTTGTGGGGAAACACTTATTGAATGAGTGTAGGAATATTGTGATACAAAATCCCCTCAATACTTTAAATTCAATATGGTTGATGGCACCCATGTAATGCAATATAAGGAAGCTATTAGGGATGAAAATTGGTCTCATTGAATAAATATATAGAAAAACATGGTTAATGGTAGGCCAAAATTGGTTAAGGTGGAACCTACATTCTCACCATTCCTAACATTAAAAGATATGGAAGACTTGAAGAAAGGAATAAATTCATATATTACTCATTTCAATATAGAAATGGAAGATTACAAGGAAGAATGTTAACTCCCAAAGATAACACATAAGGAAAATATTATGAAGGTTTTAGATGTGCCCTTAATTAATCAAATAAGGCCAAGAGGTTCTTTTTGGGAAAAATAAATACAATAATTAGACAACAATAATGATAATCAACTACAACCTTATCTAATGAATGATTACCTAATTCAAAGGGTCCTTACTATTGATGAAATATATGTAGGTCCTTCTTCTAATAATCCCATTAAATAATTTGATCAGGGACAAGATGTGAACATTGTATAACCAAGTGATAATACGTTAATATGGTTAGAAAATGAATTAGGTAATGGCTACAAATATATAAATGATATTGACAGATATCATGTACTAGTTCATTGGAGGATATACAAGTTGGGATTAAAAAACTAAAGGCTAGACAATTGGAAGATATAGAGATGAAGTCATTGATGTGGATAACATCATATGGGCATGGAAACTATGTGCAAGTACAAAGGATGATAAAGTAAAAATAAATATAAAGGGACATATGCTAAATAAAATATATGAACAAGAAGTGGAAAAAATATGTGATGATAAATGAGACTTTCTTGCTAGTGTTTGAAGAAAGATAATGAGCTTCTCACCCAAGACTTGATATGTGGATTTTTAAAGAGAAAGTTATTGATATTATATGATGAACATACCTTGGAACTTGATGTTATCATGAAAATATTTTGTAATATGGTACAAATATTTGTGGGAAATAACATATTAAAATGGATCCATTCAACTTGTTTAGGATATTCCTTAATGTTATCATCTTGTAGGGCCCAAAAAACTTTCATGACAAATTAAATTTGAAAGCCAACCTTTCTTTTTTAGGTTTTCGAATACTCGAGGATTTCACACCAAGCAAAACTCCCTTATCTTTTTTTAAATTTTGAATGTTCAAAAGTTTTTCCTTATTTTGCTTATTTAAATATCGATCCTTCATCAGTTACTAAATTGGACCCAATTTCCAAATTTAGCGTTCATTTAACTTGGTTGAAATTTTTGTTTTGGTTGATTTCTAGATCAAGCCCAATTTTCAAACCAATCCCTCAATTCACTTGTTATAACTTTGTCCTTGTCCCCATTTTCAGATTAGGCCCAATTTCCATCTTGGGCCATAATTAGTATGTTTCAAACTTCTTCTTGCCTTGATTTTTAGATTAATCCCAATTCCCTAATTGGGTCCTTATTAACCTATTAAAACTTTTCCCTTTTGTGTTTATCAAATTAGGCTTGATCCATCGATTGATCGTTCATTTACCTCGCTTCCTACTTGATTTCAAAGTTTGGGACTAATTTCCAAATCAAACCCTTTCTTTCCCCCTATGAGAGATAGGAGAGGACTTGGGGGACAACACTTTTTAAGAAAAATAGATAGTGTCAAGATAATTTTGTAAAATGTTAACCATACTATTGGAAATTGATAATGACACCATTGGAAAGTGATAATCACAGTATCAATAATAATCACAGTTTTGAAAACCAATAACCAAATTTTTGAAAACAAATAATCACACTTTTGGAAATTGATAATCACATTTTTGAAAATCAATAATCACACTTTTGGAACATGATTTAAGTCTAGATTTTAACTAAAAGTCTAAGTTTAATGAAATGGGATCACAAGTGATTCAATTCACTACTAGATATTATAAACTCTACTCATTTCTATGTTAATCAATCACTAATTCAACTAGCTAAAATTAATAATCACACTTTTGAAAATCCATAATCACACCTTTAGAACCTGATTTAACTCTTGATTCTCAAAAAAAAGTTTAATTAAATAAAGTCACAAGTGATTTAATTTAATACTAGATATTATAAACTTTTTTCTAACTATCAATTAACCTTTTATATATATCTTAATGATTGATTTAATTAACTATAACAAATTTTACATTTTTTCAAACTTTTATGCTAACATTTTCATCCTATTTTATTTTTTCCCCCAATTTTAATTTTTTCTCCATAACCATAACAAAAACTTTCTCCATAACTAAAACTAAAATTTTGTAAGTGCTTCATTGCCATTTATGAAGCTGTCATTAAATTCTCTACTGTATGGATGAGACGAAAGACCCTAAAACAATACCATGAGGAATGGAAGGCTTAATTATTAACTAGGCGCGCAACTTTAGGTTAGACGAAATTTGGAGTCATAAAGTGCGATGTCAATTTTAATTTTCATAGGGAAAATAACTAGCAATTGCACCAAATGTTGCAAAGGAAACGCCGTAAGGCATAAATTTGAGAAAAATCATGATATATAAAAAAAATCATTGAAGATAGAAATTAGTAAACAAATTGTCATTCAAGCTAGAAGATAAATACAAATCACTTACATTATATGAAATTGACAAATTTTATAACCTTTCCAAAATAGGTTGCCTCTTAATGTTCGAAGATGCTCTTTCAAGTTCCAATAGAACCCTTGTTACTTGGGGGTTTGCTTAGGTCAATAAGTCATTTGTTTCAAGTGCGTTAAAGGTCCATGCCCACCCCTTGGAAATTATTTGTGTTATACGGGGTCAATAATTATCATAGGCATGGTTGATCGAAGGACGGCTAAACGTTTTACATCTTTCAAAGTTGTTTGATGAGGGGTAGACTAGAGTGTCAGTGGTATTTGACGGCTAAATTGTCACACGACGCACAATCTACCCGTCAAATTCCAACCATGGGACAAAGTAAGAATAAATTTCAAGTCAATTATCTCTTTTATTGCTTAATCCTACCATCGATGTAAGTTCTGAAAGTAAAGGGAAGGAAATTTTGTTTGCGTGTTCGGTTGAACTTGACAATACGCGAAAGAAAGTTTCTCTTTGACCTTCACATAAAGTTGGAAGTGTTTTAGTGTCAAATGCCCGAAAAATTCCTTTCATTTCCATTAAAGAAATAAACGACTGAAACGGAGGTGAAAAGGGTAGTTTGCAGGTAAAAAACCCGCATTTAGAAGCAACTTATCCCATGCTGAAATGATTTATTTGGATAACTGGACCTAATATGTACCGTGCATTGTCAATGTAGGAAGTTGTTGTGGTCACCAACAACCCCCCTATTTGTTTGGTATTAGCAATAAAATCAAGCAAAGGGGGACCCTTAACAAAAAATCCCAAAAATATTTTTATCAAAATTTTTGTATTTAACTCCCTAAAAGCTATATCGCATCGCAAAGATAGAGTGAAGCGTTTTCCTATGCGCATACATAAGCTGCAAAGAAGCGATGCGACATTCATCGCATCACATATTTTGAAAGCGCCTTTAAAAGAAAATCTAAGGAATCGCCGACGGCCGATATGCGACGTCGCATATCGCAACGTCGCATAAGCAGCGCACAGTGATCAAATGAAAAATGCGATATTGCGATCCGCGATCTGCGATCTTACAACCTGCGATTTTGCGATTTGCGATCTGCGATGAATGAGACTATCAATTGCTGTGATGCGAATCGCAGAAACCACTCATCGCAAAGTTTCTTCGGCATGATCTGTAAACCCAAAATGGAGCGCGCACCTTAAGGGAAATTAATGATTGCACGCCTGAGTATCCAAAGATGATCGTGTTGCGTTTTTCGAAGAGTCAAGTCATTATGAGTGTCATGATTATGCATTCATTAGAACTTAAAGCTTTCATGTCAATATTTTTGTCAATTCTCTTTTCCTTTGCGTGAACTGTAAGGCATCAACTAATATAAATCTATATGCAGGAAACATCCAAGGAAAAGGGGAAAGCGCCAATACTAGAAGAACAGAGAGGAGATGCCTTCGCAGATGGATGCCGCATGCAGCAGGGCCGCGGATTCCAGAGTATCACTCAACAGACACTGATGAAAATAGACTATCCAAGACTCAGAGTCAAAGGCGCACAAAAGCAGCATGTTTGCAAAAGATCCTGAAGCTTAGATTGGATAAAGCAAAAATAAAAACGTTGAAGAGGGAGGACGCTCCAAAAAAGCCTGGAACAAAGAACGAAAGATTGTCCAGGCAACGAGATCCCTAACTCATTGAGTCATTCGCACGGTCGGAAACCAAAATAGCAACAACACAATCAGTTTGAAAGAAATCTGGGTTATACTAAGTATACACACAGCAAATACACCCAGCCAGAGGAAGATTTTCAAAAATATCTTCTAGTTTGTCAGAAAGAGGTGCCAGCTTTTGTTATTTCTAGTTTTATCACTCGAGCAAAGGAAAAAGACAACCAGCCGACTCTTTCCAGGCGAACCTTGCATTGCTTACAGCACTAAGGAGCAGATATAGAAACGGTTAGAAATTAGATTAAATTTTTAGAAATAAATTTGTTTTAGTAAAAGGGCGGTCATTCGAAGCCGTTTCCTAAATTTGTGTAATTAAGATTAGTTAGTTAGCAGTATTTAATCCTTCTCATGGCATTTGGAGAATGGTCCGGAAATTTGTCAAAAAACTTGTCCTCAGAACATGCACTTTTGCACCCTCGGAGGGGGTTTTTGATGAATGGATGGATCGAGATTTATTTATGTTTTCATTTTAATGTCTGCTACTGATGTTGCACTTCTGTACTCTTAGTAGATGTTAGAAGTAAGTAGAGATAAATCGTTATTGCTTGAAGTTTGTGAGTGAAATCAGTCATAAATGGTACTTTTATCTCTTGATTAATTTCTCCTCATATTCTTAGAGTGATATACAGCTGAGTTATTGATATGTTAATGTATGAATGTTGGGGTTACCATTTGGCACTTTTGTACGGTGGACTCATTTGTTTGTGCTTGACATATGAATAACTGATTATGCGATATGCTGTTCACAACTGTTTTGCCTAACTTCTTATGCAGAATGGTTTATCTTAATTGATTTATATTCTTATGATAGCTGAATGATCTTTATTACCAGTTGTTGTATGAAATCTTTTTAGATCGCATAATGAAAGAATTTTACCCCGGGTTAGTATAGATTAGATGTGTTGTTTTTGTTAGATTACAGTAGCATAGAGTCAGTTTAGAGTCTAGAATTAAATTAGCTTAAAATTACCTTTAGATTAGCATCGTCAAAATCTACACACACACACACATCTTTTAGATTGGGAAGCTGGTCCCATTATCCCCAGTCGGACCCGCTACACCAAACGGGCAAGGAGCCGCCAACCAGGTTCCCGACCGGGTGGGTATCCCCCTTGTTGTTGACCCAATTTCGGGGCCCTCAACATATTTGGCGCTAGAAGGAGGGCCCGAACTATGAATGGAAACTAAGTCAAAATCTAAATGCCATTCTGAGAGTAAATCACCCTCATCAACTCCCCTGACTTCTCCAGTACGGTTAAACCCGGAGTTAGAAGTCGCTCGAGTATCCACCGCTGCTACCTACTCTAATATATCAGACCGACTCATTATTGAACCCCCTGAAATTCAAACTTTGATTCGTAAAATCCAGGGATTCTCTATTTTTTCTCATAGGTCTGATAAATCTAACAGCAGCGTTACTTCGCAGTACAATCCTGCTCATCCTCTGACCAGATTGAAGAGTGAAAAATTTGGTATTCAACCAAGTGAACTCCCTCTCCCTACTAGGAAAAGAGCAAGGAAAGCACCACCAGAGTCTGACCATGAGACTCTTTCATCTACTTCGTCCATTTCAACCCCCTTACCGCGAAGTCAACCACCCACATCCTCATCCCAAATCACTCATCCATCTTCCACAACCCTTCCTTTTCAATCATCAAAGATCATAATATCTTCATCTTCTCAGCATCAGGGATTATCTTCTGCACTTTCGTTAACTAGCAGCTCAACGATGGCCCAGTCTCCATGGAACAATCCTGGGGCGGTTTTAATGCCTCCACCCCTGAGCCCAATACCGGCCCATCCTAAGAAATGGCTACCTAAGTTCAATCCAGAAACAGGCATGCTAGCTGAAGAGCATATCAATAATTTCATGCTTTCTGTTAATCTCAACGGAGTTACTAACGAAGATGTTGTCGTCCGACTTTTTCCTTACACAATGCAAGGAACAGCCGGGTCATGGTACTTTTCGTTACCTTCCGGGTCCATCACAAGTTGGGACATCTTTCAAAGTCAATTCCTCACCAAGTTTGGCGATGACAGATCAACAGCGACATTGATCAATGACCTATCTAATCTTAAAGCTGAGGCTAGAGAACCCATTAAATATTTCAATTTACGGTTCAATAAGATCCTCAACAAAATTCCCGCTGCTTCTCAACCCAGCGAGGAAGTAAGATGTGAATGGTACATCACGGCCTTACCATCAAACTTGGCTATCTTCGTAGATAGGGCAAAAAAGACGACCTTAGTTGAAAACTTAACTGAGGCGTTAGCAGTAGCAAAACGCGTAGTTGCCCTAGAAAAGAGATCTGCAATAGAAGAACACAAATCTAAGAAAATCTCTTTCAAAGAAGACACCAAGAAGAAGCAAACGAAATATCCTTTCGATATGGAAGGATTACAAAAGGTGTTAAAGGCCATGTCCAACGAGATGATTGATATAAGAAAACAAGTAGCAGAAACTTCTTCAAAAAAGCCCTACAGATCTTTTAAAAGAAACCCTCCCATGGAGGTGAAACCACCCAATGCTGTCTCAAACGTCGAATCTGAAGAAGAAGAAGAAGAAGAGAATACCACTGAAGGGCAGACCGATGATGAAGAAGTTGTGGAACTACAAGGAATGTGGGATTTCATCCTCCCACAAGAAGAAGATCAAGAAGCATTTCCGGTTAGCACACGAAGCAAAAATCAACTTGATCCTCCCCAAACTACCCCTAAACAGAAGGGCACAAGCCCTGCAACAAAAGATAAGGTCGCAACAAAGAAAACAACTGCTAGGGCGACCCAATTTAGCCCAGTCCAATCAGATCAAGCACCTCCATCAAGAACACTGATAGTGTCGGATGAAATGGAGTATAACATTATCGATGACATGAAAAAGACTAGGGCTAATATCACTCTTTACGAATTGAGCAAATTGAAACATCAACAGAAAATAATGATGAAAGAATTACATGCCGTGCCTACTACATCTTTACCTACAGCTGTAGCTTCCCACAACATGGGAAGACCTCCAACCAACAAGATCAATAAGATTGATCCGAATGACATTGCTTTGATTGGAGGAAGGTCAAGATCCCATACTCCTCCTTTTCTTCTCACTTATGAAATTTTCAATAAAAACGTGCACAATTGCTTGGTTGATTCCGGTGCTTCAACGAATATTCTACCCAGATCAATATGTGCCAAACTGAATGTTCAGCCTTAGAAATCCACAGTGCGCATAGTTCAACTTGATCAATCTCAAGTCGAAGTGATTGGTGAACTTAACCAGGTGACCATAAGATTGTCGTATAACCCGAAAGTATGTCAGGTTATCGACATTCTAGTAGCTGATATCCCTGAATTCTATGGTTTAATTCTTAGCAGGGATTGGTCCAAGAAACTCCACGGATATTCTCAACCGATTGGTCGCACATGTGGTTACCCTACAACGGTAAACCCAATCAAATAAAGGTTGAACGAGAGTTGCACCAAAAGTACATAGTGACTGAATTGGAAGGAGAGAATGAAGCAATAGCATACAACAGCAGTATCACAGGCAATTAGTCGGTAGATTCTTTCCTCGGCAATTTCAATGCTCACACTTCACCTTACTTAGAAAATGCAGTTGTGTCCCAAGTTGAAAATTTTTCCCAAACTGATGATTCAAAGTGTTTTAATTTTTTAGATAACTCTGTAAATACATCTTTATTTTGGAAATTATATTTTGATGGCTCTAAATCTAACGAGGGAGCAGGAGTAGGATGCGTTCTGATTAACCCAGAGGGAAACAAGATCATGCTTACATGCAAACTTGAGTTCGATTGCACAAACAATACAGCGGAGTATGAAGCCTTGGTGCAAGGCCTATACAAAGCAATCGGGTTGAATGTTAAGTATCTTCAAGTCTTTGGAGATTCCGAAATTGTCGTGAAACAGGTACGTAACACCATACATTGCCTGTCAAGTCATTTAAAGCACTATCAATCTTTAGTTCAAGATCTGACTTCACATTTCATAGCATTCAATATTTCGTCAATCCCAAGACTCCAAAATGCGAGCGCAGACCTGTTAGCTAACGTAGCCTCTAGACTTATTCCCTCTGAAGATTTTAGTCCCGATAGGTTTTCAATAGAATTAATCTTTAGACCATCCATCCCTGACAACATCACCAACTGGAGAGTATTCAACGATTATCCAGACATTGTAAATTTCCTCACTTTTGAAGGATCCTACTCAAATCAAATAATTGACGAAGACCATCATGATCACCAAATTCAGCAAAATAGCACTGATAATGTTATACCTAAATCGGTGGTTAAGTTAGAAGATTTATATGATTTGAAAAGTCGGTTTAAAAGGTCTGCCAATTCTAAACTCTACAGTTCAACTCTGAACTATGAATTAGTGAACCTAGGGACCGATCAGAAGCCGCAAAACATTAATCTGGGCCACGGCCTAGCCCTTGAAGAAAAATCAACATATATCCGTCTTCTGAGACAATACAAAAACGTTTTTGCATGGAATTACGATGAGCTGAAAACATACAACACTTCTATCATTCAACACACTATCCCTATGACTGACAATGAAAAACCTGTCCAGCAGAAGCTCAAAAAAATTCACCCCAACTTAGAAAATCAGATAAAGACTGAGCTAAATAAATTGTTGAGAGCCAGAATAATTTTCCCCGTCAGACACTCCAAATGGGTATCCAATATGGTGCCTGTTAGAAAGAAAAACAGAGATATTAGAATCTGTATTGATTTCCAGAACCTCAACAAAGCCTGTCAGAAAGATAATTTTCCCCTCCCACCTATGGAGCAAATACTACAGGCAGTAGCGGGCTCAGAATTAATGTCTTTCCTGGATGGATTTTCAGGATACAATCAAGTGCTAGGACATCCCGATGATCAGTTGAAAACCACATTTCGAACCAAATGGGGCACATACGCATATCGGAAGATTCCATTTGGTCTGATCAATGTCGGCACTACCTTTCAGAGAGCCATGGACATCGCGTTTAAAGTTTTAGTCAATAAATCGGTAGTGATTTACCTGGATGATATAACAGTGTACTCCAAGAAGTGAAGCGACCATCTCAAAGATTTGAAACAAATCTTTCAAAGATGCTTAAGGTATGGGATTTCACTTAACCCAAAGAAATCTTTTTTCGCATTAAGTGAAGGGAAATTGCTTGGATTCATAGTGTCAAAATCTGGTATTCACATTGAACCTGAGAGAATCAAAGAAATTTCCGAAATATCCATACCCCATAACAAAAAGGCCATGCAATATTTCCTTGGACAGATCAATTTTGTAAAAAGGTTTGTCCCGGATTTTTCACTTATTATTTCTCCTTTACAAAATATGATAAAAAGAATTCAAATTTTAAATGGGGTCAAGATGAGCACGAAGCATTCAACTTGATCAAACAAGCTATCATCAACGCTCCATCTTTAGCTACCCCAAACTTTTCAGAATCTTTTATCTTATACACTTTTGCCTCAGAGAAATCTTATGCCACAATTTTAACTCAAGTAAATCAAGAGAAGGCGGAAGCTCCAATCACATTCTTTAGCTCGAACTTACAAGGTGCTGAACTCAATTATTCAGACGTGGAGAAACATGCATATGCTGTTTTCAAAGCGATCAAATATTTCAGACCTTTCTTACTTAAGGCCCATACCAAAGTCGTAGTACCGTTTCCAGCGGTAAGAAACCTTTTGGTACATAAGGATGTGGGCGAAAAGAGGGAAAATTGGATTACCACTTTACAAGAATACGATCTTGAGATCAAACCAGCAAACATCGTAAGAGGTCAAGGCTTCTGCAAGATGTTAGCTGGAGCGTCGCAAATTCCTGAGAACTCATATGAAGAGGTACACACGTATGAGGTAAGCCTAAACGACGCAAAATCATTATATGCGGACACCATTTATTATCTTAAGAACGGGTATGCTCCATCACACCTGGATCACACCAAGAAAAGAGCTCTGAGGTTGAAAGCTAAACATGACCAGCTCATAAATGATGTTCTGTTTAAAAGGAATTACGATTCTGTACTTCTTAGGTGTCTTGAGAAAACTGAAACCGAAAAGGTTTTGCAGGAACTCCACGATGGACCAGCAGGTGGACACTATGCTGGAGAAGCTACTGCGCATAAGATCTTACGTGCAGGATATTATTGGCCCACGCTGTTCAAAGACTCATACAATTACGTAAGGAAATGCCAAATCTGCCAGACCGCTGCGGGGAAACAAAAGAAATCGTCCATGCCACTACAGCTGGTTAACATCGAGCAACCATTCAGCCAATGGGGCTTGGACATAATAGGTGAGATCGTTCCTCACTCTTCTAAGCAGCATAGGTATATCCTCACGACAACAGATTATTTTACTAAATGGGTAGAAGCAATGCCTCTCAAGACAGTTAATTCTGAAAACATTATTGAATTCATAGATCAATTTATCATCACTAGGTTTGGATTGCCAACGGCCTTAATGTTTGATAATGCATCATACTTTTCTGGAAATGCAATGACTGAGTTTGCACTGAAAAGAGGGTTCAAACTGAAATATTCTGCCAATTACTATCCGCAAGGTAATGGGCTGGCTGAATCGACAAACAAAAACCTAATCAGGATTATCAAAAGAACAGTCGACCAAAACCAAAAGAATTGGCACAAAGCACTGGTAAATGCTTTATGGGCAGATAGAATCACGAAGAAAGCTTCAATCGGCACTTCTCCCTTTAATTTAGTTTATGGGAAAGAAGTGGTTCTTCCAACTCACTTAGTCATTCCCTCTTTGTCTTTAGTACAACACATCGATGAAGTATCTACTTCCTCTTTGCAATTGAGACAAATGGAGATAATCAAACTAGAAGAACGCCGAGAACAAGCTAAGAAAACCCATGCTCACCACCAAGCGCTAATAAAATCCTCTTTTGACTCAAGCATAATGACCAGAAAAACCTTTCAGATGGGAGATTTAGTTTTGAAATGGGATAAGGCTCATGAAGAAAAGGGCAAACATACGAAATTTCAGAAGCTGTGGCTTGGTCCTTTTCAGATTGTAGAAGTCATAGGCCCATCGACGTTTGTGTTGCAGGATTTGGCAGGTAGAAGAGATTCTTTGCCTGTGAATGGACAGATTCTTAAAATGTATTTTCCATAGAAGATCATTCTTCTATTTTTGTAGGATAGTTTTAGTTTTTTCTATTTTTATTATATACTTTGTTTTTCTCTTTCTTATAAATAAAACCGGTTGTAAATGATCATTGAAAAAGATTCATGAAAGAGCACACCAACTCTCTATCAGATTTTGATTTCACTTGTACAAATAGAAAAACTTTTCGAAAAATCTGACTTTTATTATTGACAAATAGAGTTAACTTTAACCTGGATTTGATATTAGTTTCAACCTCTCAAAAAACTTTGATGAAAACAACCTTTGGTAAAAAATTGTTTTATGCCAGCACAATGAAAGGTATCATCAATAATAAAATAAATATTCTCTGTAAAGCTGTTTTTTTCAAACTCTATTATTGTCGTCCAGAGTTTTCTTAAGGAAAAACAATGACTTCCTCCCTGCTAAAGGAAACCGTAGCATTCAGAGAAACAATCCGAGAAAACACTATATCACAAATAATAAGAGGTCTCATCACGAGCCGGCTTATCATGATCACAGATATTATAACTTGCTGACTTTGCCAATATTGTCTATCAAAACAGGGCAACGACTCAAGATTGTTGCAATCAAAAGACAAGGGGTCTCATCACGAGCCAGCTTATTCAGCAAAAGTGTAAATCAAGCGAATGAATGTGTCATAATTTGGCCACCAAACCAAGACATTGTTCTTTAGAGAATAAAAAAAAGAAAAAAGTGTCAAAAAGGATTTTTCTCTAAAATGTTGTAAATAACCTCAAGCAGGAAAAAGGATCATTGCTAGATAACATGGTAACCCTGTCGAGGCTATGGACGCTTGCGGGAAGCAGAGGCTCTACCTACGACAAATGAGCATATTTTAAAGCCAGTACGTAGATAAGACCTTATTTTATCTTTAAAAAGGACCGAGTAATGTCTGGTATGAATGCAAGAACTAAGCCTAAGGAAGCAGACAATTGGAATAAAAGAAAGGTTGAGACAAAGTATCATTGACAGGATAAGGGGTAATCTACTCTATCTGTCCATAACAAAATTTAGACATATGAAAATTTTTCTGTTTCGGAAGTGGAAATGTCAATAGAAAAGCAAAGATAACTGGTTCTTCACAGTGAATCGCCATTGTTGTGGTCACCAACAACCCCCCTCTTTGTTTGGTATTAGCAATAACATCAAGCAAAGGGGGACCCTTAACAAAAAATCCCAAAAATATTTTTATCAAAATTTTTGTATTTAACTCCCTAAAAGCTATATCGCATCGCAAAGAGAGAGTGAAGCGTTTTCCTATGCGCATAAATAAGCTGCAAAGAAGCGATGCGACATTCATCGCATCGCATATTTTGAAAGCGCCTTTAAAAGAAAATCTAAGGAATCGCCGATGGCCGATATGCGATGTCGCATATCGCAACGTCGCATAAGCAGCGCACAGTGATCAAATGAAAAATGCGATATTGCGATCTGCGATCTGCGATCTTACAACCTGCGATTTTGCGATTTGCGATCTGCGATGAATGAGACTATCAATTGCTGCGATGCGAATCGCAGAAACCACTCATCGCAAAGTTTCTTCGGCATGATCTGTAAACCCAAAATGGAGCGCGCACCTTAAGGGAAATTAATGATTGCACGCCTGAGTATCCAAAGATGATCGTGTTGCGTTTTTCGAAGAGTCAAGTCATTATGAGTGTCATGATTATGCATTCATTAGAACTTAAAGCTTTCATGTCAATCTTTTCGTCAATTCTCTTTTCCTTTGCGTGAACTGTAAGGCAGCAACTAATATAAATCTATATGCAGGAAACATCCAAGGAAAAGGGGAAAGCACCAATACTAGAAGAACAGAGAGGAGATGCCTTCGCAGATGGATGTCGCATGCAGCAGGGCCGCGAATTCCAGAGTATCACTCAACAGACACTGATGAAAATAGACTATCCAAGACTCAGAGACAAAGGCGCACAAAAGCAGCATGTTTGCAAAAGATCCTAAAGCTCAGATTGGATAAAGCAAAAAGAAAAACGCTGAAGAGGGAGGACGCTCCAGAAAAGCCTGGAACAAAGAAAGGAAGATTGTCCAGGCAACGAGATCCCTAACTCATTGAGTCATTCGTACGGCCGGAAACCGAAATAGCAACAACACAATCAGTTTGAAAGAAATCTGGGTTATACTAAGTATACACACAGCAAATACACCCAGCCAAAGGAAGATTTTCAAAAATATCTTCTAGTTTGTCAGAAAGAGGTGCCAGCTTTTGTTATTTCTACTTTTATCGCTCGAGCAAAGGAAAAAGACAACCAGCCGACTCTTTCTAGGCAAACCTTGCATTGCTTACAGCACTAAGGAGCAGATACAGAAACGGTTAGAAATTAGATTCAATTTTTAGAAATAAATTTGTTTTAGTAAAAGGGCAGTCATTTGAAGCCGTTTCCTAAATTTGTGTAATTAAGATTAGTTAGTTAGTAGTATTTAATCCTTCTCATGGCATTTGGAGAAGGGTCCGGAAATTTGTCAAAAAACTTGTCCTCAGAACATGCACTTTTGCACCCTCGGAGGGGGTTTCTGATGAATGGATGGATCGTGATTTATTTATGTTTGCATTTTAATGTCTGCTACTGATGTTGCACTTCTGTACTCTTAGTAGATGTTAGAAGTAAGTAGAGATAAATCGTTATTGCTTGAAGTTTGTGAGTGAAATCAGTCATAAATGGTACTTTTATCTCTTGATTAATTTCTCCTCATATTCTTAGAGTGATATACAGCTGAGTTGTTTATATGTTAATGTATGAATGTGTGGGTTACCATTTGGCACTTTTGTACGGTGGAGTCATTTGTTTGTGCTTGACATATGAATAAATGATTATGCGATATGCTGTTCACAACTGTTTTGCCTAACTTCTTATGCAAAATGGTTTATCTTAATTGATTTATATTCTTACGATAGCTGAATGATCTTTATTACCAGTTGTTGTATGAAATCTTTTTAGATCGCATAATGAAAGAATTTTACCCCGGGTTAGTATAGATTAGATGTGTTGTTTTTGTTAGATTACAGTAGCATAGAGTCAGTTTAGAGTCTAGAATTAAATTAGCTTAAAATTACCTTTAGATTAGCATCGTCAAAATCTACACACACACACACATCTTTTAGATTGGGAAGCTGGTCCCATTATCCCCAGTCGGACCCGCTACACCAAACGGGCAAGGAGCCGCCAACCAGGTTCCCGACCGGGTGGGTATCCCCCTTGTTGTTGACCCGATTTCGGGGCCCTCAACAGAAGTCTAAGTGAATGAATTTATAGAAGTTTCCTTTCTCATGAATGAAAGCCACCTTGTGAAATATTTCTTTATATTCTTGGTATAATCATGGGTTATGTTTAATATATAAAAGAAACCTAAAATGGACAAATTTAAAAATTTTTAGAGGTTATTATTTATCCATTTAAACTTATTATTTTGCACATCCCTCTATATTAAATGTTTTTTCAGTTAAAAAAAAGGCATATATGTTATTTTGAATTTGATATGGAGAGAACAAGTTGGACCAAATTGGAGGGTCGAAAGAACCAGATCTGTTTCAAAATGGGGAAGGCAAACCGTGAAAGCAATTTCATATGAAATATTCAAAATAAGGCAATGCAAATAATGAAAGCATTTTCATATGAAACATTTTAGGATCCATCTTTAGAGATCTATAAGAAAATTTCTCAAAAGAAACTGTGGCAAATATAGTCAAATCTCGTCTTCTACATCGTAGCGAATTCTACACAGGACATTAGTAGTCCATCATATTGTAATGTGGCATACAACATGTCTTCAAGGTATACAATGTGTTCAATTAGTCGCCCATCATATTGTAATGTAGCATACAACATGTTTTCAAGGTATACAACATGTCCCCCTACTTGTCTCGCTCAATTAGCAGCCCATAATATTGTAATGTCGTATACAACATCTCTTCAAGGTATATAATATGTCTTCTTTTTGGGAGCTATGAGCTAATAGCTATTCACTTAACATAGAGAAAGAGGAGAAGGTTAATATACAGTGTGAATAGTGTGGAAAATAAAATTATAACAACATTTATTTTTTACTTTTTTTTGTCATATAGTTATATGCATATGCATTTATATATTTTTTTGTTATTACTTAATGTTATGTGACATCTTCTCCTAATGACCTATAAAATACTTGGCGATGCAATAAATTATGAATAGAGTTTAATATCATTTGTTCATTTTCAACTAATAAAATATAATCATTTCTCTATTTTGAGAATAAACTCAGTTTCAAAAGTAAATCTTCAATATTATTATTATTGATATATGGTAAATTTAACAATATTTCTGGCTTTTAATTCTAACTCAAAACCTAAAGAACTATAATATAGGATATAGGATGCAACAGGTATGGGGAAACAATGAACTTTTCAACTTACCTGTAGGGTGGGAATCCCATGCCCATTACAGAGGAAATATCAAGGTCTGAATGAGAAAACATACTATAACAATTAGTTCGGTCCTAAAAAAGTGGTATGAAATAAAATAGAAATGAAGAAAATATTTCCAAATAATACTGCAACAGAAGTAAAAATTAATTTTCTATTGACAATCAAATCAGCGATGCTCCTCGACTTCTCAATATATTTCTTGATTTCAGGGTCTGGAGGGCCTTCTGTCTATCATCATACAAATAGAAACCTTTACACGTTTTCTCACCTGCGGAAAAAGTGCCATATAATTACCAACTAAAGAATAAAACAGAGTATTGCACACAACAAAAATCACAGAATGAAGCTAGCAGTGACAATATATATTTGATTTTAATTCTAGAATGAAAAATACATTTGCTTGAGAAAGAAAGAACTATAATATAGGATATAGGACGCAACAGATATGGGGAAAAATTAACTTTTCAACTTACCTATAAGGTATGCCGATTACAACGAAAATATCAAGGTCTGAATCTTGAACCATGATTTCCTCACCTAAAACTCGACAATCTTCATTCACATCTGGAAAGAATACCATCTCAACTATATCCTTATCCATCAAGGAAATTGGATGCCAAAAGTGAGAAAACATATTATAACAATTAGTTCAGTCCTAAAAAAGTGGTATGAAATAAAACAGAAATGAAGAAAATATTTCCAAATAATAATGTACTGCAACAGAAATAAAAATTACTTTGCTATCAACAATCAAACCATCCATGCTCCTCAACTTCTTGATATATTTCTTGATTTCAGGGTCTGGAGGGGCCTTCCATCTATCATCATACAAATAGAAACCTTTACATGTTTTCTCACCTACGAAAAAAGTGCCATATAATTACCAACGGAGTAGTCTACCTAGGCGGAGGAATTGCTGGGTTTCCATCGCCGCCCATAAAAACATCTAGCTCCGGCCGTCATCACTCCCTCCGCCACGCTCCCCTAGCTCTGCCACCCTCCATCCACTACTCCACATTAATTTCCTGACAGAATCGTCGCCGCGCAGAGTTAATACAATTTCCAATTCGAATTTGGAAACCGCGGGTTGCTCGCCCAACCAACTCGAGGCGGCCTCTGTAGCTCACTCACTTTCCTCCTTGACTCGGCGCACCTCACCTGTAGGAATTTTGATTGAAGCTATTTACTGGAAACCCAATCTAAAATCTGTGTCATCATTGTTTCGACAAAATGGGGAGGATCTGTCCCATACATAATAGGAAAATATTAACTTCAAAGAGGGTTTGATCCAGGGAAACATGTCAGAGATCGAGGTGAAGGTGGAGAATATGGCTGTTGAATTTCAATAGTTTTAGACCCAAATTCCATCAGGTGAGTTGAATTTCCGTGAGTTTACCTACAAAGTTTAAAGATCAACCGCTAAAATTAATGGGGGCTTTAAATTTCCACTGCTGGAATTGTGTTTTGGATTGGTTTCTTGTTTAAGCATTGGGGTTTCTATTGTTTTTGGGAAAATTCGGGCTGAAATTGAAGAATTCTGGAGGTATGGGCAGGGGAGAAATTGCTTACTTAATAAGCAATTGAAATTTCAAGTTTCTCGCTGGCTTTAAAAGATTAGGTTTTTTGGGTGTGCTTCGTTTACGTTTGAATTACGTCTCCGATATGTTTTGGCTAAAGGCTTAAGGATTTGTTATCTTACGTTAAACTGTGACTTAGGGTTGTGGAATTGAAGGGTTTTATTTTTTCATTATTTCTGTGGGTAAATTAGCTGCAAGTCCGTTCGCTTCTGAATGCTGCCATTTTGATTTATGCAAGTTTATGGTTGAAAATTATTTAAAATTGTCGAAGGCTTCGTAGTGGAAATTATGATTTTGAGGATTTTGAGCTGAAGACCTAAGGATCCGTTGATTTTTGCGATGGTAAGATTCGCTTGAATTTCTATTTCATGTTATAGTCTTCCATTTGCGACGTCTTTTGTTTGTTTGGTTGGTTAAATTCCCTTTTGTGCAAGACCCTTATGGGACAGGAACTTGGCCTCCTCTGCCTCGTACCTATGATAAACCGTCTAGACACAGTTAACAATGAAATGTCACAATAGAGTACAATTTACCTGCACAATGTTCTTCAGGTGAATAGAACCAAAGCCAATATAATGAAAATTCAGTTTATCATAGTAACCCACTTGACTGTTTGTATTTGTGAACTTTGCTTAAAATTGCTTTCATTTTTCCCGGTTATCTTAAACCATATAGTTTCCGATATTTTTGGTTTTTGGCTTTCTTGTGTTAGATTTGTATCTTTCAACTTAATGGATTAATTTTTTTTCAAGATGGAGGCTTTTGTGATTTGAATTGAGTTGAGCTTTATTTTCTGGTATCATCGCATTGAAATTCTTTGTCAATATTTCAAACCATCAAGTACAATTTATCCTTATAATTAATTTATTTTTGGTAAAGCTCCTTGCGGCTAAAATCTGTTACCTACTTATTCAGCTGATGATGACAAAGATTTTTCCCTGACAACCTTCTATATAGTGTTGTTCCCAATTTCATTTGGTGGATCATTTGTGTTAGACAGGGTGGTTTTCAAATTCATTTGATGGAGCCTTCGCTTTGGATTTGAAATGCCCTGGCTCTTAAATTTTGGATGGATTGTCAAATTAATCTCATAAAATGATGATATTGTTGGCCGTTAAAGAAGTGTTTCAATGTACTTTATTGTAGCAAGCATTTAATTGATCTCGAATATCAAAATTATCTAAATGTGATAAAATCTTCAAGGACAGATGTAATGTTGAACTAGCACTAAGGCAGATTATTCTATAGTCGAATGAATTTGCTACAAGGTTGCAGAATTTTATTTAATTTTCAGAATTTTCTTTAATTTTCAATTTACCATCCCACAATCCATCATTGAAAATGTCAGACCAGGAGTAACTCCAGACTTGGCAGAAAAACTGATTCATATATTTCATTAGGTAGCTATTGTTATATACATGAATGTGACTGATCAGTTCATCTTCTTGATGACTGTTCACATTCCAAATTCACCCAATCGCAGAGGATTAGGTGTCAACATTCCCCCCCTTAATCTGAAGGGATGTTGGTGAGTCCAAGCATCGTTCTGAATCTTTCAAGCTTTTCTCTTCCAAGCGCTTTGGTGAAGATGTCTCCAATTTGCTCGTTTGTGGAACAATGACGGAGATGGATTGTTTTGGCCTCAACATGATGTCGGATCAGATGATATTTAGTATTGATGTGCTTTGTACGATCATGGAATTTGGGTTCTTGGCCAACTTTATTGCAGAGGTGTTGTCAATCACGAGTGGAGTTGATTGTACTTGTTTTACCTGCAAATCTTCAAGAATTTTCCTGAGCCACACAATTTCTTTCGTTGCTTCAGCTGCTACCACATATTCTGCTTCTGTTGTGGAATCTGCTGGAACTGATTGTTTGCGTGATCTCCAAGAGACAGCTCCTGATCCAAGACCCATAGCATATCCTAAAGTAGATACTCCAATTTCTTTGTCTCCATCGAAGTCTGAATCAGAGTATCCAATCACGCTGAAGTCGTCCACCTGTGTATACTTGATTCCAAGGTCTTGAGTTCCCTTCAAGTACCTTAGAACTCTTTTTGCAGCAGACCAATGTCCCTCACAAGGCTTTTGCATGAACCTGGAGAGGATTCCAACAATAAATTAAATGTCTGGTCTGGTAGTAGTGAGGTAGATGAGACTTCCTACAAGCTGTCTATACCTTGTTGCATCCTCAAATTCCTTTCCTTCAATAGATGTGAGCTTTAAGTTTTGTTCCATTGGAGTAGAAAGAGGATTGCACTCTGTCATGCCAAATCTGTTTAACAAATCTCCAATGTATTTCTTTTGAGAAAGAAATATGGATTTTGGATGTTGGGTTACTTCAATACCAAGATAGTAATGAACATAGCCCAAATCAGTCATTTCAAAACTTTTTGCTAATTCTTTCTTTATGGATGCAATATAGATTTCATTGTTCCCTGTCATTAAAAGATCATCTACATATACCACAAGATATACGACTGTTTTGCCAACTTTCTTGACAAATAAAGTTGCATCATCAAGATCAAAATGATTGAAGTTGAGTCTCAGAAGATGCTCAGTTAGTTTTTCATACCAAGCTCGTGGTGCTTGTTTGAGGCCATACAAGGACTTCACAAGTTTGCATACTTTATGTTCATGTCCTTTCACAGCAAATCCTTCAGGCTGGGACATAAAAACATTCTCTTTTAGATCTCCATTCAAGAATGCAGTTTTTACATCCATTTGATGGACTTTCCAACCGTTCTGAGCAGCTAGTGCAAAGAGTGTCCAGATGGTGGCCCATTTTGCTGTGGGGGCAAAAGTTTCCTCATAATCGACCCCTTCCTTTTGTGCAAAGCCTTTTGCCACAAGCCTAGCTTTGTGCTTGTCAAGTGAGCCATCAACTTTGTATTTGTTCTTGTAGACCCACTTGCAGCCAATTGGTTTGGTTCCAAATGGAGGATCAACCAGCTTCCAAGTGCCATTCTTTATGAGGGCATCATACTCCTTTTTCATCGCTTCTTTCCATTCATCATGAGAAGCAGCTTCTTTAAAGGAAGTTGGTTCAAAATCTATAGACAATTTCAATTCACAATCATAAGTAACATCCATATCAACAGGTGAATTAGAGTCATCTACATCACCTCCATTTTGTCGGTTTGAATTTCTGGTTCCTGTTTTTCCAATTTCATCAGGATGAACACTTTCAAGTGTCTTTGTCAGCCACTTTGGGGGACCTTTCTGAGATGGTTCAGGCTGCTCTGTTGATTGAGTTGGGACTGAATCAAGATTGAGTCTCCCAATTCTATCAATTACATCACTTAAAGCATCATCCGTTGTTGGAGTTTCATGCAGGGGAGATTGTTCTTCAGAAGAAGATTCCACATGTTGATCTAGTATAGGAATCCCCCCTTCAAGATGTGGAATATGATTATCAAATTCTTGAAATGATTTTGTTTTTGCGAATCTATCCAAGCGATCAAGTTGCCGCCCAACAACATCGTCAGATTTGGATGATTCCAGAAAAATGACATCTCTAGATACAACAAACTTTTTATTTACTTCATCATAGAGGCGGTATGCTTTAGAGGTGTTTGAATACCCCAGGAAGATACACTTATGACTTCTAGCACCAAGTTTGTTTCTATGTACCTTTGGTATCAAACCATAACAGGTGGAACCAAAGATCCTGAGATGTTTTACCGAAGGAACATGTCCATACCACAATTCATAAGGAGTCTTGTTTCTTATAGCATTAGATGGACATCTATTCTTTATATATGCAGCACATAGAACAACATCAGCCCAAAACATTATCTTTACATTTTTGAAAAAAATCATGGATCGTACCATATTCAAGATTGTTCTTTTCATTCTTTCAGCTACACCATTCTGTTGGGGATTATAAGGCACAATTGTTTGATGTTTAATCCCATGTTGGCGAAGATAGTGTTCCAATTCGTTTGATGTATATTATTTTCCATTATCAGTGTGAATAGACCCAATATGAGATTGTGCATCATTTTCAATCCATTTATGAAAATTCTTGAATGTTTGAAAAGCATCAGATTTGTTCTTCAATAAATAAACCCAACACATTCTGGTGTAATCATCAATAAATGTCATGATATATTTATTTCCATTTGCAGGAGGAACAGACATTGGACCACATAAATCTGAATGAATGAGTTCAAGCTTCCTATGTGCTCTTGAATGTGAATCATGAAAAGACTGTTTGCTATGCTTTCCTAGAATGCAAGCATCACATTGCTTATGTTTCCTAGGAATTGTAGGCAAACCAGCAACACCATTTTTCTTCAATAAGCGGAGACTGTCATAGTTTAAATGTCCAAATCTAGCATGCCATAATAAACTTGATGGAAGTGTACCTTCTTCATGATGAGAAATATATGAGAAATGTTGTGCATGAGCAGAGGTTCCTTGCAGTTTGAGAAGCCTTTCTTCTTCTATTCCCCTCATGACAAGTGAGTGGTCAGATGCTTTTCTTACCTCAAGCTTTCCATCAAACATATGAATGGAGTGTCCTTGCTGGCGGATGTGGACCAAGGAAAACAAGTTTCTCTTGAGCTGTGGGAGATATAGAACATGATCCAGAAGAAAGTCTGGAAGACCAGGTAGTTTAACCCTGATTGTGCCAAGCCCTGATGGCTTGATTTTTGACTGATCTGCAAAGTATACTGCTCCATCAACATTGTCAGTGAAATCTTCAAAAAAATCTTTTCTATGAGTCATATGACAGGTTGCTCCTGAATCAAGCAACCAATCATTTTTTGAAGAAGCAAGTGAAGCATTAAACAAATCTTCATTTACTCCAATGTTACATTGTGCCTCAATATAGTGAGCGGATTTAGGTGCTTTACCTTTATCTGTATCATCAGTTTTACCTTTCTGCTGGTTTCTTTTCTGCTCAATTTTGTTCTGGCCCACTTGAAGGAAATAAAGATTGAATTTCAACCAGCAGATTGAGTGGGCAGTGTAAGGGAACCAGCACAAATTTTAAATCATTGGTTGAGACCTTATATGATTCAAAGCGTCAAAGGTCCTTGACTTGCAAGCTTTTATGGGGAAATTTTGGAGCCACTCCAAGAAAGAGGGTTCAGATGAGCAAACAAGAACCCAAGTTGAGTGTAGTAAAAGGAAGAGACTATTAGTTGTCGATGGGAATGAAAGACGAAGGATAATTTCTGCTCTTACTGATGAGCTCTCCATTAGGATTCTTTCCAGGGTACCTCGTGGATGCTATTCCAACTTGAAGTTGGTCTGTAAAACGTGGAATCACGTATTAAGGGATTCAGAGATATTCGAATTAAGAAAAGAGATCGGTTTCTCTGAAGAATGGCTATACATTTTGATGAAAGACGAAGAGGAAAAGCTCATCTAGAATGCTTTGGATCTGTTATCAGGTAAATGGCACAGTTTGCCACCTATGCCGACTTTTACATATGAGGAGGAATTCAATGAAGCTACGAGATGGAGTTTATGGAATGCAATGGGAGCATCGAGTTACAGGCTAACAGGTTTTGTGAGGGGCTCGTTTGGACGGAAAGATTCTCTAGATAGAACAACTTTTTGTGGTTGTGTCGTAGGGGCCATTAATGGATGCCTCTATGTTTTGGGAGGGTTTGCTAAAGCATCTGCTCTCAAATCTTTCCTGAATAGGGCTTATATATTTTTATATATGGTTTAATATGTGTTATTTCCATTAAACAATCTGCTTGAGTGGAAGACGAAAGAGTACAATGGAAGCAAGATTAAAAAAAATATACAAGACCAATCAACAACTACAAGAGGACCCAAGTGCATTAGATAAATTTTTGTGGAAAAATGATCTATTGTAGTATCGAGATCACCTATATTTATGTAAGAGTTTCCAACTCAAACAAAGGTACACTTTTCATATAGGAGATTCAAGGTTCTTGAAAACTTACTACAAGATCAAGAAGGGTTTTCTGGGAAGGTTTTAAAAGTGATGTTAAAAAGTTTGTGCTTGATTTTTTGGTTTTACAACATAATAAGAGAGATACAATCAAGTCACCAAGTCTCCTATAACCATTATCCACACTAAATTTCTAGGAAGAAGTTTCAATGGATTTTATTTCATGTTTACCAAATTTGAAGGAAATAATGTTATCATGGTAGTAGTGGAAGAACTAACAAAGTATTTCTATTTATACTATCTTTCACATCTTTTTAAAGCAAATACCTGTGAGATTAATGAAAATAGTTCAAAAACTACATGGAATCCTTGAGACTATATTGTAAGTGATGGGGATTCATTTTCATTGGAAACTTTTGGTCCAAAATATTTTCTTGTTTGGGTGTTCAATTGGCTCAACTCATCGTATCATCCTTAAACCAATGGGAAAACTAAGGTTGTGAATAAATGTTTAGAATTTTATCTTCA
Organism: Pinus tabuliformis; assembly: GCA_031772625.1. Lineage (NCBI taxonomy): Eukaryota > Viridiplantae > Streptophyta > Pinopsida > Pinales > Pinaceae > Pinus > Pinus tabuliformis. The sequence continues at coordinate 548,379,084 of CM062809.1, forward strand.
TTTCTTTGCATCTGATAAATAAACACAATGGGTCAAGTGGTTTCCTTTGGCAGAATGGTGTTACAACACATCCTTACAAACTTCATAAAAATGTCTTCATTTATGTACTTTATGGATATCATCCTTCATCCATCACATCACCCTAGAAAGGGACTCTAAAGGTTCTATAAGTGCATGACCAAATAGGGCACCGACAAGAGGTTCTCAAAATATTGAAGGACAACTTAGTTATAGCACAAAATAGGATGAAACAACAAATATATCAATATTGCAATGAAAGAGAATTTGAAGTAGGGGATTGGGTATTTTTGATGCTACAACCATATAAACAAATGTCCCTCAAGCAACAAAAGAAGGACAATAAATTAACATTTAGGTGTCATGTCCCCTATAAGGTGTTGCAAAGGATGAGAAGTATGGCTTACAGATTGGAGTTTACTCCATATTCACATGTATATATTATCTTCCATGTTTCTATGTTTCCACAATTGCAGTTACTAGATATTTATCTCCTAACAAATTGTAGTTTATTTGTCTTTTGTTAATTATTAATGGAAAATAACTATAAATTCACTGATTGCAATCTCCAAAGCAAAAATGTTGCTAAATATAAAAATTGGAACTTAGAAATATGCACACACACAACAAAAATTGACATCGTTGTTTTTGGACAAATGTCCCTGGAAAAACTGTGAAGGGAAAACTAGTGCAATAGATGATGGTTATATTATTATAAATTCTTCAACAATTCAAGAGTACAATGATATGCTTACCTCTCACTAAAAAAGATCCATTTAATACTGGAAAAATAAACTGGAGATAAATTGTCTCCCTCTGCAATCAACTTACCCTCCTACTAGCCACTCGCACTCCCTTTTTGGAACTCACACTTCCTCCTGGAATGCGCAGATCTGGCTGAGGAAAATTCGTACAACCCCATAATCACCTTCCAGCAAATTTTTTTGCCTCCTTCTGCTTCTGAAACCCATTCGCTTTGCCTATGGGATACTGATATGGAAACTAGCAATTGAAACATTGATTCTCCAGCAACTCGCACTGGGAAATTTGGTTACTCGCACTAGTTGTAGCGGCCTCCTTTATAGATGAATTTGACCTCCTCTTCCTGTCTCCTAGACACTAGAAAACACTGAGGAAAATTCCTCCAAACTCTTGCTCTCAAATCTTTGTTTATCCCTCTGTCTCTGATGCTTCCCTAGCTTCAATTGTGCCCTTGGTGAATAACTGCAATTGGGTAGCCAAACTGCTCACCAAATACTCTATGCACTCCCCAATCCCCTAGACCCACTCTTATAATCTCTTGTTGGAGTCTCAACTGCCATGATTACATCCCAATTAATGCTAAAATCAATTTGAATTCATCATAGAAGCCTCCAGAGAAAAGTTGAACTTCCCCAATTATGGCTAATTAATTTAATTGAGACGTCTCCAAGTCTTTTCTCATGAAACTTTTTCTAGGTTTTGGAGATCTTATGTTCCTTAGCCTTTTCTGGGTTTTGGAGATCTTGTGTTCCTTAGCCTCTTAGACATTATAGAGACTAGAACACATGTCCATTGCTACCATAATCTAACAACTTCTTGATTAACAAGGGTAATTGGTAACAAGATCACAATCCCAACTATTTTAGCAGAGATGAAGAAGGAAAAAAATCATACTTGAACCAAAAAATATCCTTGAAACAAGGATTAAGTAGCTATAAAATTAAGCAATTATTGAGTACCTCATCAAATGGAATAACCCACCAGTAGAAGATGTGATATGGGAAAATCAACTATTCATGCATAAAAAACAAAAGTTATTCATGTATTGATTGTTTGATGGGAGTGACATGTTGAGTTGTAAGGAAAATCCCCATGCTAAGCATAAAACCTCTTATTAAGCTTGTTATAGCCCTTTTTTCCACCTTATCTCAACAAGAGTAACCTAGTGTCAACCCTATAAAGTTGTTGTTCTAAATTTGTTTCTCTTTCCCCTTGTTTGTAACCTTCTAGTAGCTTGTTTCTTCCACAGACCTATCATCTTATCACCCATCACTCAATTACAATTATATAGTTCATCACTTGTTTAAATTCCAAAGTGAAGTATTGGGTGCTAAAACTTGAATCTTATGATTTACATCTATCCTGACATAATATTTAAGGTACAATTGTCACTAAGCAATGAAGCTTTAAGAGCTTGGATGGGTCATTAAAATTGTAATTCTTCTTTTGAAATATATAATATTTGTTTTCCTTTACAAATTATAAGCGATGTAAAAATTTGACTTTTTTTCAAGGTGTTTTTGAATTACCTTTTTAGAACAAGTTTAAACCCTTTGAAAGAACTAGGAAGGATTCAATTTTGATCATTAATCTCTATTAGTCTCATCAGACTTCATATTAGTTTTAAAATCACTTTATGTTTTGGATAAACGATTGCATTGTTGAGTTGTAAGGCAAATCCCCATGCTAAGAATAAAACCTCTTATTAAGCTTGTTATAGCCCTTTTTGCCACCTTATCTCAACAAGAGTAACCTAGTGTCAACCCTGTAAAGTTGTTGTTCTAAATTTGTTTCTCTTTCCCCTTGTTTGTAACCTTCTAGTAGCTTGTTTCTTCCACAGACCTATCATCTTATCACCCATCACTCCATTACAATTATATAGTTCATCACTTGTTTAAATTCCAAAGTGAAGTATTGGGTGCTAAAACTTGAATCTTATGATTTACATCTATCCTGACATAATATTTAAGGTACAATTGTCACTAAGCAATGAAGCTTTGAGAGATTGGAGGGGTCATTAAAATTGTAATTCTTCTTTTGAAATATATAATATTTGTTTTCCTTTACAAATGATAAGCGATGTAAAAATTTGACTTTTTTTCAAGGTGTTTTTGAATTACCTTTTTAGAACAAGTTTAAACCCTTTGAAAGAGCTAGGAAGGATTCAATTTTGATCATTAATCTCTATTAGTCTCATCAGACTTCATATTAGTTTTAAAATCACTTTATGTTTTGGATAAACGATTGCATCTTTACATATGATACCCTTGCCAATGAATTTGGAAAACACCTTACACAACAAATTAGTATGAAATTATGCCTTTCAAAAAATACATTGATCCATTTGCATAACGAACAATTTGATGAATGTATGGTTACTTGAAACAAGTGCATTCTTTAGCCTTGGTGGGTTTGAAAGGGATTCTTTAGTGAAAGGAACTTAACACAGTGAATGCAATGAGGAGGCTGTTAATTCCTTTGGTGCTCAACATGGAGTTGATAATATTTACATACACTATTACTTAATGTATAACAACAACACCACTCCTAAAACCATATATGAAGTCACTTTTCTTTAACCTTTTCATTTCATAAAAACAAGCAAGGTCTACTTACAGAATTGTTAGCAAAATTGAATGAAAACAAAAAAATAAATGTCCAACATTTAAAGCTGAAAGCAGGAAAACCAAACATATAACCTTTTATGCATAAAACTTACTTTTACTATGGACGTTTTAAGTGGTGAAAAGTTGGTATTTTGGGCTAAGATAAATTTATTCTTACAAACAAACCATACAAAACTAGCCAAAGAAAAGGTAAAACAAATACAATGCAATACCGCATGATTACTTTACTATCAGACATATAAGACATATCTATAGAGCATGTAATACAAAGATCGTTGATTCACAATGTCAATAGAACTGTTATAAGGGACATTTTTATCGGTCCCATCAAATTCCAGCATTAACTACCAGATCAAAATGGAAAATGTGTTATATATACATTCTGTTGTTATTTATGGCACAAGGAAACTTCCCTTCCAAACCTTACCCATGCTTAGGTGCTATGTCTGCATAGAATTTTCATTTTATGCATAACATTATTTCCAGCAAAAACTACCGTTGACCATCATCTCTGAAAATAATATATTAAGATATCCATATAAGGTGTTGGCAGAAGAGTTGTACAATATTAATCAATTGTTTCAGTAAGAGATGTAAACTCTTAGAGAGACAAAGCAATGAGTGGTTGTGAAAAACGGGGTTTCGAGTTAAAAAATAGCCCCATACAGTGAATCATGCTACCCTGAGCAGCTCTCCTTTCATAATATTTACAAAGTAATCACAGCATGGAAGAAAAATAAATGTTAACCTTGGTCTTAGATCTGAAGGACCTGACAGCTAACTAGCTCAATAAAGCCAAAATGTCGACTAGCAATGCTCTTCCTATCAACCTCAGAATCAGAAATACTAGTAGAAGGATCGAAGGTCGATGACGATGAAGATGATGTAACTGCACCTTCGCTTGTGTCAGCCTGCAAAACAACGACATTGTCGCTAATGTCTTTCGTAATAACATGAAGCTTTCCCAAGAATCCAGCTAGTAGGTAAGGTGACTCTGAATCTGTGTGATCTACAACAGGTACTTTCCTCAAAATGACTTTCCATGTATCTTCCTGGGGATCATACATTTTAATCTTACCGCTGTCTAATGAACTAGAAGGATCCAATGCATACAAGTTACCATCCACCACAACGGTTAATTTTGTCCCTGCCTGCCTTGCAGGCCAACCATCTCCCATACCGTTTGGCATCTCCAGCCAAGAATCAGTAACAGGATCATAGGCTTCACCACCAACATCTACAAAGAAAGGCCACGAATATAAGCTCTGTGGTACACATAGTTTTCCTCTAAATGATATCATTCCAGTAGCAATTGGTTTTAGCATATCTGCCAAAAAAGCTGTGGGTAGAAATTGAGCTCGTGCAAATGGCATGTTTGGAATTTGGGTCCAGGTATTTGTAACAGGATCATAAACCTCTACCTACTGAAGTGGAGTCAATCCACCTCTGCCCCTATTCACTCCACCTACCACATAAAGGTTGTTGTTCAGGAAAGTGGTTTTACAATAAGCCCGTGCAGCTATGTTACCAGAAACGAGAAACGGGAAATGAAACGAGAAACGACAACGGTTCGAGAAACGTAGTTTGGAGGTTTCACATTCAAGAAACGAGGAGAGAGAAAAATCAACAAAAATATGAAAAACACAGATTTAATTTCAATTTTCAATATAGTTTCAACTAGATTTATGGCCAGATTGGAATAAAAAATTAAATAAATTGAATACAGTTTATCTCACATACTGATGCTTAACAAATTGACCATTAAATATATGTTTTTTGTTTCTTATGCCTTCTGCTAATTATTGTTTATGTGTGGAAATTTCAAAAAATTGTATATATATGTCACCCAAGACCAAAATATACCATTCGGAGAGAAACAATAAGTAAAATCTACAATTGAATGTACACTTCTTAAACCATATATGGAATTATGTTTAAGCTATGAGTTTTACCCATATATATTAATGCAGAGATTAACTTAAAATTAATGCAGAGATTAACTTGTTTTCAAAAAGGGAAATCGACCTAGGTGGTATCTGGTCTTCAATTGCTATTAGGAGTGCTAGTAGTTCTCAGTTTGATGAGCTTAGTGAAACTCTACTCTTCAGGTTTCTTTGTGAATGATGCAAACAACTGCAAACACTTTTACATTCATAAAGAATATCCAAATGTTACATCTATAGAACTCCTTTCCAAACTCCAAGACATTAAGAAAAAGTAGAGGCAATTCAGAATATGATAGAAAAATCCTTAGATGAGATGCATGGCGAAGGATCCGAAGGCCCAAAGACAGTCGAATCAAAGCGTTTGAAATTCAGCACAGCTCTTGCAGAAATTCTCGTCCCTTTGGATTCTATTAAAATTTGGTGCATTTGGTACTTCATTGGTAAACATATGCTTCATTGCAGGAATCTATGAACACACAGGAAGGGAATTTGGTACCTGAAATTTTTAAATAAATATATGCAAAGAGCAAAAAACCAGAGCTGAGAACGAACTCTAAAGAAACAAATTACAACGAACTGAGCTCTGAAAAAATACAGGTTAACAAAAACGGCCGTAGAAAACGGTGTTTCCCGTGCCGTTACTATGATAAACCGAATTTTCATTATATTAGCTTTGGTTGTATTCACCCACAGGTAAATTGTACTCTGTTGTGACATTTCATTGTTAACTGTGTCTAGACGGTTTATTATAGGTACGATGCAGAGGAGGCCAAGTTCCTGTCCCATAAGGGTCTTGCACAAAAGGGAATTTAACCAAACAAACAAACAAACAAAAGACGTCGCAAATGGAAGACTATAACATGAAATAGAAATTCAAGCGAATCTTACCATCGCAAAAATCAATGGATCCTTAGGGCTTCAGCTCAAAATCCTCAAAATCATAATTTCCACTACAAAGCCTTCCACAATTTTAAAGAATTTTCAACCATAAACCTGCATAAATCAAGATGGCAGCATTCAGAAGCGAATGGAGTTGCAGCTAATTTACCCACAGAAATACTGAAAAAATAAAACTCTTCAATTCCACAACCCATAACGCTCCACCTTCACCTCAATCTCTGACATGTTTCTGCAGTTGCCGAAGATGAGAGAGAAACAATGGTTCCTTGAGTATGGCAAGCGCTAGGTAGTTTGAAAAGTTATTATGGAAACCGACTATTTGATCCAACGGTAGCAATTATTCGAATCGTCTAACATCAAATCAGACAGACGGACGATAACGATGACAACAAAGACCACAAGAAATTTCATCTCAGAGGAAACGCCTTACGGCGTAAAAATCAGACGGACGATAATGATGACAGCAAAGACCACAGTAAATTTCATCTCAGAGGAAACGCCTTACGGCGTAAAAATAACTATTTCAATAATACAAACTACAGGTTCCATGGGTACTGCACAGGCAGTCGAATTATTACTGCGCTCCTCATGTGCTTATTGTTTGCTCTGTATCAAACACTTTTTTGTGATCAGATCTTCGCATCAGAAACAACAAAGTGATCGGATCTTCGCATCTGAAACAACAAAGTCATGTTCTGATGCCCCAAACTTGATCTAGTTTTGGATCAATTTTTGACTTTGTTTCATGCCAAATTGGGATAGATAATGGGCCATACCTCATGGTTCTCAGCCGGATCGGAAGGAAAGACCTCAAACAGATGAGACTCGTGATAGGCGGCGCCATTCCATAAGTGGATGGCATAATCGTAGGATTTAATGGATACGCCAACAGGTACTGTGTTCCCTTTCTTGTGACGCGTCGCCGTCAATTTCCGGTCACGGTCAATATTATTACTGCGAGTGCCCGCGCATATTGAACTTTAAAATTTTAAGCATATCTTTGAAAATTTTTGGCCCTCCTTACGAGAATCGAACTGTGAACCTGTGTATACCTTCTCTGCGAGCACTTCGTCGTAGACATCAACATCCCCAGAATAAAATCTGGTCGGGTGAGGTGCAGCTTGCTTCGCAGCTAAAGAGCTTAAGAAAGAATTCTGCTGAGCGATGTATCGGAGCTATCCTGCTATTTCAGATTTAAGCTCGATTACACGAAAATGAAAAGAAAATAAGCCTACCAAAGAACTTTCAGTCTGTGAACCGCGAAGCAAAGAAATAGACGCAGATTCCTTTAAAATTTCATCCGGATTTGGCCGATTAGTCGTTTCTTTTTCATACTTCGGCCCAAATTCAAACAATTTATTTAACAAAAGTACCTGCTGAATTGCCCGAGACTTGTTTCACTAAGGCGGTCACATGCCTGCACAAAAATTTAAATATCAGCAATGCATAACTTTTAAAACGATTGCTGAGAGAAATGCCTGTCCGAATAAACATTATTTAAGGTCTGAATTCAAAATATACACAATTTTACACCAGATTAGCACGCCTGGCTTCAGATCAGTAGTATTTCAAGCTCTATTTTCAAATTTGAAGAGTTCCTTAGGGCTTCAGCTCAAAATCCTCAAAATCATAATTTCCACTACAAAGCCTTCGACAATTTTAAAGAATTTTCAACCATAAACCTGCATAAATCAAGATGGCAGCGTTCAGAAGCGAATGGAGTTGCAGCTAATTTACCCACAGAAATACTGAAAAAATAAAACTCTTCAATTCCACAACCCATAACGCTCCACCTTCACCTTAATCTCTGACATGTTTCTGCAGTTGCCGAAGATGAGAGAGAAACAATGGTTCTTGAGTATGGCAAGCGCTAGGTAGTTTGAAAAGTTATTATGGAAACCGACTATTTGATCCAACGGTAGAAATTATTCGAGTCGTATAACATCAAATCAGACGGACGATAACGATGACAGCAAAGACCACATGACTCTTTAATTCCACAACCCATAACGCTCCACCTTCACCTCAATCTCTGACATGTTTCTGCAGTTGCCGAAGATGAGAGAGAAACAATGGTTCTTGAGTATGGCAAGCGCTAGGTAGTTTGAAAAGTTATTATGGAAACCGGCTATTTGATCCAACGGTAGAAATTATTCGAATCGTCTAACATCAAATCAGACGGACGATAACGATGACAACAAAGACCACATGAAATTTCATCTCAGAGGGAACGCCTTACGGCGTAATAACTAAGCATTAACGACTAAAACAATGTAAAGGCCATGATAGATATAGGGCACATTCTTTAAATTTATTATGTAATAAAATTAGTTACTTTTTCACTATAGTTATAATACAAAATATTTATAACTAATGAGTGTGAGAAGTTGTCGGCATGGTTGATAATGTACCTCCAAAAAGAAGATGTCGACTCATGGGAAGCCAGTGATGTGGGGGACATTGGGTGGGGAGAAGTTTCACCATAAAGTTGAAGCCTTTCTTAAAAGTATTTGAAGTATTCAATAAAGCAAAAAGATGTGGGGGACGTTGGGTAATGAGAAGTTTGAAGGGAGTCACTAAAGTTTTAGCTTTTTCCATTATCTTCAGAATTTCAATAAAGTGAAAATATTGTTATTAATGAATTTAATAATAAAGTTGATAAAAGTTTTAGCTTTTTCCATTCTCTTCGAGAATTTCAATAAAGTGAAAATATTGTTATTACTGAATTTTTTCATTAATAATAAAATTTATAATGCTTTTGTTGAGTAAAAAGTTAAATTATGATCAATACAGTATTAGTTTAGGTATATGAGGGTTCAATGTTATAAATAAATATATAGTTTATGAGAGATCATTTCTATGATGATAAGGGAAAGTAGTTGTTTACAAAGATTATGGAGGTTAAAATTGTCTTTTGGTTTTGAAGTAAGACTTAAAATTGTTTTTAATGGGATAAGAGCTTGTCTTCCTGGGATATAAGGAATTCAGTTAACTACACAAGATCTTAGAGGCATATAGTAAGACTAAAATGCGTTCCCTTACCGATCACTAAAATGTCAAGGAATGGTTTTCTTTGAATAACGGTGACAAATCAAATGACATTTGCAAATAGAAACTAAAAATAACTATCCTCACTACATAAAAACATAACTAGGAGATATTTATATTAAGTAAAAACTACATCATAGCTTGCAACAAGTTTACACCAACAATTTATTTCAAAATTCTTTAAAACAAAATCTAAAGAAAAAATATCTACTAGTCTATATATATATATATATATATATATATAGTGTTGTGAGAAAAACATTCCTTTATATCTTAGTGAAGTAGATTCTATAACCAAGACCTTGATATCGAATTATTTTGAAAAACACGTGAACTTAACAAAAGGAACAATGGTTGGTTGCTTCTTCAAGTGTTGCTTTAGCTGAGCCTGAGTCTAATTTGACAATTTCCACATTCTCCATAAGCTAGTGAACAATTCCATCTTCCCCAGGTATCCCACATTTTGAATTAATAGACTACACTCCTTTGGTCAAATGATGATCATGTTTTAAAGCATGTTATGTTTAGCTTCCAAAAACACAAAATTGATGCTTCAATTGATCTAAAGTATCCATAAATGTAGCAATTTGAGAAGTAACACATTGATCCCATTCTTGAATTTTAGCTATCATTGCAAAAATTGAGCTTAAAATGTTGCCCTAAATGGCATCCTCATGTCGTCCAAATTTCCTACAACTCCTAGTCTATTTGTATACTAGAGCAATCTAAAGTCAATTGTATATTATAATTTCCAATGTTATTTATAGTAACTAACCATTTGTTGAGGTCCTTGAAGCCATAAACAAATGTTAATTATACTTTGAGCAATAAAGTCAAACATCACATAGGGATGCTCTTTCTGAGCAAACAAAGAATGTCACATAAAGTGCAAGGTTAAATTAACAAGTCCCAAAGGGCACTGCATATAAACATACCACATAGAAAAATAAAGGGGCAATGTACACCATACTAAAAAAGAGAACAGAACCCTCTCTGATACCACCCTATAATGCCTCCTCCCACATTTACCCACTTTTACAAGCTCTCCATGGTAAACATGACCTGAGTATCACTATGATATGACCCAACCTCCAAGTTCCAGTTATGGAAGTGGGTCTGACTAACCAACAACTTACAGTAATCCCTCAAGGACTATAGACCACTTAGGAGCCTGAAAACCACCACAAGCGATCAATCCCCAAGTTGGAACCTTTTCTCATAAGAGAAACTCCCCAACCACACCCATAACACTACATCCATGTGATTTGGAGGCTATAAATGCATTCATAGACCTAGATGCCAGCGGTTATGACCCAGATTTCCCAGTTCAATGCATGTGGTCATGAGATCTATGCCACTTTTTCATGCAAGCCTCCAAATCACTGCCCAGAACTTCCTGTAACTTTCTAGAATCATGACAATAAGGATAAAATTTTGAAACAAATAGAACTTGAGCCAAATCTTGACCAATACATGCCTAATGCAAGATAAACATTTCATCAAACACATGACAAACATATAATCTATAGGTCATGAATGCATATCTAATCATAAACTTCTGAATCTTCATTTGAGAATCACCAAGAAGTCTCAATGCCCTCTTAAGCTGGCCGCAATAATGCTTGTTATTCTATGCATTCATCAACCATCCAATAACTTATCAAATCATGAGCAAGATCCATAGCTAGAGTGTTGGAAAATAAGAAAGGCAGTAAATATTTTTTTGATCTTGATAATTACTTGTGTTGTTACTTATTATTATGATTCTTTACATATTCTTTCTTTAGTTCATCAAACAATTACACAAAGCATCAACACATAAAACAATGAACACAAGATGTAGGCACATGCCAAGGCAAAACCCCCCTCAAGGGGAAAACCTAGTCAAAGTGATTCTTCCTTTCAATAGTATTCTTCAAGACTCTTCACCCTATACCTTGACCAAACCTTCCCTCCACACAAAGTCAGCCTCTAGAAGATTGATCTCTTTCTAGTAACTTCGACTATGCAACAACTTGCGGCATCTCATGGCTTCCGGCAGCAATCCTACTTAGGAGACTTTGGTCTCCCAATATAGAGCACGAAACAGAGAGAGACCACCACCAAAATTTTGATCTTCCTTAACTCCTTAAACTCCCCCAAACTTGCATTCACTTCAGCTTCCCGACAATAGACTTTCCCATCTTCCTACTTCACACTTCTGCCCAGAAGAGAGCGAATGAGAAGTGATGCACCAAATGAATTTGAATTCCTTCCTTTTATATGCTTCTTGTGGGGTTGAATGGGTCCTTCAGTCGACTTGATCTTCTCATAGGCCGACATGATGTGGAGGTTCCATAATTCATATTTGACTCAATACTAAACTAATTTACATGATTCAAAAGCCTAAGAAGGGTCTCTTTAAATGTATAATAATTATATAGAATCAGAATAAATGCTAGAAGTCCTCAATGGGGACTTTGACCTAAAACATGGTGATGCAAGCATGAAACCCATGCTTTACTAAGTCATAATAATAGTAATAAAATTTTTTCTTTATTCTCTTGAAAAGGATATTACATAATAACTCAAGTACATTATTAAAGACCGAACATAGTTGGTTTTTCTAGCACTCCCTTTTAATTAGGGAGGTATTCATAATGTACATATACAATGGAAGATCTCAAACTATATGAACCATGAAGAACTTTAGGCACCACAATGCCATGGACTAGAATTCTGACCAGAGCAATCTATCCAACCAGTCATTCAACAATTTAGGCACCGCAATGCCATGGACTAGATTCTTGACTAGGGAAATCTATCCAGGTGGAGCTAAGGTGGACTCAAGCTTTCAGCCCCTCTAGGTACCATCAGGCTTACTTGATAACCACCAACCCAAAAATCTAGGTGTGTGTTAGAGCTCAATGACCAATGACACCTTTCCAACTTTGGGGACTCAGACGTCAACACAAAGTGTCAGCCAGATGTCCCCCCAGGAAATGCTTCACTCGCAAAGCCTCAACACCCCTTGATCCAACAGATCAAGAATAACCAATCTATCCCAATCAAACTGATTGGTAACCAACATGCTTTCCTTCGATAGATTCATATATACAAACACAACCCCAATCTTTCACATGTACATATTCAATACAAACTTTCAAGGTCTTATAGACAACAGATGTTGCTTCTCATCTTTTCATAGTATGACTATCAATTGAATCTTTGACGGAAGATTCCTTGATCATATGTTTGCCTTCCTACTTTAGATGCAACAACATATTCCTCAATCAGATCCTGCTTTCTTTCTTTTAGCGGCACTACAAAATGCATTCTCCAAATTCCTTTTCCTGCTCATGGCCTTCACTCAAACTTACGGTTGTTTGTCTTGGTCTTGTGCATGACACATGAAGTAGAGAACCATATCTGTCACTCCCTCTCAACCATGAATCACCTCTTTATCTGAACTCCCTCTTAATCTTAGGGAGATCTTCTTCTATCCATGCTTCCTCTGTGAGATCAACTTCTTCTTTTTGACATTAGAGAATATTTCATAGCTTCCAACCATTTTTTCGAAGTTATCATCATCCCCATCATGCTCATCACAACTTCACCAAGTTGAATATTGTGTACCAACACAACTTGCTTGTCACATCGAGCATCTTCACCAAGTTGAAGATTGTGTACCTACACGACTTGTTTGTCACATCGAGCATCTTCAACAAGTTGAAGATTTTGTACCTACACAGCTTACTTTTCACATCGAGCATGTTCACCAAGTTGAAGATTGTGTACCTACACAACTTAAATAGAAAGTACAACCAAAACTATAGAATCATGATGTTAGCCATATCAAAAACACGGAATCATTTAAACTTTATTCATATTAGATACCCAAACTTAAATATAAACAAGAGACATATACTCTTCAACATATTGCTAAGGACTTTATAGACCCTAGGATCCTTCATAAGATCATTCATTCCATCTAGTGTTTCAATGTGTCTTCTAAAGGTATAACATACCTTACTACAACATATAGAAAACCCTAGAAACAATTCAAAACAAATATAGATCTTCAAAGAATCTAACAACGTCTGGATATCTTCGGCAAAATCACATAATCAATCTTTTGTCGACGCGTTTCGAACCAACCAGTGTGGTTCATCGTCAGGACAAGTTGAAGAACTAATCAGGCTAAGCTTGATTAAATAGAGTGTGCAGAGACTCCAACGGCTATATTGCAACGGCTAATTTTGACCTGAGGATCAAAGTCAAACCCTTGATTTCTATTAATAGAAGCATATAATTAATTATTATTAGTTAATTGAGTAATAAATATAATGGTCATTATATCATCATATTTATTAAATAACCTATATTTAATATTATCCCCAAATTATTTAAATATAATTAAATCGTATTAAATTACTATTATTCCTAGAAATTAGTTACAATCGGTAAGTGTGTATTAATTTAATAATAACTATTTAAACCCAAGGGGTCCAAAGGTGAACTAGAATTATTGGTCATTAATAAATAAGGTAAATTAGATATAAAGGTCATTAATAAATTAAATCTTCAAATAACCTAAATTTATTATTATTTAGATATAATAAATAGTATTAAATTACAAATATTCTTATAATATAGTTACAATAGGTAACTGTGTAATAATTATTAAAATTCAGGGTCCAAAGGTGAACTAGATCTCCTCTAAATTTAAAACATTTTTATTAATTATGATAAGTTCATACACTAATTATGTTTATTAAATATTCTATATTTACTTAATAATTTTTATCTTATAAATAGTATTCTAGTTAAGTAAATACCATAATTAAAGTACAAGTTAATCTACCTAGTAATTTATATCCATTAAACAATCAATATTTATTACTAAAATTATTTACTTACAAGGTTTAAAAGGTTTATTTTAATTAAATACATATGAATTCAGTTAAAGGAAATAACTAGGTTAAAAAACAAAGCAAGGAATCTGATCAAATTTTAAATTACCCCCTCGGATAGGATAAAAGCCATAATTGGCCCGAAACTACTAAAACCAAATTACTACCTCCTGCAATCCAAGACACACCCGCCAAGAACATAAATTGAGGAGAGGGAAGATAGAAACCCTAAGACCTAACCAAAGGGGAAAGAGGAGGCTAGGAAGACAAGGCTGGGACCCAGCAACTGCTAATCTTCCAGCCATCATCCCTATTAAGATTGTTCGGCCTTTTCTCAATTTCCAGGGCCTCTCTAAATTTGCGATGGTGAAACTGCGCAACTTTGGCAATGACTTGAGCATCCTCTATACACACATGATGCATGAGACCCATTGTCAATACCATTGGTGGTCCGACTTACCTCCTAGCCAAGTTCCTCGCCGCAAAGTTGAGACCCTTGGTTGGGCAGACTGAGTCCTTTGTCAAAGACTCAGCTTCTTTTATTGAGGATCTTAAGAAAATTAAGCTTGAGCCCGAGGACATTCTAGTAAGTTTCGACGTGGTCTCGCTTTATACTTGTATTCCTATCAATGAGGCCATGAAGGTAATTAATAAGCTAACTGACCCGGATACGGCTAAGTTGGTTGAGCTTTGCCTTACCTCCACCTTTTTCAGCTTCGAGGGAGAATTCTATGAGCAGACTTGCGGAGTTGCCATGGGCTCCCCCTTGTCCCCTGTCGTCGCTAATCTCTTCATGGAGGATTTTGAGTCTAAGGCTTTGGCCTCCTCCCGGCTCTTACCGAAGCTTTGGAAAAGATTTGTTGATGACACTGGTGTTGTCTGGTCTCATGGTCCTGATGAACTGGAGCGTTTCTTCAGTCACCTCAATAACCAGTCCACCGCCATTAAATTCACGATGGAAAAAGAAGATAATGGTTGTCTTCCTTTCTTGGATGTTCTCATCTCTAAGAAGGTGGATGGTTCCTTTTCTCATCAGGTGTTTAGAAAGAAGACGCATACTGAACAATATTTGCATGCGTCTTCGCATCATTTCCCCGCTCAGAAGTTAGGGGTTCTTAGCACGCTTGCCACGCGTGCTGTAAGAATTTCGGATGAGGAGAGCCTGGAAGCGGAGAAGGCTCATCTCCTTGATGTTTTCGAGAAGAATGGTTACAATAGGCACCTAGGTCGAAAAGCCTTCCTCAGGGCCAAAAAGGAGCCTTCAATCCGAAGAGTCCCTAAAGACCATATCATGGGTGTGAACCTTCCTTACATCCAAGGGACCACAGATAGGATTGCGAGGGTTCTAAGAAGGTACGATGTGCCTGCTACTTTTAGACCTCTCCGAACGATCCGTAGCTCCCTCAGGTCTGTGAAAGACCCTATTGACCCTAAGGACATGAAGGGCGTATATGTCATTCCATGTTCCTGTGGGACCCCTTATATTGGTGAAACTGGTCGCTCTATCAATCAACGTATTAGCGAGCATTCAGCTGACTTAAGACATGGTAGAACCAAGTCCTCTGCCCTAGCTGAACATGCGGGGAAGACTATGCATCATGTGTGTATAGAGGATGCTCAAGTCATTGCCAAAGTTGCGCAGTTTCACCATCGCAAATTTAGAGAGGCCCTGGAAATTGAGAAAAGGCCGAACAATCTTAATAGGGATGATGGCTGGAAGATTAGCAGTTGCTGGGTCCCAGCCTTGTCTTCCTAGCCTCCTCTTTCCCCTTTGGTTAGGTCTTAGGGTTTCTATCTTCCCTCTCCTCAATTTATGTTCTTGGCGGGTGTGTCTTGGATTGCAGGAGGTAGTAATTTGGTTTTAGTAGTTTCGGGCCAATTATGGCTTTTATCCTATCCGAGGGGGTAATTTAAAATTTGATCAGATTCCTTGCTTTGTTTTTTAACCTAGTTATTTCCTTTAACTGAATTCATATGTATTTAATTAAAATAAACCTTTTAAACCTTGTAAGTAAATAATTTTAGTAATAAATATTGATTGTTTAATGGATATAAATTACTAGGTAGATTAACTTGTACTTTAATTATGGTATTTACTTAACTAGAATACTATTTATAAGATAAAAATTATTAAGTAAATATAGAATATTTAATAAACATAATTAGTGTATGAACTTATCATAATTAATAAAAATGTTTTAAATTTAGAGGAGATCTAGTTCACCTTTGGACCCTGAATTTTAATAATTATTACACAGTTACCTATTGTAACTATATTATAAGAATATTTGTAATTTAATACTATTTATTATATCTAAATAATAATAAATTTAGGTTATTTGAAGATTTAATTTATTAATGACCTTTATATTTAATTTACCTTATTTATTAATGACCAATAATTCTAGTTCACCTTTGGACCCCTTGGGTTTAAATAGTTATTATTAAATTAATACACACTTACCGATTGTAACTAATTTCTAGGAATAATAGTAATTTAATACGATTTAATTATATTTAAATAATTTGGGGATAATATTAAATATAGGTTATTTAATAAATATGATGATATAATGACCATTATATTTATTACTCAATTAACTAATAATAATTAATTATATGCTTCTATTAATAGAAATCAAGGGTTTGACTTTGATCCTCAGGTCAAAATTAGCCGTTGCAATATAGCCG
The DNA here is from genome assembly GCA_031772625.1 of Pinus tabuliformis. Classification (NCBI taxonomy): domain Eukaryota; kingdom Viridiplantae; phylum Streptophyta; class Pinopsida; order Pinales; family Pinaceae; genus Pinus; species Pinus tabuliformis. Next base: position 548,395,968 of record CM062809.1, read on the forward strand.
TTGGAGTCTCTGCACACTCTATTTAATCAAGCTTAGCCTGATCAGTTCTTCAACTTGTCCTGACGATGAACCACACTGGTTGGTTCGAAACGCGTCGACAAAAGATTGATTATGTGATTTTGCCGAAGATATCCAGACAATGTTATGGATCACAGAAGTCTAAATTCCTTAAGAATCTAACAACCTTTTAAAATACTTATGTTAGATTTCTCACTAGGGATTCATATAAATCCTAGATTTCATACAAACAAATCAATCAAAGTCAATCACAGCTTAGTCATCAACCTGACCAGCTTCCACTAGGGTTAGTTCCAAGCCCCTATTTTTCAATCAACCATCAATCAGTCACTAACATGACCAAATTATACTAAGGTTATTTGCAAACCCTAGATTTCCAAGCAATCATCTTACTCAACCAAAAATTCAAATTTCAACAATTTATTCTCAAATATCAATTTGTCATATAATCAACATTCATCAGAGATTTCTACTTCGATTAAGGTTCAACTCCAAAAACTTAGAATTCCATTTTCACAAATTCAACAATCTTATACAAACCACAAATCATCATATTCTAGATATTTAACTTTGACTAAGGTTTAATTCCAAAACCTTAAATTTCCAATCTCAACAATCATTTTATGCATAAATCTCAGATTGTTATATTTCACACTAGAAAATGCCACTACTAGGGTTGAACTACTAAACCCTAGATTTTCATTTTCTCAACAATCATCTAAATATTTCATATTGTTATATGAAACATACCAAACAAATCTTAACTTCACTATGTTTTATCTATAACACCCTATATTTCCAAGCATCAACATCCTGGAATTTCAAACAAGGACTTCATTACATCCTAAGACTCATGACCATCATTGACTAGGTCAACACACATATCTAGGAATTCATAACCATACATAAGCATATCATATGTGCAATAACATTAATACATCTGACCTAGACCAAGCTAGGGATTCAACCAAGAGGACACATCTATTATATATGCCTAGATCTCATCATCATGAAACATACATTTCATATCATGTGTTAGTAAAACCCAACTTCACAACAATATCAAATAAGAGTTAGACACATAATCATTTTGATTACACTAGGGTTTGATCAGACAACACACACATACCAAATAAATCAATTCTAAGACAATATAAGGGTCTTTCTCACACATTCCACCAAACCCTAATGAGCTAGGGTTCCAATGTAGAACACACATTCCACCAAACCCCAATGAGCTAGGGTTCCAATGTAGAACACACATTCCACCAAACCCCAATGAGCTAGGGTTCCAATGTGGAAACATAGCAAACCCTATATTACCAAAACTTCAAAGGTTCTGAGATTTTAGATCTTATCATTCCATCCTAACAAGTTAGGATTTCTCGATCATACCAAAATCCCAAACATGAAATCATCAATAAAGACTCCAACTAGCATTTCACAATATCCCTAATTAGTTTAGGGTTTCAGACATTCACAACAGCATACCCTTCGGTTAGGGTTTTCTAGAACTTGTCTAGGGTTCTATAAAATCATATAAGTGGGGTGGGTAGATTTATCAAGAGATGAATAACCTAAACAAGAATCACTAGGATTCAATACTGCTAGTCATAACAAGGTTAGTAATAGATCATCAAATGAATAATCCTTTTAATCAATGAATTCAAAGCATACCTTTGTTTCTTGACTAACCTTGTCTTGAGAGATCCTCCTTCTTGTGGATGTTTTCCCTAATCAAGGCAATAGAGGGAGAATGGTGATTAGTATTTAACATAATCAAACTTAAATGAATGCATGAGCCCAAATCTGAAAAGACATGAGATACTTATGTTTTTCCAGAACAATCTCATTAATGGCCAAGAGATCATCCCTGAGTCTAGCTATCTTCACAAGGAAGGTTTCCACAATATCTTCTTTAGTCATCTTCATAGTCCTCGGCTCATTCTTCAAACTTGTTAGTTGACCAATGTTCTTAATAGTGAACATCTTATGACAAGGCCTAATACATCTCCTGAGCATGATCAATGTTAGATATGAATGGGACAATATGGTCTTTTATCCCTTCTACCATCAAAGTTATAGCCAACAATTCTAAATCCTTGAATTTCTCTTTGTCAGCATCACTAGCTTCTTCAATAGGCTTCTTTATATTTCCTTTTACCAGATCTAATACCTTAACTTCTCGAGGATTGGATCAATCCTCTTCTTCCAAGATATGAAGTTAGATGCTCCTTCAAGCTTGTTCTCACCCTTGATAGAGTTAGACATCTTCCTTGGATATGGTATATTCCTTCCTTGAGATAGTGCTTATGAATGGATCTGCATTTTTCTTCTTTCTTCACCAAAGCTCTGATACCATGTTGGAAAATAAGAAAGACAGCAAATATTTTATCGATCTTGATAATTATTTGTGTTGTTACTTATTATTACGATTATTTATATCTTATTTCTTTAGTTCATCAAGCAACTACACGAAGCAGCAACACATAAAACAATGAACACAAGATGTAGGCACATGCCAAGGAAAAATCCCCCTTGAGGGGAAAATCCAATCTAAGTAATAATTCCTTTCAATATTATTATTTGAGAATCTTCACCCTAGAACTTGACCAAACCTTCCCTCCACACCAAGTTAGCCTCCATAATTTTTATCTCTTTCCAGCAACTTTGACTATGCAGCAACTTGTAGCAGCTCATGACTTGCGGCAGCAGTCCAACTTGGGAGACTTCATTCTCCCAATACATAGCACGAAACAGAGAGAGACCACCACCAAAATTTAGATTTTCCTTGACTCCTTAGACTCCCCTAAACTCGCATTCACTTCGGCTTCTCGACAACAAACTTTCCCATCTTCCTACTTCACACTTCTGCCCGACAAACAAATTTTTGCACTTATGCCTAGTAGAGAGAGAATGAGAAGTGATGCACCAAATAAATTCAAATTCCTTAATTATATATGGGTCCTTAGGCTGACTTGATCTTCTCATAGGCCAACATTGTGTGGAGGTTCCATAATTCATATTTGACTCAATACTAAACTGATTTACATGATTCCAAAGCCCAAGAAGGGTCTCTTTAAATGTACAATAATTCTATAGACCCAGAATAAATCCTAGAAGTCCTCAATGGGGACTTTGACCTAAAACATGGTAACTCAAGCATGAAACCTATGCTTTAATAAGTCACAGTAATAGTAATAATTGTTTTTTTTTTAATGCTCTTGACAAGTACATTACATAATGACTCAAGTACATTATTGAAGACCGAACATAGTTACTTTCTCCAACATAGATCACATCATAAAACATGCATATAACCAAAATAGAACCAGATTAGAAACTATGAAAAATTAGCCATAAGATCACCATAATAACCAATACCAGTGCTCATAAATCACAATAAGAAAATAATTCATATTAACATATGAAAATTCCAACCAAGTCGGGTACCTCCACATACCACCCAACATAGATTGGGTAGAACCAAATCTCTCTTTCAACTAATCACCCCTGCACAATATTATAAGAATGAATGTGGGATCATAAGGGTTAAACCAAAATAGAACCAACCAGGGCTTCCAAAGGCAAAATCACCTCAACCCTTAAGCACAATGATATCACCTATACAGTCTAGAAATCATTAACATCAACCAGATCGTTCTCTACCCAAGTTTTCAAGGGCTCTAGGAACTAGTAACTCAAATCACAGCCTCCAAGGAACCCAATTTGTTACAGGGATCTAGAGCGTTTGTCCCAACCCACAAGATCCAAGGACTAGTAACTCAACCCACAACCTCCAAGGAACCCAAGTTGTCTCAGGGCTCCAAAGCATTTTTTCCAACCCATAACCATATTGAACCTAAGAACCGATCATAAAAACCAAATGGGGAACCCACTACACCATGGTTATTCAGGAAATGGAAAGGAAAGGCTGAAACCACTATTAATCTAAGCAAATCTCCATGCCAACGACAACACATAACCAGGGAACCACATGCATATACCATGTATCTGAAAATCAACAAGTAGATCACACATGCAACCTATTACTTGCAAAGTAATATTGTTGTAGCACTTGATCCAACTGTCTCATTACGCTTCCCGGATTTCCTTTTCTTTCTTTCAACAATCCAAGTGATTGTTAGAATGCTCCAAGAATGCTCTAAGTGTGCAAGAGTATGAGAGAATGAAGAAGAGCTAAACTCAAAACTGTCAAAAGGTTGTAATGATCAAATGTTATCAAAATCTAGCCACTGATTCTCTGATGCCTTTCTATTATTGACGTCTCATTTTTCTTCATTTTCCTTCATTTTTCTTCTAATTTCCCTTACATTCAAATTTGTGTCTCTTCACCTTTCTTTTCTCCTATTTTCCTTTATTTTCATAATTAAATTTCAATTATTGCCTCTTGCTTTTGCCAATGCCTTTGCTAATTTCCATAGCCATTAATACACCACAAGTGATCCCCACTATAATGCTTTTCCCACCATTCAGCTTAGAATACGTGTCCCATGACCTTGGTCTTATTTTATTTAAGCGATACTGCTTATTGGAGCTTTATAACACAACTCATTGAGATATTTACAATACACATATGCATATATAAATATAAACCAAAAGACATAAATTGAACACATATTCTCAACAAACAAATAAAGAAGGATACAAATCCCGCATCTGATCAATCATCTGTCATGTAGCTTCATTAGGCCCAAGGTGCTTCCATTCCACTTTATCTTGCTTTATTGCTTGATTCTGAAGCATGAATTGTTTCTGCTGCAAAATGCACTAAGGTTATGACTAGAAATATCCCTTTGGTTCCACTTGTAATACAAACCAATCAATCACATGATCAACATCCTTGACATATCTATTAAGTAACGAAACATGGAAAATATCATGGACTTTCACTATTGGCGGTAGTGCAATTTTGTAGGCCACTGGTCCAATCCTCTCAAGGATCTTGAAAGGCCCATAATACTGAGGTGCCAACAAGTTGGCAGATGACCTAATCCTCAAGGAGCTCCTCTTAGGTTTGATGTGAAATTACACATGCTTTCTAACCTAAAACTCCTTGAATGCTCTATGTTGATCCACATAATTCTTCTGCCTATCTTGTGCTACCTTCAAATTCTTCTTAATAACTTGCATCTTCTACTCCATCTCAGCCAACATATATAGTCCAATCAACACCATGTTCACTAGATCACTCCAGTTGATAGGAGTATTACAACTCCACCCATAAAGAGCCTCAAATGGACTCATCTTCAAGGACTCCTGATACCCATTATTATATGCAAAATCTACCAATGAAAGTTACTCCTCCCACTTCCTTGTTGATGCATGACCTGCATCCTCAACATATCCTCAAAAATTTTGTTAACCCTTGATGTCTTTCTATCTATCTGCAGATAATATGTTGTACAGAAAGCTAACTTTGTCCCCAAGCCTGCAAACAAATCCTTCCAAGACTTGGAAGTGAACTCAACATCTCTCTCTGATATAATCTTCTTGGGAACACCATGCAATCTCATTATCTCCGTAATGAAGATCTAAACTAACTCACTATTTGAATTCGTAGACTTTATTGCAATGACGTGAGCTACCTTGCTCAACCTGTCAACCACAACCATGATGGAATCATGTTGTCTCGATTTCCTCAGAAAAACTATAATAAATTCCATGGAAATGACCTCCCATTTCCATTATGAAATCAGAATAGGTTGTAATAAACTAGTTGGGTGCTTACACTCTGTTTTCACTTGCTAACAGTCCAAGCATCTAGCAACAAACTCAACCACTTATTTCTTCAAGTTTGACCAATGATAGAACTTCTTAACAACTGTCAATGTGTTCAGGTATCCCAAGTGGCCTGAATATGTCTTAACATGAAACCCTTTTAAAATGAGCTTCCTCAACTCACTATTATCTAGAACATAAATCTTATTCCTGAATCTGACCAAGCCATATGTCATGAGGTGATACTCCTCATCCTTATCAACTTCACTCTAGTGTTGCAATCTCTGCTTCAGCTGCTGGTACCTCTCATCATGTTTCCCTGCATGCAAGATCTACTCCTATAAATCTGTCCCATAAGTGCTCACAACTGAAATATGATTTACTTGCACTCTCCTACTGAGATCATCTGCAACTTGATTCTCCTTGCCATTAATGTACGTAATATTGAAATCAAACTCATTGAGAGTAGCCAATCATCTAGCTTACCTGGAATTTAGATTAGGTTGGTCAAACAAGTACCTCAGTCCACTATTACCACTCATCAAAATAAACCTCCTGCCAAGAAGATAATTCTTCCACATCTTCATGGCATGAATGACAGCTACCAACTCAAGATAATGAGTCACATAGTTCTACTCGTGCTCATTCAAATTCCTTGACTCATAACATACCACATTTCCTTCTTGCATCAAGACTCCACCTAGTCCTTCCTTGCAAGCATTTGTGCAAACCGAAAAATCCATATCAAGATCTGCAATCTTCAAAACTGAAGCATTTATAAGCAAATGCTTCAATTGCTCAAAACTAGTTGCACGCTCCTTAGTCCATTCAAACTTCTTCCCTTTCCATTGCAAAGATGTAATAATATAACCAATCCGCGAGAAGTTCTTGATGAACCAATTGTAATAATATGCTAGTCCCATGAATGATTTGACCTCATCCACATTCCTAGGATTTTTCCACACCATGATAACTTTAATCTTTTCCAGGTCCACTGACATCCCCTCCTTAGAAACAACATGTCCTGAGTACTGAATCTGAATGAAAGAACTTGTACTTCCTAAGCTTGCCATAAATGATGTTCTCTCAACAATATCAACACTACTACCATGTTCTTTACATGTTCTTCCTCATTCCTAGAGTATATCAATTATATACCATCAATAAAAATTATCACAAACTTGTCTAGGTAAGGAAACAATACACTACTCATCAAACAAAGGTGGTTGGAGAATTAGTAAGACCAAAAGGAAACACCACAAACTCATAATGTCCATACCTTGTATGAAATGTAGTCTTGTAGATGCCTTATTCTTTGATGTGCCCTTAATGAAATCCTGGTCTCGTATCAATATTTGAAAATATTGTTTCTCCCTTTAGCTGATCAAACAAATCATCAATCCACGACAAAGGATACTTGTTCTTGATAGTCACATTTTCAACTGCCTGTAATCAATGCACAATCTAAGAGTATTGTCCTTCTTCTTTACAAACAATACTGGTGCACCCCAAGGTGATACACTTGGCCTTATGTATCCTTCATCAAGCATCTCCTTAAGCTGCAATTTCAATTCCACCAAATCTGGATTGCTCACCTTGTATGGTGCCTTAGATGTTGGTGTTGCTCCCAGCATCAACTCAATAGAAAATTCCACTTCTCTATGAGGAGGAAACTATGAAATATCTGTAGGAAACATATCCTAAAACTATTGCAAAACAAGATACTTCTTCAGGACTTCATCATCATCCAAACACCCAATAGCCTTATCATAGCAATCCACTTTAGTCTTGTGAATGAACAACCAATCCATGTCCAAATGCATACTGTATGATCCCAACAAAAGCACATTTATATGTGTTGATGTAAGCATACTATTCAGCTCAAATGCACAAAGATCTTAGCCAATTATGAACTCTTCTCTTTGTCCCTATACCCAACTACACCAACCAAGATTCTACATGCACTTCTTTATTCAAGCAACACTTATCCATGAGGTTAGGACTAATATAACTATAATTAGATCCAGGGTCAATCAAAATGGAAAAAAGTTGATCATAAAGCTTACCTTCCATCTCAATAATAGATTCGTGATGGTTTATCTGCCTATTATCAAGTGTTGCATAGATTGGAGAAATTCTCTGACCAACATCCCCAATTGTTTGTGCCTCTTGAGCACTGTAGATTTGTGTCCTGCCACCCTAGTACAATGGACAATCCTTCTTGTGATGCTCTTTGCCACAAATCCAACAATACAACAGTTCTTTTCCACTACCTATATTTTGTTGTTCCCCAAGATGAGGTCCATTTCCCTTCTCAGTTGCATTAAACTTCTTGTAAGGAGACACATTTTGTTTCTCACTTGCATCCTGAGGTCTTCCCTACTTCTAAGGCCATTTTCCTTTAGTCTTCTCATTCCCTTTCCAATCATGCTTAGGATCATATTTTCACTTCAACTGCTCATAACAATGCTTCAACTTCCAATGACTTCCTCCAGTGATAGAGACTCATCATACTCAATCTAATCCTTGAATGCTAAAGGAAGCCCACTGATGAACCTTTGGACCTTTGTCTTCCCAACCTTGAGGTAAGGCACATATCTCAACAACTCCATAAATTTGGTTTTGTACTCTTCATCTATCGTGGAACCCATCTTCATCTCATAGAATTCCTTGGCCTTTCCGTCATAATATCTCTCAGACAAGTACTTATTCCTAAAGAGTCTTTTAAACTCATGCCAACTCAACTCTTCTACCTTGATGCCTTTGAAATGCTTCACATCTTCCCACCAAATATTTTTTTTTCTCTTGAGACTGAAGATCACTATCTTCGATTTCATATTCTCTGAATAATCATGCAATAAAAATAACTTATCCATCCCAAGAAACCATGCTTTTACATCTTCTAGTTTATTCACATCCCCATCAAAAGTAGGAGGCTTGGATTTCTTGAACTCCTCTGGAAAATACTGCTTCTCATTCCTCCTATAAGGATGTTGGTGGTAGTGATGATGATGTCTCTTAGAACCATAAATAAAATAAAATCCATCAGTGTTATCCTACTTGTTAGGTCTATCCAAATATCTTCCACCTTAGACTATGTCATCCCTATCCAACTTGTATCCTTATCGAGATCTTCTACCATATGCCCTATTATTATTTTCCTCTTGTCCATGATTGATCCTCAGCTATCCCTGCTTTTGTACATTTGAAAGGTTCTAAAGGATAACTACAATAACCTCTACTTGTTTTTCCTAAGCTCTAACAACTCTTTCCCGTGCCTCAATCAACCTGTTATTATTTGCCTTACAACTTCTATTTTCTACCTTCAAACTTCTCAGTGTATTTGCTATATCAATAGAATACTCTTCTCCTTGCTGCTCAACTGACCTATCACATTTCATTGAATTCACATCAGGCTTGTAAGGGGAGTCATGTGAATTGTAGTCCACCATTTTTCTCTTCATCTTTGATCTTCTATCTCCTGCAAACATGTCATGTTAGATAAACCAAATAGAAACATAATCAAAATCATACCTTAATGAAGTTCAGGGGAGGCTATCACATCTACACAAATCAGTCTAAATTAGCACGATATAATATTCACAAGCATATCAACTCATACATAAATATCATGATCATAACAAGAAGTAACCGACATGCATGCATGACGAAAACATAAAAAACTAACATGCATGCATAACCATATGCATTTATCCCATCCAGTCCAAGCATTTGAACTTGGAAGCTCTGATCCTACCTTGTGGTATTAGATATCACCCAAAGAGAATGCAGCCCGCTCTAATACCACCCTATAATGCCTCCTCCCATAGTTACCCTCTTTTACAAGCTCTCCAGCGTAAACATGAGTTGAGTGTCACTATGATATGACCCAACCTCCAAGTTCCAATTATGGAAGTGGGGCCGACTAAATGACAACTTACAACCATCTCTCAGGGACTATAGACCACTAAGGAGCCTGCAAACCACCCCAGGTGATCAATCCCTGAGTTGGAACCTTTTTTTACAAGAGAAGCTCCCCAATTGTACCCATAATATTGCATGCATGTAGTTGGGAGGCTATAACCACACTCATAGGTCTGGGTTCCAACAGTTATGACGCAAATTCCTCAGTTCAGCACATGTTGTTGCAAGATCTATGCCACTTTTTTGTGTAAGCCTCCAAAACACTGCCCATAACTACCTGTAACTTTTCATAATCGTGAAAATAAGGATAACAATGCTAAACAAATAGAACTTGAGCCATATCTTGACCAGTACATGCCTAATGCAAGATAGACATTTTGTCAAACACATGACAAACATATAAGCTACAGGTAATGAATCATAAAATTATGAATCTTCATCTGAGAATCACCAAGAAGGCTCAATGTCCTCTTAAGCATATACCACACATCTGAAATCCAGCAAGGAGATCACACATGGAACCTATTACTTGCAAAGTAAGCTTGTTTTAGTAGTTGATCCATCTGTTTTCTTGCGCTTTCTTACTTTCCTTTGCTTTATTTCTCCAATCCAAGTGATTGCTAAAATTCTCCAAGAATTCTCTAAGTGTGCGAGAGTATGCGAGAGTGAACAAGAGCTAAACTCAAAACTGTCAAAAGGTTGTAATGACCGAAAGCTATCGAAAGCTAGCCACTAATTCTCTAATTTCTTTTTTTTATTGATGTCTCATTTTTCTTCATTTTACTTCATTTTGCCTCTAATTTCCCTCACATGAAAAATTTGTTTCTCTTCACCTTCCTTTTCTCCTATTTTCCTTTATTTTTGTAAATAAATGTCAATTATTGTCTCTTTCCTTTGCCAATGCCTTCTTCCCAATTTTCATAGCCATTAATACACCACAAGTGATTCCTACTATAATGTGTTTCCCGCCATTTAGCTTGGAATATGTGTCCCATGACCTTGGTCTTATTTTATTTACATGGAAAATCAATGAGGGCTGTTACAAATACCCTTTCTGAGCAAACAAAGGATGTCACATAAATTGCAAGGTTAAATTAACAAGTCCCAAAGGGCATTGCATATAAACATACCACATAGAAAAATAAAGGGGCAATGTCTACCATACTAAAAAAGCTTCTACATGATCTTGTCCAAAGCCAAAATCAAAGATGCAATCACTCTAAAAAATAAAGGGATGCAAAGAGGTTTTGAAACCATACAAGGAAACATACCCCCGACCCCCCAAATGAGAGGTTGTAACCAATTTAAAATCATCTGAGTAGAAACTTGAAACAATCCCCAATGTAATATTCCATTTAGTGGAAATGGAAAAAAAACAAAGAGGATAGCTTACTTTCATTCTAGAAGAGAAACAAAGTCATGCATGTTAGCCAAATCAAATATCTAAAACTCACCAACCTAGAGTCAAAGCTGAGCTTCCACCCCCATGATGAAATCTAAATTATATATCCCTTATCCCATAATGCTAAAGAATACTTCATGCTAATTCAAAATCATGTGGAGCTAAGTCCTGAGGCACGTGAGTGGAAGGGAGAGGTTTCTTCACATTATATACATTGCTATACAACAAACTTACCTTATGATTTGTCATGTGCCTTCTACATTATTTAGAATGTGCCATGTTGTCCATGAAAACATAAGGGATGGGTTGATTACCTAACTTGTCAATAATAACAATGTTCCTTGATTTTAAAAAAGTGGTTTGAGTTGCATCATCATCTACTAGAGAATTATTCTATTGTAAATTGTGGAATAACTTAATAACAATGTTCCTTGCTTTAAAAGAAGTAGTTTAAGTTGCATAGTCATATACTATATAATTATTCTGTTATAGAATGTGGAAAAACTTAATCCATGATAGATTATTAGATTTTTGATATACTCCTAATACTCAAGCCAAAAGAGTATCACTTTGGGTAGTATTCGACCTCATATGCCTTATTACATTCTTTGCATCCCCTACCATATTCAACTTTCAAATGCCCAAGTTTTAGCAGTCTTTAAACCTTACAATAATACATAGATACTGTTATATATTGATATACTAAAACTCTATGCAAATAAAAATCATATTGTTCTTTTAGAATTAAAGATAAATCCTCGTGCTCCTACCATATAATTTGAACATATGATCTCTTATAATTAATATATATATATATATATATAATCAAATTCATACATATCCTCACCATGAATTAACAATTATAATAAAATTTACCCCTCAAAATAAATAAATAAACTTGCCAAAAATATTTTATATTTCTTAAAGCATAAAAAAGGGATATTTTCAACCAGTAAATATTTTCTTTGAAGTGTCCGCTACATGTGGATGTCCGGATTTTAATTATTGGGTATAATTGTTTCGTGCTCACGATTTCTCCATTAACAATTTGCTTTCGGGGGTCATCATTAGAAATTGAGATTAAAAGTGAAAAGATTGTACTAATTTATGGACGAGATTCCCACTCCATAAAGTTGCACTTTGCGTTGAAACATGGAAGGGAATAAATATTATTTATGTTCTTTAAAATTCACATGGAGATATTATTTATGTTCTTTAAAATTCACATTTCTCCATGATGGATGAACATATTTTAATAATTGGAAATAATTTATTGCTGAGATTCCCCATTTCACAAAGTTGCACCTTGTGTGTGTAAACATGGAAGGGAATAAGTATTAGTACTAGGATATAATAGTCCCACTAAGCAAATTCCATCTTAGGAGTTTTGGTGCAATAAAAATGAAAAAAGCGGCATAAATTATGAGTTAGATTCTTCACTTTCTAGTGAAGTTGTTGATGATGCATCACATAGAAGGGAATATTTGGGTGTTTAACATGTTTCGATTATGGGTTATTATGATGTTTAAATTTTATGTTTTATGTCTTATTTTTATATATTTATAAAAATGTTTTATTTTTATGTGTATTTTTTTTTTTTTTTTTTTATACAAGTTTATAAAATTTATTTTTTTCAATTAAGTTGAATTTAGATAGGTTAACTTTAATGTTGGATGAAAAAATGATTTATTCACTTGGTAGTACATTCTCATAAGTATTGTGTGAGGCTTTGTTGAATTTGGATACTCTATAAAATAGTTTTTATCCCAACAAATGGCTCCCATTCTTAACCTCCCCTTATAAGATTTGAACAATAACCTAATGGAGACTAAACCCCACATAAATTAACTACTTTACACCTCATAGGTAAAGAATTATTGCACCTAAATTCCAATGTAGGGAAGATGTTGTAGTGGTTGTAAATCACTGTAAAAATTTAAATGTCAGCTCAATTAAAAAAGTAATAAAGATATTAAATCAATTCAATTCAATTTGTTATACTGTAATATTGTTTTTATTAATCAAATTACTAACCTTTTTTCCAAAAAAATCATAAACATTCAAATAAGTTTAAACTAGCGTAGATCTATCTTAACTCTATATCTATCAAGTGCCGAGAGGGATCAAATATCTTGAGGAGCAAACCTCTTTTTGAGTGCAAAACTTGAAGAAATTTTTGCACCTCAAGAGATTTGATTCCTCTTAGTGTTTGACAGATTTAGTGATAAGATGGATCTAACTTCATTCATATGCGGCCACACAAATTTGTCGAACATATGATTAATCTAATCACTTTAAATACATTAAAAATGTTTACGATTAATTTGATGAGTTCCTTCTCTTCTACATCTCATGCATATTACACATGTATTTGTATTAAATATGTGAATTCCCACATATAACTCCTCACATACATGACACATTTGAACTTGAGGTAATCAATAAATCCTATCATGAAATTTTCAATGTGCAATATTAATATCAACCAGAGTTACAAGTTGAGCTTGGGCACAAATATATTTTAAACATCTTTTTTTCATAAGATTTTTTCTACATCTTGAATTATTTCTTAGTTGGTTGAATATTGTTTTCTTTGTTGAATTTCTCTTTGTTGTTTATCTTTTCATTTCTTCCTTTCTTCATGCTCTTCAGATGTCATTTCATTTTCGTTTTTTCATTGATTTCCTCTTCGTTGTGCATTTTATTGTATTATTTTCTCTTGACACTCTTTAGCTATCATTTGTTATGCCCTTCTTTGTCGATAGACCCTTTGATATTCTCTTTCATATAATATTTTCCATTCATTTTTTCTTTCATTTGTTCTTGTTGTTCAATTTTCATGTGTTGTAATTGTCTTTATTAATCTTCTCTTTGTTGCTCCCTTTGTTGCTAACAATCCTCAGTTGTTATTTCTTATGTTTTTCTTTGTCAACATGCTCTTTCTTGTTTATTTATTTAAGATAAATATACAATGATGATTAAGATGTATCTATGCTCTTTTTTATTTATTTCAATTTAGTATGGATCTAGGTGAATGATTACTATAACATAGAAATCAATGCATGTCATCAATAATTACTTCGTGCATACACTAAAATCAACACAGACTATTAATCTAATTACTTTAAAAGAAATGCACATTGTCCATTTATTTGCATCACATAAAAAGTTAAAATATACACTAAAATCAATGCATCTAGTATAAAAATCAAATAGGATTAGAAATCAACATCTACAAATCAATGCATCCTCGTTTGTCATTTCTTATGCACAAGGGGCTTCACTAGGGGAGTGATACCATACCACATGTGTTCATATTAGGGGATATATATTGAGGAAAAAATGATATAATATATTGAGCATATAAAGGAGGATAAAAGGTTTTTATATTGGAAGGTATAAAAAATGGAACTCAAAATTAATGAAAAAATATAAAGGGGTATAAAAAACGTTAATGAAAAAATGGATACCTACAATATCTAGTGAAAGTAGGGGTTTTTTAAATTGGGAAGGTGTATTGGGTTCGTATTGGTAGGGGGTTAAAAAATGTGGTTTTTAGAGATATTTTCCAATATGTAGTCAAATTAAAGGTATCGTTTAATATGCCACGAACGAACATGATATGTTAGAGGTTCATTGAGTGAAGCCCCCGTGTTCTTATGTCTTTCTATATAAAATTTCTCTTTGTTGTTCATTTCTAGGTTGATGATTAAGATGGATCTAGGCTCATTGTTGTTCATTTATATTTAATATGGATCTAGACCGATGATTACTATAACACATAAATCAATGCACATCGTCAATATTTACTTTGTGCCTACATTGAAATCAATGCACACCATTAATCTAATTACTTTGAAAATAATGCACATCATCCATGTTTTTACATTGTATCAAATATTAACATCTAGATTGAAATCAATGCATCTAGTGCAAACAATCAAATAAGATTAACAATCGACATCTACAATGAAATCGATGCATCCTCAATTGTAATTTCTTGTGCATTTCTTTGTTTCATTTCTATTTAATATGGATCTAGGTTGATGATTATTAGAACACAGAAATCAATGCCCATCGTCACAAATTATTGTATGCTTACACTAAAATCAATATACAATATTAGTCTAATTACTTTATAAGAAATGCACATCATCCATCGAGTTACATCATATCATAAATTAACGTATACACTAAAATCAATGCATCTAGTGCATACAATCAAATAGAATTAGAAATCAACATCTGTACTCAAGTAAATGCATAAATGCAATCAACCATATAGAATTAAAAATTAATATCCACATTGAGATCAATGCATCAAGTGTAATAGGATTAAAAACTAACATCTGCATTAAAATCAATGCATCTAATTTAGTTAAAACAAAATATTAATATCGAAGCAATCTAAACTCGAGTTATGGCCTCACACATGCTTTTACCTCTTCTTAGTGAAATTTCAATAATTTTTGGTATCTTGTTTTTAATATGATTTTAAGACTTTGATGGATCTCTAAATCAACTTATTGTATCTTTTGTAAAAGTCTTACTTCCTCTTCTTCTATGTTTAATTATGTTCAATTTTATATAATGCTATATAATATTAAAAATAATACTATATAGTATTATGTTAAATATTATATAATAGTTTAATTTTATATATTATAATATTATGCTTATTATTACAATATTATATTTAATAAACATAATATTATACTAAATAATGCAAATATTTCTCATGGTTAATTAATATTTAACATTACATCTTTGTAATGTGATACATTAATATGTATTATAATATATTAAACCTAATATATATCTCTTTGCCTTAATATATTAATATATATTATAACATATTAAACTTAATATTATATTAAATTGTACTAATCTAAATATTAATATATATTAAGTAACCTAATATTACATATAAACAAATATTTAATCTAATATTATAACCTAATATGACATATATTAAGTTATAATCTAATCTTAGTATATCACAATTTTAACACAAAGATCATCTTGAGCTTGATAGATCACTACCAACATCAAAGCAAGGAATGGACTACACCTTCTACCACAACACCCGCGCACAAGAAGAATGGATTCCACCTTCTACCACAACACTTGCCAACAAAGGACATAGATTGATCTCGAATTAATTATCTCATTGATCAGAACATCTCTGAGGTCACATGATTACTACATTTATTCCATCATGATTGTTTTATAAAGGTACATGTTATTAGTTCCTACCTCACTAGGGACTATAACATTCGCCTCGCGGTCAAATTGCATTGATCGTCCATTATTTTGTTATTTTTTAGACATTTTAGCCAAAGTTTTGGGAAAACACAGTTTTTTTCTATTTTGCATGAATTCAAAAACAATTTTATAATTTCTTGGAAATCTTATTTCTAATTTTTTATTGGCCTAGCACCTTCTGATGGGACATAATTCCCCTAGTGGATATCGTTCTATTTTTTGTATTTGTTAGTACCTGACAATTGATTTAAAAATAAACAAAAAACTAATTTTCTGAGTGGCCATTTGGTCAGTGAGTGCTTTGACATTAACACTGACACTAACATTATTATGGTACTTCTCTTCCCCATGATTACAGAACTTACACGGTTGCAGGTCTTTTGTGTAGGGGGAGGGGGGGTAGCGGTGGAAGGCTACACAAGTCATTGTGCGAAGATACTTTTACAAATTTCCAGATCGTATATCATATGAATGTTTACGAAGGACAGGGTATGTGCAAGAGAACGGGGAATATTATCATGTTTCCTTGTGTGGAGCTTTACTATGTGGATTACAAAGTTTGTGCAAGAGAGCAGTTGCATAGATCTTTTGATTTTAGAGCTATGTATCTTTGCGGAATGATTAATATTCTTACTTTCAATGTTCTGAATTTTCCATGCAGCCTTGATCTACATTATCGGATCAACATTAGGTAGTGCTTGTTGATCTCTTTCAGTTAGGATCAGGCTCAAAGAACATAGTGCAGATATCCGTAAGGAAAGAACTTGTTCCTCAGCTTTGGCTGAACATGCAGGTAAGACAAACCACCATATATGCCTTGAAGACACAAAAGTAATTGCCAATGAAAACACCATTTCAAGCGAAAAGTTCGTGAAGCTCTTGAGATCATAAAACACCCACATAACCTCAACAAGGATGGAGGCTTGGAAATTAGTAGGAATTGGACCTCACTTTTCACTCCCATTGATTAAAAAGACCCTCCCTTTCACAGCCCCCTACCTCTCTTCATCTTACCCACTCCTTTATAGATCAAATTAGCTCCTCTCCTAACCATAAAAATGGCATGAAGAATTATAAGAAGAAAAAGTGCATTTCAATATAACAACTAGACTTCATAAGAAATATCAAGATTCTATTTATAATTCATTAACAATAATCCATTAACATAAGCACATATAAGTTTAGAAACACAACATTAATAATACATTAATCTCCTAAAAACTAAACTTTTAAAATTAATTAAATATAACAAAATTATTATTATTAATTTATTTTATTTTAAATTTAAATTAAATAAAATAAAATAAAAACTTATTACATAAACAATTCGCTAAAACAAAAACAATTAAAAGAAAAACAATAAACATCCCTCACTTAAAAAACATAGATTAATATAGACTCAATTAAAATTAACATAAATTAGGTAATTTATCAAAGGATATAAACTTAGTTGAAAAAACAAACCAATAACATTTAATTTAAGCAATTAATTAGAAACTATAATAATTATATTCATGTAAAATAAAATAAAATTAAAAGAATGTTTAAGTTATAAAGAAAGAAACACAATCAATAATGAACGCTTTGTAATATATCATTAAAACAAATTAAAAATTATAAGAATATTAATACAAAATTAAAATAATAAAAATGAATTTAAATTCAAATAATTTAGATGGTCAGCTTACCAACTTGACATCTCACACAAGCATAACCATATTTATTGCTACTGTTTCTCTTCTTTGTAAATCAATCCCGATGATGAGTCTTGGTCTAGACTCGAAACGTCGACAAATTAAAGATGAAAACTGTGGAATATCTGAATTCAGTTTCTCAAAAACCACACCACAAAAATCTACAAACCATGATCTCTTTCTAATTCGGTTTGGCTAAGCGGCAGCCTACACAAGTCGTTGTGTGGAGATCCTTTTATGAATTTCTAGATCGTATATCGTATGAATGTTTACAGAGGACGAGGTATGTACGGGAGAATGGGGAATATTATCATGTTTCGTTGTGCAGAGCTTTTACTATGTGGATTATGAAGTTTGTGTAGGAGAGAAATTGCGTAGAGATTTTGATTTTAGAGCTATGTATCTTTGCAGAATGATTAATATTGTTAATTTCAATGTTCTCATTTTTCCAGGTCATGCAGCCTTGATCTGCATTATCGGATCAACATCAGGTAGTTCTTGTTGATATGTTTCTAGTTCGTCCTAGCTAAAAGTTCATAGGTAAAGCTTGTATAGAGGTGGTTGTTTGGAGGAAGCATGTAGTTGTTCGAAGGTGCTTTTGAAAAGGAAGAGTGTACGGAAGAAGCATTTGCAAAGGAAGCTATGTAGAGATTGGAATTAATCAATTAATTCAGTATTGTTCTAAGCTTTAGTGCTAGAATTAAATCTTTGCAGATGACGAGGTATGTGCGAGAAATTTCATTGTGCGGAGCTTTTATGGCAAAGACGAAATTAGGATGGGGTGAATTCGGGAGAACTATGATTATGTATTATATGAAGGTATGTGCAGGAGAATGGGAAATATTATTATGTTTCATTGTGCAGAGCTTTTACTGTGTTGAGATGTCGTATGTTTGTCAATTTCTCGAACAAATCTAATATTTTTGCAAATTTTCAGATCGTATATTGTATGAATGTTTATGAAAGACAAAGTATGTGCGAGAGAATGGGGAATATTATTATGTTTTGTTATGCAGAGATTTTACTGTGTGGAGTACGAAGTATGTGTGGGAGAGAAATTGTGTAGAGCTTTGATTAGGACGGGGTACAAAGTTTGTGTGGGAGATTTCATTGTGCAGAGATTTTATTAGGAAGGGGTATTTTCGGGACAACTGGGGGTGCATGTCGAAATTAATGAAGATGGGGTATGTTTGTTGATTTGCCAAAGAAATATAATACTTTTAGACATTTCCTGATAGTATATCATATAAATGTTTACGGAGGACGAGGTATGTGTAGGAGAGCAGGGAATATTATTATGTTTCATTGTATGGAGATTTTGTTATGCAGAGTATGAAGCATGTGTGGGGGAGAAACTGCGTAGAGATTTTATTTTAGAACTATGAGCAAGGAATATTATTATGTTTTGTTGTGCGGAGATTTTACTGTGAAAAGTACGAAGTATGTGTGAAGGAGAAATTGCATAGAGATTTATTATTAAAACTATGAACTTGGCAGAGGACGGGGTGTTTGCGGGAGAACATAATGATTTAAGTTTTTTATTTCCATTGTATAGTGTTTTTATTGTGGGTTTGTGCGGGAGAACAGGTGGTGCATAACATAATTTTGTAATTCTACCTCTTTTTCATATGCAGTAATACACAATCACTTGCTTAACTAGTTCCATACGTAGTAACACTTTAGAAATACTTATTTACAATTGACTATTGTAACTTTTATGACTTACAATATAAGCTATAATATGGGTTTCACACAAGAAAAAACTTTGTATAATAAAACAGGTTTCTATCTTTAGTAAGACTTATTTAAATACTTATTTTCTTAAAGTAAACAAATTGTATACATCCATAAGTAGATTACTTACAAAAAATTGTTTACACTTTAGCATTGCAGAATGAAATATGGAGGTTTATTGTGCGGAGTACGAAGTATGTGTGGGAGAGAGATTGCATAGAGCTTTGATTTTAGAGCAAGTCGAGGTTTGTGCGGTATATTTCATTGTGCAGAGATTTTATTAAGATGGGGAATTTTCAAGAGAATGGGAGGTGCATGTAGAAATTAATGTTGTACTACTAATGTTAATCGGTTATTATTATTATGTTTCATTGTGCGAAGCTTTGACTGTACGAAATATTGGGTATGTCTGTCAATTTTCTGAACAAATCTAATAATTTTACACATTTCCTGATCGCATATCATAAGAATGTTTACGGAGGACAGGGTATGTGCAAGAGAGAGGGGAGTATTATTATGTTTCATTATATGGATATTTTACTGTCACGGAGTATGAAGTATGTGTGTTGGAGGGAGGGGAAATTGCATAGATATTTGATTTTAGAACTATGAATATTTATAGAGGACAAGGTATTTGCGAGAGAATATGATGATTAAAATTGTTAATTTTCATTGTGCGAGGTTTTTACTATGTGTTTGTGCAGGTGAATGGGTGGTGCATAACACAATTTTTTTATTCTACCTCTTTTCAACGCTTTACAAATACTCATTTACAATTGACTATTGTAACTTCTATGACTTAAAATATAAGATTTAATATGCCAAGTTTCACATAAGAAAAACCTTCATATAATAAAACAAGTTTTTATCTTCAATAGGATTTATTTAACTAATTATTTTCTTTAAGTAAACAAATTGTATATGTCTATAAGCAGATTACTTACGAAATTTGGTTTACACTTGAGCATTGCAAAAAAAAATACAGATTTTTTTCATAGTGTTTTGAATTACGTGAGTGCTCTGACAATGTGTTATTGTTGCGAACAAGACATTTCATTGTGTGGATCTTTTATTGTGTTGAGCTTCATATTGGAAACTTCATTTGGTAGGGAAGAAATTAGGACACGGTTTTTCCAAGAGGACGTGGGCTACATATAGAAATTAATGTTAATATGTTATTATTATTATTATTATTTCTGTGGAGCTTTGACTGTGTGAAAGATGGGATATGTATGTTGATTTATAGCAATACAAATAAATGTGATGCATGGAAATTAATTTTTATTTTCGAATTCAATCACAACTCAAAAATTCGAAGAAAGATTGGCATTGTTCACTATTGGGTTGTAGAAGCTATTCTAAATTGATTTTCTTTATTAATGAGAAAAATAAACTAATAGTTGTGTAAATTAGTGCATATTTTTGATATCAGAAGCGACTTCAGCTTCATTAACTTCTCGCTCGAGCTGAGAAGGGGGGGGGGAGTTGGTCAATGTCCATGATATCATCATCTTTGTCAATTTCATTCTCTTCAACATTGATGTTCTCTACCTAGGCCAAATTATCTACACAAAAACTCAATATTTCATTTACTAATTACAATCACTCCATCTTCAATTCCAGTAACACCATTCTCTAATTTAGAATGTCAAAATGGACCCGTGTTTCAAATTTAATCATTTTAGTACTCTTTAAGACCAAATCGATGATAAATTCCAGAGCATCATCTATTCTAGCTAAAAAAGCAGCGATCTCTTGTAGTAAAACTCTAGAATCACGTTCCATAGACTTCAATCTATGTTACAATTACCAATAAACTTGTTAAATTATGGTTCTAATCATTGATTTTATGTTTGCAGAGGCATTCTAGCATTGTAAATATAGCATCAAGGTAATTTTCCTTGATTTTTAGTCTTTATCTCTTATGTTAATGTCGACTTTGAGTTCGCATAGTGTAAATGTTCATTGTCCCAAGGATGTGCAGAGAATGGCATATGATTGGAAAAACAAATGTTCAGAAGGAAATTTATGTCGTTGATATGTAATTAGATTTACTAAGAAAAAAATTAGAATTAGGATTATTTTGTTTCCTTTTGTGGAGATTTCCTTGTGCAAAGTGTTTATTGTGTGAAGGATGGATAATATATGTGAGAATGGGGGCACAGACAGAAAATTAATTTCAAACTATTTTTCATTTAAAACTTCTATATATTTAACTATGTTGAATGAAGGATGTAGGGAGAGGGAAATGTGTGCAAGAGAATGCAGGTGCAGAGGGAACTTTATAAATTTAATTCATAGTGTAGTGATATTTCACATTTGCTTATTACATTTATACAAATTTTCTTAAGGTAAGGATTTTTCAATTTGTGTTTTATGTGATTAAAGATTTGGACATATTTCATTTTGCATGGTTTTTTTATTAATTTATTTGGCAATGTTTAGAATTAAGATATTACCAATAATATATAATAATAATAATAATAGTGTCAAAGAAATGTGTGGAAATAAACATCTTATGGAAATGGAGAGCTTCCACTATTATACCATAGCCTTTAATCAGTTAATAGTTATCTTTATGTAAATAGGCATATGCTTGGATTTGAGAATTAAGTCCACTTTGTGGAGGAAGCTTTGAAACTTTTATCGTCCAATATATCAATTTCATTTCGAAATACAAAAAAAAACTTTGAGTTTCGGCATGAACAAAAACAAAAGTATTTTTTTGTAAATTTTGTGAGTGCAAGTGTGTATGAATTATGCGCAAGGTCTATGATTGTGTAGATTTAAAGCTTGAATGTTTCTTCCCTAGAATGGATTTCCTCTTTAGTTTCGCAGATATGCCTATTTACATAATGATTTCCATAAACAAAGCTTTCATTGCGTAGAGAGAAAAACCTTACAATGTTTGATTTCATGAAGCTTACTTGCATTCAACGTGATGGATCATTGGCCAAATTTTTCATTTTGTTGATCGACCATTGAGAAAATTGTTCATTTTGTCGATTGTAACGTTATGTGCTAAGGATATGGGTATATGATATGATCATTAGTAACAAGTTGAACAAAGTGTTCATTTTGTCGTTTAGCAAGATTTCAGGTATGTTGGCAGTGCATCATTTGCCCATATTGTCAACACATAATATTATGGGTGGAATCATTAATAAGATTGTACTTCGTAAAAATTACTTGCATTCAATCAGTACGATGGATCATTGAGCAAATTTTTCATTTTGTCGATTATAATTTATGTGCTGAGAAGATGGGGATATGATATTAACACAAATGATAGGTGCATTATTTCTGGTTCGTTGGCACTGCATCATATGCCCATATTCTCATCACATAACATTGTGAGCGAGTATGGGCTCCTGATAATCGTAGGGCTTCTCTTCAGAGAGTCTTGGTGCATTTGGACCATATTAGACCGATAAACAATATAAGCTTTTATTTGTTCTAGATATTGATTTAACTCTTCTCTAAATTATTAACACGGAATTATCTATTGCAAGTGAAATTGTTGCAGTACTCAATTCTTTTGCTGGGTTCATTCTATTTGGTGTAGTTTTATAGTTGTAGTAGATTCGCAGGAATTTCCATTTTCAGTAGATGATTATTGCACTGGATTTATCATTAGTATTTTCAGATTGAGATCAATACACTTATGTGTGGCGTGAAATATTTTTAATTCAATTCAAAGAGGATAATTTACACGTGTAATTTCTCAAATTTATAGCAATCGATTCAGGAATGGCGTCGATTATTTTATTTTAATTCAGCTGTGATTGTTATAAAAAATTATGGTAATTATTTTGTATTATATGACATTTCTTACCATAAGTTTTGTTGATCGTCCATCGTTAATATTGCATTGAAGGCATTGTGACGATTAAAAATCTAGACTAGATAATAGCGTGTCTAGATAACGATGAGGATGATTATACTGTGATTAGGAAATAAAATCAGCGTCTTTATTTCAATTCAATTGTCATTATTATTATTATAGAAATTATGGTTATTCATTTATATTGAGATACATATTGCATCAAATTGCTTACTATCACTTCTCCTGGCTATATGTTGTCAATATTGCATTGATAACAATGTATTTAGATAATGATGAGGATGATTATACTGTGATTAGGAAATAATGTCAATTGCTTTCTTCCAATTCAATTTTCATCTCTCTGCAAGGAGCAGAAAGACAAGTTTCTCTTTTCGAGGAGAAAAATTTGTGGTCGATTTAACATTGGTTGTTTTCCATATTAATGATATAAGTAAATGCATGTGGGCACAAGTTTCTCTTTGCGAGGAGCAAAAAAAACCATGGTTGATTGAACGTTGGTTGTTTTCTAGAGTAATATTATATTGCAAAATACATTTTTGATTTAAATTGAGCCTAGATGGAATCTCCAATCTATGTTTGTGTTTGATACAATATTTATAGATTCCATTTAGGCACAATTGAAATTTGAAGGTGTGTTCATCTATGCTTTGTCGTCCTACGTAAATCCTTTATTTTACATTGATTCACAACTCTATGTAATTTCTTTTCTGGGTATGTACTGTAAGGCTGATTTGTTGGTAGCGACATATGTTCTCAATGTCGTTTAGCTCTATATTTTTCGTTTCTGTTTAAAATGACCACGCGTAACTATTTTGTGTGTGAGGAAGAAACATATGACGTTAAATAAATATGAAATCGTGTGATACATTATACCGAATGAGTGATGTTAAGTGGGTTCCGTAATTTAAAAATAAGTATTATGCAGAAAAAAAAAAGGTGTGGGAGGATTGTGTGAAGGGGAAAATGAATGTAGAACTACGAAGCTTTGTCATATAAAAATTGTGTTTGTTATTCCGCATAATCATTCTTTGGCGTAAATCATAAATCAAAGGGTCTAAGTTTTATATACCTTTCGATAATAATAATAATAATAACAAGTAACATTTTAGTGCATTTTCCTCATTATCATAAGAATCATAAATCAAATAAGTCTAAGTTTTATAAAGCTCCTGTGGCGTAATTTCAATACGTAACATATTAGTAGTTGCATTGGCCAACTATTGATCATTTTTTTTTCTCTTTTTTATTTGTTGGGGGGGGGGGGGGGTGGAGGATGCATGTTTCCAATGCATATTTCTATATTTCATATTTATTTGCAAGGGAAGTCTCGTTACAAATGGTTCTATTCTAGTTGTCGAAATCAAAACTTTGTTCTCAAAATTGTGTGTTTTACTAGTTAGCATAAGAATTGTACACAATATCTGTTTTCGAATAAAAAAATAGAATTTACGATATTTGTATTAGGTACGTTGTAGTTCATTTGTTTTATGACTCTATATCTCATCCCTAGACAAGATTTTTGCTTGAGATCAATAATATTTGCATCATTTTACTTGTTTTCCTGTAAATTGTTTATGTTGTGTTTAACGTTGAGCAACAGTTCATAGTGAATTTTTTTTTTTTTGGAGACGTAATTGTTAAAGCACCAATGAAACATGATTACTAAATCATCAATGGAGAAGCATTTATTTAATATACAAAGCAATGGTACGGATGAAATATTGAGGCATTATAATATCTTTTGTTTGAACAATTTTTCATATAATGTGGGAGATCGCATATTCGATAATATGTGAACTTTATTGCTTAGTAAAATATTAACAATAAAAGCCTTTAATGCCAAAGTATTTATCAATTAATCATACGGTTGAAAAGAGAATAAACAAACGGATATTCAAAAAATTATTTACAATTAAAATATCATCAATATTATAAACGTAAAAAATATTATTATCCGCATAATCAAAACTTGAAAGCTTCTTTTGCACAATGAACATCGTCCGCACTTCTCCATGTCCTATAAACAAATATTTTTCTCAATTTTATTTATGTTTATTAACAAATGTTCATTGTAACAGAGTTAACACTTGCAATAGTTAGACCCAGTTTTGCTTTTGCAAAAGTAAGATCTACTGAATATATACAAAATCGAAAAAATAAATTTGTGCAATTGAGCAATATTGAGAACATATTGATTCAAAACATGTTTTCAACTACAAAACAGATATAGTTAGCAGAAAAAGAGAAGCAGCTATTTGCACTGATACCTTTAATTTACTTGGTATTGTCGATGAGAACTTCCACTGGTTGATTATGAGCGTTATGTTAATCTCCTAATGGAAGAGACAAACGGTAAAAAATATTTGGACTACTGGATTAGTGAATGTTACATGTGTTCCAACGATTTTTTATTTCATGGAAATTGTTCATTTTTGCACAAATTTTTTTTGATTCAGAAACAAAAATAATTATGTTTCGAACAAAGAGAATACCTTTGAATGTGAAGAAATTTAGACAAATATTCAAGTTATAGGAGGCTAATGTTTGCTTACGATTTTTAGAAGCAAATAGTTTCATGATCTCAAAAGTAGGTGAATCTAATGTTATTGTGGATTTATTTTTTATGAGTCACCAAGTTCCTTGCAATCTCTCTGGTATAGATTTTTTTTGTTTAAATAGTCGTTTAGAGACTTTTTCTAGCTTTGTGCATGTGTCATGGGTCAAGAAACTACAACAAGAGTTCCAAAATGCATTGTCTATATGATTTATCAGACATACAAAAGTGATTATGTATTCGACTGGGCTGATATCATTTTTAATGAATCAAATTTTTAGTTAACCAATTTTTCCAAGACCAAAAGGTTCTTCATGATGGCAATAATAGCTTTGATTTCAAGCGATAGCTTTAGTAGTTTTCCATGTAATCCTAAATTCAATGTGAATCAAGAACCAATGAAATTCTGGTATCCTATATTGTGGAAGAATAATGTTTCTTTAAACTTTTGTCTAATTCAAGATGTTTTTTTAAGGAAAATCAACTACATGATAATTGGAAAAGAACCCCATCGTATATCAGGGCACGCACAAGTTTTCCTATGGGGCAAAGGTATGCATGAAAAAAGAGAAATTAATACACTAATTTGAATATATGGGTTTCAAGGTAAGCCATTGCTATTGCCAAAATTTTTTACAGACAAGTATTTTGTTGTTGAAGTCTGTAAGCAATACCTTGATTAGCTAGATATATTTGAAATAAAAAGACAAAAAAATTCATTCCTTTGTTGTTTACTATTGGAGAAATCACAATAAAAATTGTTTCTCATGTTACAGAGCTCACACAGACTTTGAATGCTTTTAACTTAAGTAAAGCTAAATTAATTAAAGCTTTTGATGAAGAGGGCCTATTTCATGCACACTTGAAAAGAATTGGATATGGAAATGTGTTTGCAGAAATTAGAGGACAGAGCGAACAATGTCAACATGCAACGACAAAAAACTAACGACTAATCATTAATGCTGAATATACCATGGAAGTATCAAGTATTAGTATTTTTGAAGATCAATATGTACATTGCATAAATGATACCCATGGAAATCAAGGGCTAATCATAGATGATGAACAAATCATCCACGAATCAAGAATCAGTACTTCTGTAGAGCAATATGTATACTGGATAAATGATATTGATGCGAGTTCATCGTCATGTGAAAATAGGAAAAAACATAGCGGAAAATATGAAACTGATTTAATACAAGCTACTAGATAATGTAAAGCCCAAATAGCTTGATCGAAGTTTTATTTCAAAATAAGTGTATGTTATCGAATCAACCAATTTCAAAATTCCTATGAGAACAATAAATGTTGATGAAACTATAAATGAAGAAGTTGACAATGTTAAGCTACCTAATTGGATTAGTGTTTGTTTTGTTGAAAATCAAGGAACAATAGCAAAAATTACCAATAAATCTATTTTTTATGGTGGTTTTGTCACATTGTGAAATGCAAAATATGAAAGTAGCAAAAAACAAATGAAGATTGAGAAGGTAAAGCTTCACAACAATAATGTTTTAGAACAAACATAAATGCAGGTTGATTTGTCTGTATCGTTGCTCATGGAGTTGCATCAAGTTATCAGTAATGTTCTTGCAGAGTCTCTTTATCAATTGGAAGAAAAAAAATTAAACTTAAAAACAAGAATAAACGACCTAGAAGATGTTATAGATTCGGGTCCCTTATTGATGACTTCATTAGCAATACGAAAAACAATTCCCATAGTTATTGTTTGCATGATATCATATAGATTTCCAAAATATATCAGTTTTCTTAATGCAATGAAAACATTTATTATTAGAAATATATGGCAATGATTACAAATCATTTAACATGTATGGAAAGGAACTTTTGATATGAAGCACTTGGGACAAGGAGCTAAGTCATTTTTTGAGTGCATTGAACGTGATCTCAAAGGAGATAGGTATTTCGTGAACAATGACTTATTTGCTTTCAGCTAGAGACATGATTTAATTTTTGATGTAGAGAAAAGAGAGCAGGAACTGCCAAATGCTAATTGAATAAAGCAACTCAAAGTTGCATGGTCTCAAAGAATCAAAAGAATGGAAAACATTATTTATGAATATCAAAACATAGAGAATCGAAGGGAAAATGCATATGTCAAAGTTGTACAGATTGTGAAGAATCTGAATGGCCCACATATTACATGTGACTCTAGTTTAATTTCAAGACAAATGTTAACAATTGAATTGGATAAACTAAAACAATCAAAGGCATCAAAATTCGATGATATAGCTTATTTTAATACACATGAAGGCAGGGAATGGCTAATTGGATTTGTTAATGTTAATGAACAAAACTATGTTTTGGATGCAGAATTGCAACACAAGGTCACAAAAATTGAGAAAGATATATTTAGTCAAAGTGTCAAATTGAAAATTACAGTTTCTCCTATGAAACATTGCATACAAGCAAAGTTAAAGAAATTGTTTCAAGAAACCAACAGCTCTGAAAACAGTTAACAGTTAAGCAATAAGGACATATGCTTTTACATAGTGTAAGTTCTCTTAAATCTTGGAATGTTCACTTTTCTGTTTACTGGTGATCAAATGTTCAAATTTTTATATATTTTATTATGAATTGAGTCAATCTCTGGATGCATTTTTTTCTTTTCATTGCAAATGGCTTTTTCATAGAACCATTTACGCAATTGCATAAAGGTTTTGATAAACTCTTTACAAATTGAATGATATTTTCTGTATGCAAAATTACCGAGGTAGTTTACATGTGCACATTTTTTTCCTCCTCCTTACTTTTTTCCCATATCTCTATTTCATAGTTACGTTATCATTTATTATATTTATTTAATTAATTGTGGATCAATTGTTGCCATTTTCCTTAAATGCAAGAGCGCCAAGTTAAAGAGAAAAAATAGTTGGAATGACAATCATGAATATGCTCGTGAACTACGATATCAAAAAAAGTGTTGCTTTTGACAGAATAACTATTATGAGTAGTTGTATAGTATTATTATTATTCAAATTGTATACCTTATTGTTAAAAACTCATTGCTTTGTGCAAATTCTAACATTGTTTATCAATTTTTTGAACAATTCGAACATAATTGTTCTTTTGTTGATAAAAATGAAAATGGATATTCAGTAATTATCTTTTATTGTCAGAAATTTGTTTCACCTTTTATGTTTATTTTAATCATAGCTATGGTAATTACAATTTGAACCTGAATACAGTTGATGATATACGATTATGGTAATTACAATTTGAACTTGATTATAGTTGTTGCTACACGAATGACATATTTTAGTTTGTTATAATACCAATAACAAAGACCATTTTTTTTACTTTGAATATTGTCATCTAGCTTTGACCAATATTTGCAATTTGTTCTATTCTCTTATCTGTAGACTATAGAAAATGAACATTAACAAATTGTTTTAAAAAATAACAAGAATTGATATCTAATGTCTGAAATCATTTTGTATTCTGCATAATGAAATATCTCCTCTAACTCCCCCCAACCACGCTTGCGCACGCGGTCCTGCTGTGGTTTTTGTACAAAACATGCAACTGCTTTGATTTTATCATAATTGAACAGATCATATATGAAATGACATTTAAATACTATCTTCGTTAATGATATAAAATGACGTTTTGCTAATATAAATTTTAATGGTATTCATTAAGCAGTGATCGTTATCAATCTTGAAAGTTTGCTAGTACTTATGATAGATATGTTTCATACACTTTAGAAATCTATATCAATAATTTAGGACATCCACTCTATAAAAGTGTTTTGCTATTTTCCAATTCTAGATTAGATAATTGCACATTTGGCGATTGTACTTGTATTATTCAATATTAAAGGAACTTAGTTCATCAGATAAATAATAAAAATTTCATTTTGTAAGGTTTCTTTCGACAAAGTAAAAAGGCACTTCCGATTGTAGAATTACAACTTATCATATTCTCTTCTTTGCAAATTTCCTGATGTCCTCAAATATAAATGCAATGAGAATAAGAGTTGCAACTAGTAGTCCTAAATAATACTAATTACATTTTGTAAAGGTTACAATGACAACTTTGCAGGAAGAAACTCTCGAATAAAAAAGCATGAGTATCAAAATTGAATTGCATGCAAAGCAATAATTAACATTGTAACTGAGGCATGCAAAGCTATTTATGTTTATGCACATGCATTTGTTCTTCTTTGTTGATTCTTTCTTTGGAGAACAAGTTCCGTACAACTACTCCCACACAACTTTTTTCACATATCTATTTCCATAGTTGTGAATTACGTTCATAAATAATAATAATAATAATAAAACATAGTTTTAAGAAAATTGGAGAATGGACTGCTCTACTAGGGTTTTGCGAAGGAACCTCTGAAGCGCCTGACAACACCTGTATCGGTAGTAAAACAAAGGAAACATGTGCCTAGTCATTCTAACAGGGGGAATGAGTGTCCCTTCTGGGGGGGGAGAGATCCCCTCCTATCGAAGTGTGGCAGCAAGAGAATCCAACAGGAAAGAGAGCATCCCATCTAATAACCTTCATGGAGCCGGCCCTAAAGAAGGCCCTATTATGGGAGCTCAGTGGCAATCAAGAATTCGAGGGCAATGCCTTCCCAGAGAAAGTAAGAAGCCAAGATTCATGATCGCCTCCAATAAATTAGAGAATTACTGCAAGTATATGAAAGATCATGCCCTGCCTGCAAGTTTATTGGCATTTGGCCCTCAGGAAAAGACCTGATCAAATGGATCCATCTAAAATGGCATCCAAAAGGCCATATAGATATGAAATTGGGAGCCAGAGGCTTATTTACAATAATATTTTCCAGTTTGGAGGACAAAGAGAGGACCTTTGAAAATGGCCCATATTTCTACTACAATGTTGCCCTCCTCATGAGGTATTGGGAAGAATGTTACAACCCAAATCGAGAACTGTTCATGGCTACCCCAGTCTGGGTTCATCCTTTTTCCCTACTAGTTGATTTTTAGGATCCAAAATACTAGAAGGGATTGGTAACTCCATTAGAAGATTCATGAAAGTATCTGAATCCACACGCCGAGGGAGATACACTTCATATGCCCGCATCTATGTCTATATGAACATCACGGAGCCCCTTTCAGAATTTATGGATTTGGAGTATCAAGATGAAGTTTGGCAGAAACCGCTAGATTATGAACATATTCCTTTTCATTGTAGAAGATGCCACAAGCATGGGCATATGTACAAGGTCAACCCATTAAATCAAATGGAATCGGAAGATGCAAAATCGCCAAAGGATTCAGCCCACGCAAGATCCTAATGATGGTTTCCAAGAAGTTTCATACAAGATGAGGGGGTCTAACAAGTCTCAATCAAATCCTTCAACACAATCACAAAAACCAGAGAACCATAATATATTTGGCGTATTTCATGACCTGGAGGAGAGCTCCAAAAATGTGGATCATCAAAAGGAGCCAGTAAGAGGGAGATATATGCTGAAAACTACTCCTAAGACAAAAAGGAGAGCCCAGATGGAATGCTTGGATAAGGAAGAACATGATCAGTAGGGGGATCAAACCATCATGGACATTGATGGATTGAAGGAAGATATGAGCACAGAGGAGCAAGTGTTAAAATTATTATTGAATGAGTGGAGGAATCTGGATGAGTGATTTATACTAGAGGATCAAAAAAACCTCTATCAAGATACCTTCCAACAATATCAAGCTAAATAGGGCCAAAAACCACCCGACCCACCGGATATCCCTGGATCTCAAATGGGTAGCACTTCAGAATAAAGCATCCAAAGCAAGGGAGGTAAGTAAAGGGGTCAGAAAAAACTTCAAGAATCAATTCATATGGTAGGGGATCTGTTAGTCAACTCAGGACGAGTGGTATCTCTATCAGCAATCTTCCACCAAATCAACAAAGTTTCCCAATGATTTTAATCTATTGGAATGTGAGAGGCCTCAAGAGTAGAGGCAAACAAATATATTTGCAGGAACGTCTCAAAAAGGATAAACCCTAAATTGTCATACTTTAGGAAACCAAGGTTGCTAAGACAAGACTTAAGGTTATTATTTGCAGTATGTGACCCAAGTATGAAGTAGTAGCCTAGGATGCAATGGGAAGTGTCGGGGGGATCGCCATCTTATGTAACCCTTCAGAGATCCTCTTCGACCAGTGGCTTAGCATGCCTCACGTCCTTTCAGGGAGATTCAAGCATGTTGGCATGAACGAATGGGAAATATTTTCGGTGTTCTAAGGCCCTCACATTCCAGGGGAAAAAGAGGCTTTCCTTCAGAATATAAAGCTTAGGAATATATGTAAGGAAAATTCTGGCTCATTGGGGGAGATTTTAATCTTATAACATCACTAGAGGAGAAAAAGGGTGGGATCAGAAGGCAGGAACCAGAAATGGAGCTTTTTTTGGACTTGATTGTAGATCTCAAACTAGTGGATATTCTCACCAACAATGGTCTATTCACATGGAATAATCGTAGAGGGGGCCCACACCAAATAGCCTCCTGGTTAGACCGATTCTTGGTATCAGAAGATCTAATTGGAAAATATATTTTCTTTGAAGCTTATATTCTACCATGCCTTGGGTTGGGCCATTGGCTGATCTGGTTAGAAATGGATATGAAATTGGGCCACCAAAATAGACCATTCAAATTCAAATCCTTCTAGCCCTGTGATCCATCCTTTCTTGATAAAATAAATGTATGATGGGAATTGCGTTCAGTACAGGGTAGGAATTGCATGTATACCTTTCAACTTCATTTGAAAGAGCTAAATAAATTGATAAAAAAGTGGAATAAATTAGAATTTGGTCATATTATGAAAGATCAAGAACACCTCCAAGCTATAATGCAAAGGATTTAGCAACGAATGATTATTGAAGGCCGCTCTTGACCCTTGGAAGTTGAAGAGGGAAAGATCCTAACTTAGATTGAAGAATGAAGAAAGCAGGAGGAAATCCTTTGGAAATAGAAATCCAGAGTTCAATGGCTCTGAGAAGGGGAGAGAAACACTCACTTCTTTCATAAAACAGTGATCCAGCATAGGCATCATAACATAATTTTCTCGTTGACTGAATCGTCAGGGAATCGGTTGGTTAAACACAAAGAAATGGAAACACTCCTGGTGGATCATTTCCATAATCTTATGTCAGAACTGTATCTAGACAAATCGAAATTAATTGGGTGGATAACATGACATATCCCCCAATTGGTTAGCAAGGATCAAAATCTGGCACTCATGAGGGCCATCACTCTGGAGGATGTTGAGGAGGTTGTCAAAGGCTTGGCCAATAACAAAGCTCCAGGGCCAGAAAACTTCATATATGAGTTCTCTTAGTCTTCCTCCTATATTAGGATAAGACCTCCTAGAAGTGGTGAAGGAATCCTGCAAAACAAAAAAAGGTACCTCCTGCTCTTAATTCCACTTTTATTTTTTTAATTCCAAAAACGGCCCATTCAGATGAACCTTAGGGGTTTATACCCATAACCCTTTGTAATTTTATCTACAAAATCATTTCAATAATTATGGTCAATCGTCTCAAGCCTCTTCTTCTTTCATTGATTTCTCTTGAGCAAACTAGTTTTGTCCAAGGCCGACAAATTCTAGATGGCATCATTACCTCCTAGGAGGGCATCCATTCCATAAAATTCTCGAAATCTAAATGAATGCTTATAAAAATTGGATCTCTCAAAAGCCTATGATTGTCTCAGCTGGCCCTTCTTACTGAAAGTTCTGAAAGCCTTTGGTTTTGACCCCAGATGGATTAACTAGATCTACTCTCCAATATGCACCCCCATGTTTTCGATCCTCATTAATAGTTCCGCTTCTCAAACCTTCAATCTGACCAGAGGCCTAAGACAAGGAGATACCATCTCTCCCTTCCTTTCCATTTTGGCTATAGAAGGGTTGGCTCCATATATTAAATCTACAATCCAATTGGGTCTTCTCAAAGGAATCCGCCCGTGGGGTAACGATCTCCCCTTTTCTCACCAACATTTCGTTGGTGACATTGTGTTATTTTTTCAAGTCACCCTTATGGAAGTGCGACATCTCAAAGCTATCCTCCAAGTCTTCATGTTTGTCTCTAGAACCCAGATCAATAATGATAAATCCAATGTCTTCTTTTTCAACACCCCAGTTCCTACCCAATCCTTCCTGGCTCGGATCTTGGGCTTTCGCATTGGATCTCTCTCATCCAAATACCCGGGAATCCCCTTCGTGATCAATTCATTAAGAAACTCATGTTGGAAAGGAATTCTGGAACGAATTCAATCTCGCCTCCAAAGCTAGTCTTTTCGATCTTTGAAAATAGCAGGTTAGGTTGTCCTATTGAAGGTTGTTCTCCAATCTATCCCCATTTATCAGCTGTCGAGGCTCGCCGCTCCTAAAACTGTTTGTACTGATATGACAGTCATTTTTAAAAAAACTCTATGGCAGGGAGCCTAGGAAGCTAAGAAATGGCCCCTCGTATCATGGAATCACCTTACCAATCACAAAATGGCAGGAGGTCTGGGTCTTTGAGACCCTTACATTCTCAATCAAGTCATGGGTGTGAAACTCTGGTGGCATTCGATGTAGGGAGGATCAAATCTATGGAAGAGTATTTGGAACTGCAAGTATAATATTCCTTCTATAATGGAAGAAAGACTTAGGGTGCAGGAAATCCCAAGGAGATCCTCAATGTGGAACTTAGCCTCCACCAATAGAGATCTCATTTGTAATCACACTTTTTGGGAAATAAGGGATGGGAATAATGCTCATTTCTGGCAGGATTCTTGGAAACAATGGGAAAATATCTTTAGTCAATAGGATCTTGCCTATATCTTTCTCTTCACTATCAACAACAACAACATTCTGGTCAATCAGTTCTGGAGGCCCTATTCTCAAGCACGTTGGAGGTAATGGAAAAGGAAACAAGACTAGAATAACCCTCTGGAGTCAAATCAATGGGATATTTTTGATAAACGACTTCAATCCATAAATATAGCTATTTTAGAAGGCCCAGATATCCTTTGATGGGGTTATAAAGCTAAGGGCATGTTTACTATAAATGAAGCTTATCAGATCGTAGCAGAGGAACTTCAGAATCAACAGAACCCCCTCTGGAGGAAGATATGGATGGGAAAGTTTTGGCCAAAGGTAACATACTTCCTATGGATAGTGTGCGGCGACCATGTCCTAACAGGGATAAAATCCAAAAAAGAGGAATCCAGGGTCCTTCCTTTTGTTGAATGTGCGTCACACAAAATCAAACTATAGATCACCTATTAAATTTATGGCCCTCTGTGGTCCAATTATGGCACAACATCGAGGATGTTTTTGGCCACCTCAATCGAGATATCAACAACATACGGTCTACTATGATGACCTAGAGGCAAGGAATCTTCTCCAACCCTGTCTTGAACAGGGCGTGGCACCTCTCACTTGGTTTCCTCCTTTGGGCAGTGTGGAAAGAAAGGAATAAGATGATTTTCAAGGATCAAAAGCTCTCTCACTCAGAGGTATGGGTTGGGGTCCTTCAAAACATCTAAGAAACAATCCTAGTTGAGAAATGGCATCCCAACGATTGGAAGGTCACCCCTCAAGAAGCGAGGATCCTTTCAGCCCTGAACCTCTCTCCTCAAATGCTTTCTCCCTCATCCTAGAATCTGAGGGTCCCATCGTGACCTTCTCCCTCTAGATTCCATGGCCCTCCTGTTGGTTTCCTCAAGATGAATTTTGATGGGGCTTCAAAAGGAATCCTAGGAGATGTGGCCTTTGGAGGTTTATTTAGAGACCCCCAGTGTCGGGCTACCAAAGTATATGCTTCATACTATGGTAAGGCCAGCAACAATGAAGCTGAGTTTAATGCTATCAAACATGGCTTACTCATTGAAAGACACGAAGGGTTTAGAAGAATTGTTGTTGAAGGTGAATCTTCTCTTGTCATTGACACAATTAAAAAACTCCATCAAGGTATCCAGTGGGAGAAGATTAGCAAAAGATGGAGGACAGCCTGTTTAATCCAGGAAATTAGTGAAATCATTTAGGGATTTGACTACATCATCCCCTCGCACGTCCGAAGCACTGGAAACAAAGCTGTGGACTTCTTAGCAAATTAGGAATGCCTCCATCCAGGTAAGAACATTGATCACCAATGGGATAATGGGTCTATGGAAGAAGGGTTGGAGCAGTTAATATGATCTTATACCAGCACTCGTCTCCTAATCAAAACCCTTGATCAGGGTACGATAAAACTTAGAATTTGCCTCGGGATTGTGTATATACGTAAATGCATTCATGAAGGTGTTGGTGGGTGGAATCACCCATGCCCTCACACGTATTTCCACCTTAAGGGCGGGGAAGGCCGTAGCCATATTCAAATTCATGTAGCAAGTTTTAACAAAGAGGTATTAAGCCAGGTGGTGGGAGCTGGGGTTGTAAAGAACCCATCTATCTGACACCCCGTTCGACTTCACGGTGGTCTCAGTGGAAATTGAACGCTTGTTACACAGAGGTTTCAGAAAATTGTGTGTTGGCTTGGGGGATTTGGTGCGCATGGAGGAACCTCGACTGCGACTCATCTCTACAAGCGGATGTCTCTCTCGACTTGGTATGTTTTCACTCTTATTTGTTTCCCTGGGTTGGGGACCACCATTTTCTATGTTCCCTGTGTAAGGAAGGGAAATGGCTCACTGATGGTTTGGAAGGCTTCTCTGACTGGTTATAATGGAAATTATGTTCTCATTACACATGTTTTAGTATATTACGACATTTTATTAGCTCGCATGGGATTATTTGGGAGGTTCTAGGCCATATATACTTTATATACTGCATGCGGGGTAGATGGGTCTGGGGGTCTTGCAATATGACCAATCTTGAATAAGGGAAGGGCAACGAAAGTTGTGCCAAGTTGTGTTTATGGACTCGATAACCCCAGCCGAGGGAACGAGAATAGGGTGACCGTTTAATTTTCTCTGGGGGTCTTCCACCTTTGGGAGGTATATGCTTTCCTTTATATTGGCTTGAGCTCATGTTTTTGGGTGTGGTGCAGTGCCTGAAGGTTTCGCACCTGCTTAATGGCTTTCTTTTTAGTTTCATTCTTAATTTTAATTGCATGTGGATTTCTGTCATGATATTACTCCAAGTTTGCATAAACAAGTTCTTTCTCTATCCACTGTGTTGTCGGTTGGGTCATGGGCAGGGATAGGTTGAAGAATCGGTCAAGGAGTGGTATGTTCTTTCTCACCATGGTTAAATTTTCTCTAGGTGTTGATGCCTCTAAGTGAGGAGGCCATGGTCGTAATTATTAGGCTGGAAAAGGAAATGGAATGAACTCAACTTCAAGAAAGGCTCCAAGGAATTGAGGCCATAAATATGATGCCTAGATCTTGCAGGAAACGATCAAGGCTTATAATAAAGGGACTCCCGCCCAGTCGAAGCAATTGATTTCATCCTGGGAGGCAGAATTAAACCAGAAGGTAGAAATTGAGCCTCTGATAAAGGATTGGAGTGGGTTGATTCTCGATCCTAGGCATACCCGTGGTTGTCTTACCTTGTACAAGCAGTCCATCCATCTCTTCTGGTTGATGAAGAGCATCATTGCCAAAGCCATTATGTCCACTCCAGTTGCTTCTACAAATCCCGATCTTGGTCTTCAGGATATCTAGAAAGAACTTCATCTGATACAAATGAAAATACAACAACAGAATGCCCGCCTTGGTCAAATTGAGTGTCACATTCCATGTCTGTCTCAATCTGAACTGCCAGGTTCAAGTGCAAAATACCCCACTCTAGTGGAGTCATTTGATGACTAGATGCTGACAGATCATGTTTGATGTCATTTTTGTTTGTTTATCTTGATGTATATGTTATTTCTAATTTCTATTCACAGTTATATGGTATGTAGTTGGTTTCCAGACGTTAAGGCCTATAAGGCCATGCTAGATAGACTCAAACAATTTAAATTGTGGATGGAATACACTGAAGTTCGATGGCCAACAGACCTAGTTTCCTGCCAGGCAGGTTGAGGCCACATAATGCGTATTTTGAATGTAACCTGCTTGATGATTAGAAATGAATGAATGAAAGGTATTGCCAAGATTACAAAATAATAATAATAATACTAGTAATAATAATAATAATAATAAAAATATATAATAATAATAACAATGACAACGACAATAACAAAATACAAATGCACATGGTAAGAATTGCAAAGAAAATTTATAATGTGCAAAAAAATCTCGAGCTTTCATTTTACTAACCCCTGGATTTTGTACAATCTACTAATAATAAAATAACCACTAGTTTTGTATATGCACAAGCACATCCGCACAATTTTTTCCAGCAGGATAATACCAAATAGTACTCCATAGCTTACTACTAAAAAAAAACCCTCACCATTCATATCCATATTGCATTCTCATTACAATCACAATGTACCACTTAGTTGAGAAATATTATGGGCCTAATCTCTAATTTGTTAACTATACTTTCTCCATATGTTCTCTATCTATCACTAATTTCTCTCACTAATTACATATAGATACGAGCTACTCATTAGTACACAAAAAATAACAATGGTAGCCACAACAGCAAGGGACACACTAAGACGAGCACCATGAGCACCCCCAGCCAATCCTCATATATTTTTCTCTAATCCAGGACAACTAAATCGAATGCTAAATATTAGTCTATTAAAATCAATATATACTTGAATTCACTAAATAGATATCAAAAAGGGTATTTTATAATATTGATAGATACAACCTTATCAATATATTTGCAACTAGTTGTGGTCACGTCATTGCACATGGATTTACTGAATGGATATTAATAGTAGTACTTGATTTTAATTAATTTTTGTATTCTAGGTGTGAATACAAAGTTTCTTTATAGGGAACATAGAGAATTCTTTCAACATTTTTTTATTTTATATGTTATTGTTATGATGGTTACGAGATACAATATCTCATAAACATGAATATTAATTTGTCTAAAACCCGCTATAATACACACACTAAAATTGATAAATTAGATTTGATATGGTATATGGTTTTGATCTTTTTGCAATTCAACTAGCAATTCAATAGGTGTTCGGACAAAAAAATAAAGAGCAGGTAGATATCTTTACGTCTAGATGTGATAACGTTATTGCGTGTTGATTTATTGAATGCATATTAATAGTAGTACTTGGTTTTAACTGGTTTTTGCATGCTAGGTGAAAATACCAAGTTTATTTATCAGGAACGCAGATAATTCTTTTAGTAGTTTGTACATTATGTGTTATTGTTATGATGGTTATGGGATTCAGTTTGTCATAAACATGAATATTAATTTGGCTAAAATCCTCTTCAATACAAAACACTAAAATTTATAAATGAGATTTGATATTGTATATGGTTTTCATATTTTGCAATTATTGTTTGCATCCAACTAGTA
This sequence comes from Pinus tabuliformis, assembly GCA_031772625.1. Taxonomy (NCBI): domain Eukaryota; kingdom Viridiplantae; phylum Streptophyta; class Pinopsida; order Pinales; family Pinaceae; genus Pinus; species Pinus tabuliformis. Next base: position 548,435,561 of record CM062809.1, read on the forward strand.
GTTTCGTAGGTTTTTAGAAAAAAAATATAGAGTGGAAAGTGCTTAATCAAAAACATCATATTTTCACTGGGAATAGAAACTGTATTAAAGTTAACATGTCCATGCTTCATCATCCCTTGTGTGGAGATTTTACTGTGCAGAGCAACGGCAAAGTTTGAATGTATGTGAATGCAGAAGTTTATGTTCCTTGTACACACCATCCTTTCGCACATATTTGAAACCATTATTTTTTCATTTCAAAGAAAGAAGATTGATTTCTAATGCAATTGTAATAATGATTATTTAATAACATTGAATTTAATGACTATAGTGTGAAGTAGAATTTATGCGAAGGTGTTTATATTCTCTTGAGATCACCAAATGGCGTAGCCTCTGTTCAAAAGAAGCATGTTTGGAGGACAAATGCATGTTCAAATTTCTTTGAATGTGTCCACCGAACAACATTATTGAATATGAATGTAGCAATCCAGAAATGGTTGTACATATTCGACAACAAATGCATGTTCGACAACGCTTTGACTGTTCCCAAAGCTTTGTCCAATATTTATCTAAATAAAAAATATATTGATCATTGTGCGAAAGAAGCTATACTCCAATGTTTAGCAACATGCTTTAGTGTCAATAAAACAATTAATTAATTTATTACTAGATTAAATGTAAAATGTTTTGGCATTTTTCAGCTAATTGATTTTGCCTTGTGTATGTACACAATATTCCTATAATGTCATATTGAATACCTGTACAATAATGTACATTATCACATTATTTTATTTCATACATTCCTATTATTTAGTACACGTATATTGAAAACATTAAAGCAATAACTATTACCAAAGTAAGAAAGAAAAAAAATTGGATTTTGAAACTTATTTCACCATCTACCACTACTGTTCGCTTTGAAATTTTCAATTCTTATTTATTGAAAGTATTAAATGTGTCAATAAATCAAATCTTAATATGGTAAAGGCTAAGGAAGAATGGCGGTGAGGACTATTGGAATCACACTATTAATCATGATTAATGGATTTAATATATGAAAACCCTTGTTAGAAGGTGAGAAATTCACACGGAAGATTGTGGAAATTTTGTCATGATTTTTTGCCAAAATCCTGCACAAATTGACTTTCCAGATGACTTTCTAACCTCTCTAGACAATTAGCTTTGTCAATATCGAAATAAAACAAATCTTTAAAGACTTACTAGTGGGGGCCAGCTCAGTAACTAAATCAATTTGTTATAGAAATAGCGAGACAAGTATGTGCATGATATTCATTTACGACTGTTTACAGTTACTGTTGGTAGTTTCAAAGCTAATTGGCATAGTTGTCATGTGATTTTTATTATTATTGTTTGACGGATAATTTCCTTCTACGGGTAGAAGACAAATCCCTAGATCTAGTGGCTTGATCTAGAAACAACAGAGACAAAAAGACGTATGTTTTCCTTAGAGAGTTTAGAATATGGAAGATAGACTTACCTAGAATCCAAGGAAAGCCCTCCTCTTCTTGTTTCTTGTATGCTCCAAATCTAACTCCAAATGTTAAAAGTGGAACCTGCAAAACAACTAAAAAAATCAAGAGAACCAAAATATAAAAATAACATATACAAACATCTCTAAACATTGAGTCAAGAAGGAATTTTTCTACCTATGCACAAATGAGACATTAGTATAGAAAAACAAAGCACTTTTTATATTAATGAATGTAGGAGAAAATACAATCCTTGCAAATCTTAGCCTTGTAGATGTCTCCAACTCTCTTGTCCTTCCTTTGCCACAAACAAAGCCTTCAATCACAACTCAAGTGAATGGATAGATAATGGATCCCTAAGCACAAAGCAGCAGCATGAGGGCAGAACTAAGAGTCTCCAAAATCCAACCCAGACTCTATTAGAGCAAATGGATTTATTAGGTAAAAGAGGTGGATTGGGATTTACCATTCTAGGACTTAGATCCACATTAGAGGGAGGATAAGTTATAGGGATAATAGATAATACCTCAAAAGTAGAAGTTTGAGATCCAATCCAACAGTAAATAGTTAAAACCACTCGGGAAGCTTCTAGAAATAGAAGATTCGATTTTTATTTTATTTTTACTAAATACCAGAGGCGTTCACACTTGCAGTGAAGGAAACATGCACTAATCAATGCAGTTTCTCTATGTACAACTTGCAACAATGCAATTTGCATGAAGGCTAAGTGTGATGGGGCTAAAAATTAAGGTTTTGAGTTGTTTAACCCAAAATTC